>OZ008368.1:212951235-213551235 GCA_963931995.1 Phaonia tiefii
CTGATTTTTGCAGGTTCAGAAAGAACATATATCGGTTGGAACTAGTACATGTAATTTTGCATTAATATTGATTAAATCTTTCAAACCAATGAAAATATTTTAAAGATCTAAGTACATATGTATCTATCTCAACATTGTGAGCAATATTTTTTTTACAGAAAAAGATTTTTTTATATTTTGTTGAACATTTTCACATAATGTTTTATTTACTTTCTTTACTTATCATTCACACAACACACAGACAAGAAATTCATCCAATTGGATCCAATCGATTTTTCAAATATTTTCAAAAACCGAAAAATATAAGACTTCATAATTTTTTACTAGAGGAAGAATATGTAGGTGATCTCACGTAAAGTTCTCTATTGATGCTTTTGTACAAAAGTTACATTTGAATTGACCAACGGTTTGTTTTCTATAATGATGTGTGACACATCCCACACACACCGGTCTGTCACAATCTTCACAAAAATTCAATTTGGAGTCAGTCTCCAATCCGCAATGTAGGCACACCTCCTCCATGTTATCAGTGTGAGCAAAAAATATGTCTTTCATTGTGTTGCGGTATTTGTTCGGGTTTGCTAGCTTACAAAGATCGCTTTTGTATAGTATTGCTTCTACAAACTGGCAAAAGTTTGTTCTCGAGTTCGCTACAATCATAGTTAATATCATTTTGGAAAGCACTAGTGATGTGCTAACGCATGGCATAAATTTAAATCGCGAGGTTTTCTTAATTTGGACACAGTGGGCGAAAATGTTAATGCATGGTCCAATATAAAACTTCAAATAAGTTTGTTCTCGAGTTCGCTACAATCATAGTTAATATCATTTTGGAAAGCACTAGTGATGTGCTAACGCCTGGCATAAATTTAAATCGCGAGGTTTTCTTAATTTGGACACAGTGGGCGAAAATGTTAATGCATGGTCCAATATAAAACTTCAAATAAGTTTGTTCTCGAGTTCGCTACAATCATAGTTAATATCATTTTGGAAAGCACTAGTGATGTGCTAACGCCTGGCATAAATTTAAATCGCGAGGTTTTCTTAATTTGGACACAGTGGGCGAAAATGTTAATGCATGGTCCAATATAAAACTTCAAATAAGTTTGTTCTCGAGTTCGCTACAATCATAGTTAATATCATTTTGGAAAGCACTAGTGATGTGCTAACGCCTGGCATAAATTTAAATCGCGAGGTTTTCTTAATTTGGACACAGTGGGCGAAAATGTTAATGCATGGTCCAATATAAAACTTCAAATAAGTTTGTTCTCGAGTTCGCTACAATCATAGTTAATATCATTTTGGAAAGCACTAGTGATGTGCTAACGCCTGGCATAAATTTAAATCGCGAGGTTTTCTTAATTTGGACACAGTGGGCGAAAATGTTAATGCATGGTCCAATATAAAACTTCAAATAAGTTTGTTCTCGAGTTCGCTACAATCATAGTTAATATCATTTTGGAAAGCACTAGTGATGTGCTAACGCCTGGCATAAATTTAAATCGCGAGGTTTTCTTAATTTGGACACAGTGGGCGAAAATGTTAATGCATGGTCCAATATAAAACTTCAAATAAGTTTGTTCTCGAGTTCGCTACAATCATAGTTAATATCATTTTGGAAAGCACTAGTGATGTGCTAACGCCTGGCATAAATTTAAATCGCGAGGTTTTCTTAATTTGGACACAGTGGGCGAAAATGTTAATGCATGGTCCAATATAAAACTTCAAATAAGTTTGTTCTCGAGTTCGCTACAATCATAGTTAATATCATTTTGGAAAGCACTAGTGATGTGCTAACGCCTGGCATAAATTTAAATCGCGAGGTTTTCTTAATTTGGACACAGTGGGCGAAAATGTTAATGCATGGGCCAATATAAAATTTCAAATAAGTTTGTTCTCGAGTTCGCTACAATCATAGTTAATATCATTTTGGAAAGCACTAGTGATGTGCTAACGCCTGGCATAAATTTAAATCGCGAGGTTTTCTTAATTTGGACACAGTGGGCGAAAATGTTAATGCATGGGCCAATATAAAATTTCAAATAAGTTTGTTCTCGAGTTCGCTACAATCATAGTTAATATCATTTTGGAAAGCACTAGTGATGTGCTAACGCCTGGCATAAATTTAAATCGCGAGGTTTTCTTAATTTGGACACAGTGGGCGAAAATGTTAATGCATAGTCCAATATAAAACTTCAAATAAGTTTGTTCTCGAGTTCGCTACAATCATAGTTAATATCATTTTGGAAAGCACTAGTGATGTGCTAACGCCTGGCATAAATTTAAATCGCGAGGTTTTCTTAATTTGGACACAGTGGGCGAAAATGTTAATGCATGGGCCAATATAAAATTTCAAATAAGTTTGTTCTCGAGTTCGCTACAATCATAGTTAATATCATTTTGGAAAGCACTAGTGATGTGCTAACGCCTGGCATAAATTTAAATCGCGAGGTTTTCTTAATTTGGACACAGTGGGCGAAAATGTTAATGCATGGTCCAATATAAAACTTCAAATAAGTTTGTTCTCGAGTTCGCTACAATCATAGTTAATATCATTTTGGAAAGCACTAGTGATGTGCTAACGCCTGGCATAAATTTAAATCGCGAGGTTTTCTTAATTTGGACACAGTGGGCGAAAATGTTAATGCATGGTCCAATATAAAACTTCAAATAAGTTTGTTCTCGAGTTCGCTACAATCATAGTTAATATCATTTTGGAAAGCACTAGTGATGTGCTAACGCCTGGCATAAATTTAAATCGCGAGGTTTTCTTAATTTGGACACAGTGGGCGAAAATGTTAATGCATGGTCCAATATAAAACTTCAAATAAGTTTGTTCTCGAGTTCGCTACAATCATAGTTAATATCATTTTGGAAAGCACTAGTGATGTGCTAACGCCTGGCATAAATTTAAATCGCGAGGTTTTCTTAATTTGGACACAGTGGGCGAAAATGTTAATGCATGGTCCAATATAAAACTTCAAATAAGTTTGTTCTCGAGTTCGCTACAATCATAGTTAATATCATTTTGGAAAGCACTAGTGATGTGCTAACGCCTGGCATAAATTTAAATCGCGAGGTTTTCTTAATTTGGACACAGTGGGCGAAAATGTTAATGCATGGTCCAATATAAAACTTCAAATAAGTTTGTTCTCGAGTTCGCTACAATCATAGTTAATATCATTTTGGAAAGCACTAGTGATGTGCTAACGCCTGGCATAAATTTAAATCGCGAGGTTTTCTTAATTTGGACACAGTGGGCGAAAATGTTAATGCATGGTCCAATATAAAACTTCAAATAAGTTTGTTCTCGAGTTCGCTACAATCATAGTTAATATCATTTTGGAAAGCACTAGTGATGTGCTAACGCCTGGCATAAATTTAAATCGCGAGGTTTTCTTAATTTGGACACAGTGGGCGAAAATGTTAATGCATGGTCCAATATAAAACTTCAAATAAGTTTGTTCTCGAGTTCGCTACAATCATAGTTAATATCATTTTGGAAAGCACTAGTGATGTGCTAACGCCTGGCATAAATTTAAATCGCGAGGTTTTCTTAATTTGGACACAGTGGGCGAAAATGTTAATGCATGGTCCAATATAAAACTTCAAATAAGTTTGTTCTCGAGTTCGCTACAATCATAGTTAATATCATTTTGGAAAGCACTAGTGATGTGCTAACGTCTGGCATAAATTTAAATCGCGAGGTTTTCTTAATTTGGACACAGTGGGCGAAAATGTTAATGCATGGTCCAATATAAAATTTCAAATAAGTTTGTTCTCGAGTTCGCTACAATCATAGTTAATATCATTTTGGAAAGCACTAGTGATGTGCTAACGCCTGGCATAAATTTAAATCGCGAGGTTTTCTTAATTTGGACACAGTGGGCGAAAATGTTAATGCATGGTCCAATATAAAATTTCAAATAAGTTTGTTCTCGAGTTCGCTACAATCATAGTTAATATCATTTTGGAAAGCACTAGTGATGTGCTAACGCCTGGCATAAATTTAAATCTCGAGGTTTTCTTAATTTGGACACAGTGGGCGAAATTGTTAACACATGGGACAATACTAAATTCCATACATCGCTGTTCTGAAATTCATCTGAAATATAAGGGAGGTAAATTGTGAAAGCACTAGCGAGGGGCTTTAATCTGGTGGTAGCCTTGTCCGCCAAGAGTCCTTGGTTTGGACACAGTGAAATGTTCAAAAGTAGTGTAAAGTGATTAAAAGAAAACGCCCAAAATTATTGTATTCTCAAATTCGTCTGAAACCTCGGAGTAATATAACCCAAAAGAACATACTCCTACCTATTGCTAAATATTCATTTAGTTAGGGAAGAATCCTTGATTTGGGCTCAATGTCCTTTCTAAAATTATATACATTGAACTAAAATATAATGCTCTCTGGTAAGCTGTTCAAGATTTGTGCCACTAATACTGAAAGCTCGTAATGTTTTTTATACGATTAGTCAGTTTCATATTTTTTTATTAATTTAATTCTCCAAAAACCCTTCTTATTTCAATATACTTCCCTTTCTAGTACATTAACAGACATCTGTTAACGTAATAACAGCGCTCTGCTAACGAAAGTGGTTTGTGTCTTTGCTAGTTAAATTCGAATTTATCTTCACGCACATCCCGTAGTATCTCATATTTCTCTTTGTAAAGTTATACTCGTAAGTCCATAAACAAGGCCAAGGTTTCTTTGAAACCATACTTTTTAATGTGTGCGTTTGGGGCGTGGGAATGCTTTCCTTAATCCTTTTTAGTGGCAGTGGACTTGCATCAGCATCAGATTTTGTAATCTACGAGCTAACTTTTTCATTATCCTTTGTATATTTAATAGACAGCGCTTCCGATTCGTGGTCAAGTCATTGATGGCATCGGCAAGTTTCCTCTTTCTTGTGAAAATTGAACACTCCACCATACTTTTTTTGGCCTTCGTTTTGTTCCTCCGGTTGATGTAGTGGGTTCATCTTCTACCTATGTATCCAGGATGGTGTCGTCATTAAGCCAGTCCTCATATTTGGAGTTGAATTTCCCAATGCTTCGATTAGATGTTATCCATTTTGCTTTAATATTTGCATATATTTGATGAAGATTTTTTTTTGTACTTTCGTTCCTCACCATATTTCCGTATAAGCTATCGAGTTGTTCCAAAGCAGTTTCCGCGAAAAACAATGGTGTGGTTGACTTTCTAAGCAGGTCAAATATGTTTAAATTGTTCAACACCATGTTTTCAGTACTTGTTGCGCCAACTTTCAGTCGTAAACTAATCCAGGGATTATGCTTATTTTGCAATATATAGTCTAATCTATTACCTGATAGATGCCCTTTCGACTAAGGGTTTATAAAACCCATGTTACCTGCATACATACGGATTTAGGTTGAATTATGCAATTTTGATATTATACACGTGTCCGAATAGGATTTGTGCCTACCTGTAGGGACCATAAGTCAATATTGTTCTGTCAATGGATTCTTGACTATTACGCCAAAGTAATTTTTAACTGAGGTTCAGAATATTGGGAGCAGAATTTGGCAGAGGCTCTCAGGTAAGCAACCGACTTAAAATGCAATTTTCAAACTATTAGATCAAACTAATTGTCAGTCAAATCATATACATACCTTAAAAAAACACCAACGTAGCAATGGGTTTCCACGGATATATGTCTTGAATATGCAAGGGATACACTTCAAACAATTTCTGGAACCATGTCTTTTTTACCTTTTTGCCTAGAGAAGCACAAACCAAACAGTAAATTTTTTTTATTATTATACATTTAATAAATACATCAATCAATAGAAACAAAAAAAAGACAATTTCTTACCTATTTTTCGTCATATTACCCCTGAAATCGGACCAAATTACCTAAAAATGGTGGGTTTTTTTGAAAACCGAAATCGGTCAACTTTGAACGGTTATATCTTTAAGGGTAGCATATTATATCCTATAAGATGGGTATATTCAAAATTTCGTAGGCGCATATGAAAATTTTGATTTTTGCAACCTCGTTTTCTCTACGGGCGCCACTATGCGACGGTCAGCTCGCATTGTGAAGCTTCTCAAAATACCGTTCGGAACCGGTGTAAAACACTAGGTCCCAATTATTGAGTGTAAAAACTAGAAAGTGCACATCTCACTGATTGTCAGAAGCTCTCCTCAATCCCTTCATGGGATGTTATGGGACACCAGTTCTTTTTTTATTTTTAACGGCTTCTACAGCAGAAATAGTTTCTTCAGTACGCATTGTACGACGTCTAGGACGACGCGTGTTATCATTTATAGTTAATGTTGCGAGAATACGGTTCATCGTCAAACGAGTTAATTGATCTGATGGACGATTATGTCGACCATAAAATGAGCGTATTGCGTTTCACGAACATAACAATATGTTTCAAAATAAATCTGGACAATTTGCAAGCATTAATCACAAGCATTAATCACGTGACAGTTATGAAAACGGTTGACATCGACATCAGTGCTGCCAACTTAAACTTGTATACCTCTAAAACAAAAACACCCTGTATACGACGGCAGTGGAAAAATCGAGAGAATGAAAAAATATAAATGATCAGAAGGAAGAATGAATTACAAAAACTCTAATATAAGCTTAAAATTCGAACCACCGGCCATGGTGCGTGGCTTCCCTCCTGTAAGGATGAGTATTTAAATCTTGTTGCAGATAAGATGTGTGTTCTGAGGATGCGTAGAGAGATTTCAATATGTTTCTTCTCTCAGAAGAAACCATTGTTTATCGTTCCCCCTATATTGTTACTATGTTCCTGCTATTCATGCTCCAGATGTTTCTGCATATTATTTATCTCCTATGATGTTCCTATTTATCTTGCCCATGCTCTTGATTTTCTGATCAAGCTGATGTTCCTGTTCCTACTCCTCATGATCCAGATGTTCCCAGCTCCTGTATTCTTCGCCCTATCTCGTGTTCCTATTCTTGCAACCTTATGTTCCGGATTCTCTTGCTCCAGACCCTGTATTATTTTATTATTTTAATTTTAGATATTTTATTTCAAATTGTATTCTTATTTTTTTAATTTTACTCTACTCTTGTTCTTATGTTATATTTAAAAAATTCATCTTCGAAAAATCAAGTAAAGCTTTAATTCCAGATGATATCGACATGTATATAAAAAAAAGCTTTTCCCTGATAAAGTAAAATATTTCTTAGTGCAAATAACCTCCAAAATTTACCTTAATCTGCCTAGACAGGATTGGTCAACATTTTGATTGGTGCGAATTTTTACTTATTTTTTTTAGTGAGACGGCACCATTTTGTCGGCCTGACTTAAATCTTCAAAGTTCTTTCATTGCTAAATTCTATGTTATGATTGGAATAATTTCTCGAAATTGCGTAATTCTACTTTCCACGTTTGGCTAGCGCTGTCATTCAAAACAATGCCAATGCTCAATTCGAATATTCAAAAATGTTTACCTTGTTTAGAACCATAAATGATCAAATCTACTTCCACGTCATCCAATTCTATTGAATAATTCCCTATTTAGCTAAGACCTACATCATAAAGAGATCACACTATTAAAGTGTTATGATTGTAGACATGCGTTTTTTTGGCCAAACACTGACTTCGTTTACACCGTCCAAATCGGATTTTCAAAATTCTATTCCAAACTGAGGTCTGCTGCAACTTCCATAAGTGTAGCTTCCAGAGTCTGATGAGAACTCTCATTAAACCGATTCAACACCAAACCCACAATTTTAACCTCGCAAATTATAAATTTTCGAAACAATTCTTCTAAACAGATGTCTACTCTGAAGCGGGAATAAACACCGTAAATATTATGTCTCGCTTTCCGTTTCTGGTCGGAACACCGACTATTCCTTTTAATGCCAATTTAATCAATTCTATGGCTCTAATAAAAAAAATTGTAAAGGGATTGTTTAAAGTTCTTCTTTCGAGGAAGGCCATTTCCAAATGTTATGATTCTAATATCACGCGTTCGGTCGTATGGCTTATTACTCTGATTCTACCGCTCATAATAGAATTTCAAAAAATCACTTCAAATAAATAAGAGGACCATATTGTATAAGTCTACCTTCTCGCGTCTGGCACGCTTCCATTTCTACCGCCCCCAATTCGAATGTAGAACATCCCTTAACATAAGGATGGTTCAAACACAATTATCTTTTTAAAACGCAAATAAACTTACCCTCTTTTGGTATATTATGGCTCAATTAGAAATAACAAATATTCCCTTTATTTATGGAATACGATTTCATTCATTTGGCTGCCCCGCCAATTTTTCAAGACTTTGTTGATGGTTTCCGATTCTATATCACGAATGGCTCGTACGATATTAGCCTTAAGGGTGTGGATCGTTTCTGGATTATTCCCATATCATCAGTCCACAAGAAAAAGTATAAAGGGGTCCAATTGCAGCGTAGATGCGGCCAATTATCATCGCCAAGACAGCTGATAAAACGATTACCGAACTTAGTGCATAAAATATCGAATCCTGTTGAATCCAAATATTCCGGTATGTGATGGAAATCGATAGATTTAAATCGAATACGATTTGACATAATAATGATATTTATTTTTGCAAATAATGGATATACATATATATGTATATTCCTCTTTTTATGCCATTAAATAAAGGATATGTAAAATATTGTTTCCCTAATTTTGGGAATTATATCAACGACTATGACGTACGGGTTTGCCGATACCCACATATGGGAATTTTTTGTTGTTGTCATAGTCGCCGAGATGAAAATGCGCCTCATCACAAAAGGTGATTTTTCATCCAAATTGGACGCCCGATTGGAGCTTCTGCCGTAACGAAGTGGATGGCTGTTTGCCTTCAATTGCTGAGTCAATTGGACCTTCTAAGCGAATAATCCGAGATCTTTGTGCAAAATGCTCATCATGCTGGTGTGTGAAGTGCCGAGTTGTTGAGATCGATGGCGAGTCGACATTCATGGATGAGTTGCGCACTATCAGCTACAGCAGCTACACTATCGTCGGTACGCACTAGTGATGCTAAACGAGATTGATTTTAAAAATCCCGGGATTCGGAATTTTTGAAATTTATTATTAAAATCCCGGGATTCGCGATTCATCAATCCCTAGTACGCACGGTACAACGATGGGGACTATGCTTAATTTCGGTCAAAACTTATTTTCAACAAAACCCAGTCAATATTTCGAACAGAAAAAATTGAACAGTGTCAAAATAACATATGACCTTTATTTGGACCACCCGTTATAGTTTGATCCTATAATAGGAATATTCCCATCAAATTTCATGGTTTTAGGATCACTGGCTTGATCAGAATGTTTATTAAGCTGGGTTAGTGCCACGTGTATTTCTTCCATCATAATTAAAACTTCCAAAAATCCTTTTTAGTTGATGTCTACTCAAGTTATATGTTTAGGTATCAGAGTTTATTCAGAAAACTGATAACGCCAGTCCCCATATTTACCACCAAAACTTCGAATATGGAACAAACCCTCTTCGATAAGGACTAAGCCTCGCGACAAATTTTAGAAGTCTATCCTCTGGCTCCTAGTCAATACGTCGACAAATTTTGCATGTCATGCCCCATTTATTGTCTACCCACTTGTTTGACTGTCGAAAAAATCCCTGAAAGCTCAAGTCTTCTATATAGTCGGAATTTGCATGATTCTGGAATCAGGCGTTTGGTCAGAACGTTTTGATAATTGTTCCTTATAGAAAATCAAACAAATGAAATAAAAATTTTCGATAACTTAGTTATCGAGATATCGCAGCTGGAAGTAGTTTTACAAAATTGGCAATAAAAATATTGTTTCTTATAGAAAATGTAAAACTAATGAAAATTCTGCATTTAAATGTACTTTAAATGCCCGATGGTTGTCATTTCAATGTCATTTAACATGAAAATTTTCTGTGAGCTTTTAAATGGCGAGTGAAACTCGCCCTAAGAAACAAAAATTAAATCCAACTTTCAATAACTCGAAAAGTTATTGAGATATTAAACGTTGAAATATTGACAAAAGGCTTTTCTGTTTTGTATTTGAGTTTTAAATTAGGGATCTTCTCCTCTGGGATAAATCGAACACCGACTTCGGAAGTCTTTTTATTATTATTTCTGCGCGGTCGGCCAGGCTTAGAGATTTTCTCCTCTCGGGTAAGTCCAACTCCTGCTTTGGCGGTCGTTATGTGTTACAAAGCTTTCTGCGAGTCTGGTATTCGGCATCGCGGCTTCGTCAGTGTTTTTGTGTTAGGAAGCTTTCTGCGTGGCCGGCCTTATGCCGACCTTAGGCTTTTTCTCCTCTGTGGTAGGTCAAACACCGGCTTCGGCATAGTATTTTCGTGTTATAAAGCTTTCTGCGTCGCCATCCTTTGACGGAGCTTAGCGATTCTTTCCTCTGGGAGAGCTCCAAGACCGGCGTCGCCGCTTCAACAGTCTAGTCAAACACCGTCTTCGCGTCTTCGGCAGTGTTTTTTTGTTAGAAAGCTTTCTGCGGGGCTGGCCTTACGAATTTTCTCGTCTGTGGTAGGTTCCGTAGCTTCGGTGTATTATTTGTGTTATAAAGCTTTTGCTTCGGAGATAGGTCCAATGCCGTTTTCGCGACTTTGGCGTAGCATTTTTGTGATATAAAGCACTTTGGGCGGCCGGCCTTTGGTCGAAAATAATTGTTTCTTATAGCTTAGGGTTGTTCTCGTCTGGGGTAGGTCCAACGCCGGCTTTCTTCTGTAGTCTTTTTGTGTTATAAAACTGTTCTCCTCTGTGGTAGGACAAACCCTGGATTCGCAACTTTGTCGTAAGGATTTGCGTCTTCTGCAGTCTTTTTGTGTTATAAAACTGTTCTCCTTTGTGGTAGGACAAAAACTGGATTCGCGGCTTTGTCGTAAGGATTTATGTGTTATAAACCTTTTGCGTGGCTAGCCTCTGCGATTTTCGGCTTCGGGGCACCCGCTTCGGCATAGTTTTTGTCCGTCATCAATAGAGCTTTATAGATTGTTTTATTTTGTGTTTTAGGCTTCTCCAACTTTGACCTTTAGTATCTCCGGTGTTAAAAGGGTTATTGGGCCAAGGAGTGCATGAAATAGAAGCTTGAATTCTTGGCTATTAGCGTATATTTACCAATATTAACCTTGATATCGAGCCCATTTTAAGATATTTAGGTTTTTTCTTAAAAATTAGGGTTACAACTCTAGAAATGGCTGCCGACTCGCAATGAGTTAACGGATCTACGATATATATACATTAGGGTGATGACTTTTTGATTTTTTTTTCCAAAAAATTATTTCCTGTTGCACGAATGAATGAACTTTTGCTTATTAATGACTAAAATAACGTTTATTCCATTTAAATATTGAAAAAGGTCACGCACAAACCACTTTGAAATGATATTTTTGTGAAAAAAATTAAATTTTTTCTTTTTTTTAAATCATATAAACCCAAATCGGAAAAAAGTGTCAAGTCTTAGAACTTTCGCGAAAAACCACATAACCTATGAACAAAATGAGACATTGATCATAGAAATCGATGAACATTTTTCGATTTTATTTACAATTAAGTGCAGGTATCTCATTTTGAATCGAATGTATCTCTTTGGAAAAAACGTTGACAACTTCTTTATGATTCTCAGAATTAAAGAAAATTAGTGAGAAACAAAAGGTTATGCCATTTTTATGATTGTGGTAGGAAACTAATAAACTCTCATAAATTTATGCTGAATTGCTTTTTGGGTTCTTTGATGGTAGCTACTCCGTTTACATTCAATTTAAGGGGGAAAAAGGAAAGTGAATTTTTTTTATTGATGTGTGTTTTTCCGTCGGCTACCTGTTAGGGATGATTTTTTTACAGAAACCACATTTATAGGCGGTTATTATTTCGAAAGTTTTGGAAAATTTACAACGCACACGTGCTGAATCAGGTATATAGCCAGTAAAATATTGAAAAATACGTAGTATAAATAGGTGTTCATTGGTCGATTTGTGTCATTCAACAAGTGGCGACGAACACGAAGAGTACAACTAGTTTAGTTTTTTAAATGTGAGTAGTGAATTATAATTAAGGCCTTTAATAACTGCAAGGCCTTTTCCATTTAAGTTGTTGAGTAGAATACAACATGTCATTCAAGAAGAGCTCTTCTAACACGGAGAAGAGCAAGGCAACGTGGACAAAGAACCTAGTCCAGTTTCAAGCGCCATCAAGAAGAGGCAACGTGGCAATTATTGAAACACCATTGAGTGAACGGAGGGCCCCTGAAAAACCACGTCATTAGACGCTTCAAATTTATTGAGTCCACTGCCAAAGGACGGAGAGAGAGGATCCTGAAAAACCACGTCATTGGACGCTTCAAATTTCTTGAGTCCACTACCAAAGGGCGGAGAGAGGATCGGTCTAATTGCTATAGAGCTTAAAGCCCTATGGAGCAAAACATTGAACTTCCCGCATATATCTGATCAAGCCATTTGTGCAAAACTAACAAAACTTCTTGAAGACTACGAGCGCTGCAGAAAAAACCCAAACTTTGATTCATTGAAGGAACTGTTTGACATGACCAAGGTAAAAGGCGAATGGATGTGCAAAGATGATGAGAACCTCTACAAACTGCAAATTGAGAGCAAAGGCCGCGTTGGTTATTCCAGCGGCAAACCTGGTGGTGCAAATACCATCCACCCATCCAAGCGAAAGCGGGCAATGGAAGCGACTGTGTCCACACTTACCAGTTTAGCGATACCTGATTGTTCCGAAAGGATCACGGACTCATTCGACAACAGTACAGATAGTCCTTGGGAGGATGACAATGCAGCATCAACGAGCAAAAGGAAGCATAACCCAACAGACATTGCAAGACACCTTGTTACAAGCTCAAATATGTCGTCCCACGGAGCAGCAACGGTGTGCCACCACCTTTCCGCTGAGGGCATTGAAATCCCAACCCCATGTCAGTCAGGAATCCACAAGGCTATCTACAAGGAAGCTGCTCGGGTACAGAAGAAGTACTTGGTAAGCATGCTTTATCTGGAGAAGTGGAGGTCCTCAAGAATGAATCTAAAGAAATTAAGTTGACTGCGCTCAAATTGAAAGATGGGAAAGCTCAAGCTGTTAGATGAATTCAACCTGTTGGGATCAATTGTCATGATTATTGCCGATACAACAAGCTTGAATACCGGCAAAAATACAGGCGATGTAGTTCGACTGCAGCAAATGTTCGAAGATAAGGTCACACCAAACCCAAGTTCATCAGTTGCCAGCACCATGTACTGGATCGCGTTCTTCGCGTTGTCATGGACGATGAGCTCCATGGGTCGACTAAATCACCAAACATCGAGTACTTCTTTGTGCAGGATTTGATGAGCAATTATGATCAATTGAAAGCAGCCTTCAGCAATGGTAAAACTGAGATTAAGGAAACAGGCGGCTGGAGAGACGACATGAAGTTTCTCTTCCACCTCACTCGAGTCTTCCGTCACTTCACTGAGAGGAGTGAGATCGCTTTTGTAATGTTTAAGCAGATCCCAAACATCTGCAATGCACCCTGGAACTCTCGTGCCATTCTAGCTCTTCTTGCGATTATTCTGATGCCTGGAACCCGGAACAGGTTGCGTAAAATCTGTTCATTCATTTCTTACTCATGGGCTGATCATTGGTTCAGTAGTAAGTTGTTCCGCGCTGAAGATTTAGAATAATAACTAACTACCCAATAGCTCTCAAATGCTTGAAGACCCACTGGAAAACAGATGAATCTCCAATCAACATTGCGCGAAGCAACCAGTGCTGTGAGCGAGCGATCAGAGTTATGCAAGACATATACAACTCCTGCCGCAACAAGGACAACCTCCCACTGAGATTCATCCTCTCCAATGACAACGTGAATATTTAACTTCCTTGTGTGTTTGATGATCCTACGTAATCTTACATATATGTGGCTCTAAAGCTTGTGTTCAATTATACATCTGCTTACAGTGACTTCAAAAAATTGCCCAAAGCGCTGATAAATAAAAATTTTAAAATCATTTTGTGCGTGAGTTTTTTTATCGAATCACCTTATATGTAAGATTTTATCTAATCTTAAATAAAAACTCATCTAAATGTGATACAGGGAAACGAGGTTGTATAAAAGTAATCACCCTAATATACATATACATATGCCATTTCATCAGTTTTTTAATGAGCTATCCCACGAGATGATCGGGTTTCAAAAAAAATTTTCAATATATTTATATCCAAAGTTTGGAAGCCTTTAACTCGGAAAGTTTCGACTTGGCTCCAAAATTTTATTCAGAATACGAAGTTAGGCCTGTGGTAAAAATGTAAGAAAAATCCATGCTATGTCCGTAAAGTAGATTTAAGCCAAAATCTGTTATCATTGTTATGTAAAGCCAATTAACGAAATAGCTTATAAAGAAGAACAAGACTGAGCAATGTTACCCATGACCATATTATTTAAATTAATAATTTCGTTTTTTATTTTTTATAGGAACGACCCCATGTTCTATATACCCACAAACTGTATGCCGATGGTTTAGGGTCCAATGCACCCTTAGTGCTGACTAGCTGGATGAAGGGTGCACTGACACGACCGCATGTTGATTTATTTCCTCGCAAGTTTACAAAAGGTTTTGCAGGTCATCGGTTTCAAGTAATGGCCGCAAATCAACCGCCCTACATATTCCGCTTAAAAACGTTAGATTTTAGCGGTGGAACTCAATTACATTGGGATGGTGTAGAGTATAGATTATTGAATATGTTCGGTATGAAATTGAATTTTTCAGTTGATATTATAGATATACCAGAGTCATTAAAAACAAGAAGGTGAACAGAACATAATATTTCTATAGCATTTCTCACAGGACAACTTTAAAGTTTCCGCAATCTCTAATTTCATTTCAGCACCGTCGAAAGTTTAGACTTGGCCGTGTCGCAACGTCTGGTGGATTTGGGAATGTCAGGCATATATATTACCGGAGAAAGAATGAAGGGTGTGGAAATGTCAGTGGGTCACTCGAAGGATTGTGCTGCATTTATAACGCTGGCTTCAAAGGCTTTACCAAAGTATTGAGATTCAGACGGCATCTTTCGTTCGTTGTATTAAATTGTTCTTCCTTTATTACAGATATCGTGCTATAATGGGTCCCTTCCAATGGCCTGTGTGGGTTGCATTGATATGTATATATTTGGGTGGCGTATTTCCCATTGTATTCACTGATCGCTTAACTCTCAGTCACTTGATCGGCAATTGGGGTGAAATAGAAAATATGTTTTGGTATGTCTTTGGCATGTTCACAAACTCACTGACCTTTTCGGGACGTTATTCTTGGGGTAGCACCCAGAAAAATTCAACGCGAATACTAATTGGATCATATTGGATATTCACAATTATAATAACTGCTTGTTACACGGGTTCTATTATAGCTTTTGTAACTTTGCCTGCATTTCCTGATACAGTGGATTCGGTAATGGATTTGCTGGGTTTATTTTTTAGAGTTGGAACATTGGGTGAGGTTTAGGAACACGATTGTAAGTTATGTTTGATAGTTGATTTGTCTTTATTTCAGATAATGGTGGCTGGGAGTCGTGGTTTCAAAACTCATCGCATGATGCCACCTCTCGATTGTTTCAAAAAATGGAATTTGTATCAACGATTGAGGAGGGAATTGGTAATGTTACTCAAAGCTTCTTCTGGAATTATGCCTTTCTTGGATCCAGAGCTCAATTGGAGTATTTAGTGCAGTCAAATTTTACTAATGAGTAAGTGACCGTCGGCTGCGATGAAGCCTCTCAAATAAATATGTAGGTCCCAGTAAGTGAGTCTAAAAGCAGAAAGCGCACAGCTCTGTAGTTGGGATTGTGAGAAGCGCTCTCCTATCCGTTGGTTGATTGGTTGAATGAAAAGGCTGCAAGACAGCACGCTGTCTATCACACTTAGGCTAAAGAAGCCCATTGTGATACCTGCAGTTTCCTCCATAGCAACTATTGACTAGTCGTCTAGCCCTTTCAATAAATTTGTCTATGAGACCATTGCCACACTAACGCTAATCAGTGTTGATCTTTAAATTTTCATCAAAGAATTCAGAATATATTTCTTTTGGAGGGACCTCCACCAAACTACGATGCCATAGAGAAGTATTGGTCTGACTATTGCCGTATAAATCCACATGGTGATCTTAGGAGACAGTCCCCAGCGCTTTCCTATCGCCCCTTTATAGCAGTAAAGAGCAACAGACGCCTTTTTCACCCTGTCCTCCACATTCGGTTTCCAAGACAGTTTTCTGTCGAGAATTATTCCCAGATACTTGACCTTTTCCGTCAACTGTAATTGCACCCCATTAACTGACGGCAGTTCAAATGCGGGTATTTTATATTTCCGAGAGAACAGGATAAGCTCGGTTTTAAGTGGGTTAAATGATAGTCTGTTGTTCGTGGTACAGTTCAAAATTAGACTAAGTAGGCTGGTTGTACGACTGCTATCCGTACATGGAATGCAATTGGAAAATTAATAAGTTATTTAAATCTTGTAACAAGCCAGCACAGATAGCTAAAATTTATATTGCACGTTTTCTTACCTTATGGAAGATAATATGTATATAATTGTTCCTACTTTGTTCTTTTTATATCATATTACTATGTTTTTTATCTACTTCCAGAAATTTGTCCAAACGCTCTGCTCTCCATCTAAGCGATGAGTGCTTTGCCATGTTCAACATTGGTTTTATGTTTCCTGAAAATTCAGTGTATAAGCAAAAATTAAACTCTCTAATTCTTTTGGCCCAACAAGCCGGTATAATTAATAAAATCGAAAACGAGGTTAAATGGTCAATGCAACGATCAACAACTGGTAAGCTATTACAGGCAAGTTCTTCGGCGCCTCTTAGGGAAGCCATACAAGAGGAAAGGCAATTAACAACGGCCGACACGGAGGGTATGTTCTTACTCATGGGTATTGGTTATACCGTAGGAGCTATAGCACTGATATCCGAAATTGTGGGTGGCATAACGAATAAATGTCGCCAGATTATCAAACGTTCGCGCAAATCATTTTCCAGTAGTTGGTCATCGAAACGCAATAGCACTACCTTTGAAAACGATGTACAAGATGAAATGGCCCATGCTGGTCGCAAATTGGCACGAAAAAATGCCGCTAAGAAAGAGGCGGAGCGGGATCAAGAGAATCAAGGTTTCGGCTGGAAACAATTTAATTTAACAAAAACAACTTTAAAAGAACTTTACAGTGATTATCATAAGCCCCAACCAGAGTATGTTTATAAAGATGGCAAGATATATGTAGAGGAACCTTTAGAATCGGACATATCTGGAGATAGCGTGGATGCCACAGAATATGCGATCAATGAATCTGACCAAAACTCCAAAGATGTTACAAATAAAGCTGTTGATGGTTTGTTCAGTGAAGACATTGAAAATACCTTGAAAACTTTAGATCATACTTTGGACGAGTACAATGAAGAAGATTCGGACGATGACAAAGTTGTTGTAAGGAATAACAGTTTAAGTTTAAGGAACAACAGTTTAAACGAAGAAGAAATCTTTGGTGGTTTTGTTGCCAGCCATGTTTTAGATGCTAATGCTACAAATCTTGATAATTTACAATTATTCAAAGATCACATGGAAAAGGATGAGATTTAAATAATAGAAGTTGAAAAGAAATGTGTTCTCTGAAATGTGTTCAGAGATTTATACACATAAATTTATGTTTACAATATTACAAAAACAATAAATAATCATTGGTGTTGTTGGTTTTCTCTTTATTTATTTGTTGCTGCTGATCTTTTTTATTAATATATTTGGCTTAAGTATAATTTTGGGCTAACTTAATTGGTATTCAATCCTCTTAACATAACTTAGTAATTTTGTTAGTAATGGAAGGGCTGGGCATTGTGTTTATAAATTTGCTACTCTACACCTTTTGTTTAAGCAACTTATAATTCATCTTTTAAATGAGGAGGTTCTATTTGTGTGTATACATCCTCATCAACTTCTGCATCTACTATGGCTTCTGAGGAATCAACTAAAAAGAAAATTTCGAAAATAAAGGCAAAATGAGAAAGTTTGTAAAAACGAGTTAGAAATTTTGAAGGGAAAATAAAGGTTTAGGGCCTTTTTTACATTTCCTCGAAATTACGCTGGGAATGGTTGTGATCAATGTATAGGTATATGTTATTTGAAAATTATCCTCATGGAAAGTTTATACTTTTTGAAAGTTTATCCTTATGACATATTTTAGGATACATTTTATGTTCTCTAGCGTTATTTTCTGACATACACTCCGGTTCACTTATTTAAAGGCACTAAAAAATCCATATTCAGCAGCCTGTATCTTTTGCATTTTGTAACCGATTGCAGAATTTTAAAATGGAAATGGAAGCTAGATATCTTGAGATATTAAAACAATCATGACAATAGTGGTTTCTTACCTAAAGAACTTTTTATGAGCAATTTATAAAAAAAAGTACAATAATATGCTATTTTTTTGGTTCACTTGAATTAAGGCACTTTATTATTTTTAAAGTAAGCGATGATTTTTTGTAGACAGCGTTTGTTTATTATAATTTATTACATCTTAATCATTTTACGAGTCAAAATGGCAAAACAAAAAATGTTAAATCTATCGGAAAAAAACTAAAAGCGATGTTTACCGTTCTGAAGGATATTCTAACCGCGCAATAGCTAAAAAAGTTGGACAGAGTCCAACAGTTGTCGACAATTAGATCAAGGACCCCGAAGGGTATGGAAAAAATTTTAAAGGAAGGGTTTCATTGTCTTTATCTACGTATGAGAAAAGAAAAATCATCGGAATTGCTTCTAATTCTGCCTTATCCTTGCCAAAAATAAGAGCTCAAGCTGGAGTAGAAGCGAGCAAGTCATCAGTGCGCAGAGTAGTTAAGAGCTGTAAGTAGCATAAATACCTGAAATTACAAAAAAAAACCCTTCACTTAATGCTCCTCGTAGGGAAAAGCGGCTTCAATTCGCAAGAGACTACATGGTATGGGATGTGCAGCCTAGAGGTCATGTAAATGACTGGAGAACGGTTGTATTTGCGGATGTGAAGAAGTATAATTTGGATGGGCCTGATGGCTACAACTATTATTTCCATGATCTGCGCCAAGAAAAGCGTTTTTTGAACCAACATCACAGCCGCGAGGGCGGCGTTATGGTGTGGGGTGCTATTACGTACTATGGCACCATCGATATTGGAATTCAAAGTGCAAAAATGACTGGTACAAGCTATAAAACGTTATTGGAATCGACTTTTCTGAAGTTCAGTGAACTTTTTGGTCCCATGTCTTGGATATTGCCCCTATACACAAGGCCAGAGTAGTAAAGGAGTTCATTGCAAGCCAAAATGTTATTATTCTTGAATGGCCACCCTATTCGCTAGATCTAAACATTATCGAAAATGTCTGGGCTTTGTTATGTCGTAAGGTCTATGAAGGAGGTATACAATTTGATGACAAACAGTCACTAATTCAGGTCATTAAGGATGCTTGCAAACAAATTTCGTTGAATTACATAAATTCTCTTTATCTCTCAATGAAAAACCGTATATTTGAAGTGATTAAAAACAAAGGGGGTTGTACCCATTACTAATAGTTCTTAAATAAAGTAAAATAAATTAAAAAAACGAGACAAACTGTTTTCCATTAAAATTAGTTAAAGTGCCTTTATTCAAGTGAACCAAAAAAACCAGCACATTTTTTGACTTTTTTTATAAATTGCTCAAAAACAGTTCTTTAGTTAAGAAACCACTATTGTCATGCTTTTTTTTATATCTCAAGATGTCTAGCTTCCATTTCAATTTCAAAATTCTGCAATCGGTTACAAATTACAAATGATACAGGCTGCTGAATACGGAATTTGTAGTGCCTTTAAATATGTGAACCGGAGTGTATGTACATGAGTCTGTGCTATTCGCATTGTGTCCAGATTTTTAGTTATCGGTTTTGTATATCGCCTTTTCTATATATGTATGTCCGTATATAAATGCTGAAATACAAAACAACGTAACTACAATATCAATTTTTTACAGCAGCAAAAACTTTGTTAAATTGTAAGTAACAAAGCAGTATTTTCAAATATTATTTAAGACTCAACAACATACTTTTTTATCGTATGAGTCTAAAAATTTGCGGTGGCTTTTGATAGAATGCATCATTATTAATAAATGTCTCAATGTGTCCCAATTGTTAGTTACGTCGATTTGCATTTCGCTATCTGACAATTCTCCCTTCCAGTTTTTAGTCCTAATTTATACTCTGACTACTACTTATTCCCTCCTTACAGGACAATTGCAAAAGGTCAACCGGCTTGCATATGTAGTATAAAATACATAATCCACGATAATCTATGTTTAATAAATGCCCTTAACCTAACCTAAATCAGATTAAAATAATGTTATTATATTAGTACTTATACATAAGACAAGATCCATCTTTAAATTTTACTTATTTTTGTAACTTTATTAGCAGCTTTCAAATATAAACTGTTTATTCTAAACTGCACATCAAGTGCCACTGATTTGTGCTGTTCATTTATTCACAGAATAAACGTTACTTTCTAGTTTATTTAAAAATTGCATAAAACAAACCATTTTTGTCTCCTTATACGTAATTAAAATTATACAAAACATTCCTATTAATACAATTATGTAATGAGTTGTGATGCTTTCTGAAATTTGCTCTGGAATTACAATGATTTCATTAACATTTCTTCTAATTGTTTTGTATCAATTTGTGGCTTATTTGCACCAGCCGGTGTGGAACTAAGCCAATATTCAGAGGCGGCAATGTAAATAGCCACTGCGGCTCCAACAATGTATGCGATATGGGTAGAACTTTGGAAGATAACACACGTGGCAACACAGAGGCCAAAATATGTAAGAAAACGTGTGATATTCACATATTGATCACGTTTTTCATTTGAATCATCTGAGAATAGTGGAGAGGAAATTATATGTCAGATGAAAGATCAAAACGGTTTTTGCCGCAAATATGAATATAGTTGAAATATCAGTTAACTTACCATGACATTTGCCATCTTTAAGCGAAAACCCTGCTGCGCATTTTTTGCACATATCTGGTCCATCACCATCACAGCCTTCGCATGAGCGATCACACTCTAAGCAAGAATGCGATCCATCGTTGTTAACACAAAATTGATTGGGTCGACATATCCTTGGCGATTGCAAGCATTCGTTTACGTCTTGACAACCGTTAGTTTCATCCCACCGCCAGCCTTCGCTGCACTTGGCACAAGCTGAAATTATAATGAATTATACTGTTACACATATCCTCACCCTAAGTCATCCATTGCGTCCGAGTTTTGATAAAAAAAACCATTCGATTCACCCTTACGTTGAACGGACAAATGTGGCCATATTCAATAGCAGATTGGCATTGCCCTAAACATTATTTAATACCCAACTTAGGATCCTAAGTGGTTTTGGGGAATGTTTATGGCAACCAACCAATTGTCCACCCAATATTTCTTTGACAGGAACAAAAATGGGCATGGCGAAGTTGTTAATTTTTTCTTACACAGAAGCTTTTGCCAAAATATTGATGAGTATTAAGAACGGTTGTGGCCTACTTGAGACACCGAGTCGGCCAACCGGAAATATGTCCCATTTTTGTATGGCAGGTACGAAACAGAGCGTGGCACAGTAGTCAATTATTTAATACACAATAGCTTGTAGTCAAATATTGAATAGTATTTTATTAAGATCGCTTGTAGTTTACCAGTTATCGTGTCGACCAACCGGTCAGCTGCCCAACTTTTGTATAGGAAGTATCAGAATGGGTGTGGCAAAATCGCTCATTCTCCATAGGAGAGTGGAGTGAATCAATATTGTCTAGAACAAAATTTCATAAATATTGTTTAGATTTTGCGGGACTTCTCGTGCGAACAAGCAGACGGCCAAACAAGTTTTGTATGGGAGGTACCAAAATGGGCGTGGCAAAATGGGAGTGGCCTTATACCGAATTTCATTAAGCCAGGAAGTGTTTCACGCGATTTATCGGATTAACAACCCATTTTCTTCAGTTAAGTAGACATTTACAGATTATTAACCAATGGGGAAGTTGAAGCTAATCGCAACTACCCGAAAAAAGTTTTAAAAGAAATATGAGTTTGTACAAACTGTATCGATTTGTATTGGAGGTACCAGAACGGGAGTGGTGAAAACGCCCATTTTCAATCCCAAACTAAGATTGGACATATAATAGTCACTGACAAAATTTCATTGTGATCGGTAAAAATTTACGGCAGTTATCGTGTTGACCAGCCAGCCAGACAGAAGGACGACAGGGCTAAATCGTCTTAAAAAGTCCTAAAACTAATTTCGTCCAAAGATAATAAGATAATTTTATCTTTGATATGTCCAACCCTGGTGTCACAAATTTAGTATTCTTTCCAGCCCGCCTTCGGGTAAGTTTAGTGACTTTAGCTTGGTTTAAGTCGTCCCTCTTGAGTCGCTTTGAAGGAGATGATATATATTTTTTAAGTTAAACTATCTTTACCTTTTGGTCCTGCTCCCGTACATCCACCATCTTTGGTGCACGATTTATGACATGACGAACACAAAAGATTCTTGTCATCTCTAAATGATTCGTAAAACCCTTTAGCGCATTCATTACAGTCATCGCCACCATAACTATCATCACAGTTACACTTGCCATTGCCTTTGCGAGTACCATCGCCTTTACATTTCCCATTTCCGTGGCAATCAGTGCAAGGTTTGCAGTCAACTCCATAGTGACCCTCCGGACAACAGACTTGTAGTTGATCAATACACAACCACTTGTGCAGATCTGCTTCTTCGTCTTGCTTGTGAACGAACCATTCCTCTATCAAATGCTCGTGATCATTTGCCATGTTATGACACTGATTCTGGCCACGTCCAACTTCTCTGCAGAGGTCTTCTTGAATTTCCACCAATCGCACTTCACTGGTCTTATAGGAACGTAATTTTTCCTCTTCCCAGGCAGCATCACCACCGGCATGTTTGCCGCGACTAGTATTCTCCATGCCCATTTTAAAAGAGGCAACCAGAGTAGTGCAGGCCTTGCATGGCGGCAGCTTGGTGGATTTTTCCTTTTGCTCCTTGGGATTCAAAGGGTCATCAGGTCTGACGGCAGCAACACATAGTAGGAGAATGGCAAAGAGTTGCGGAGTGCTTCCACAGATTGGCCTCATTTTTGCAAGTTTAATTTTGAGCTGCTGTTTGCAACGTGTTTGTACAACTGATGTTGTGTTTGTTTTATTTATCTGCTTTTAGTTTTAATTGATAATCCCTCCAGCGAATAGGTTTACGTGTAAATTTTGCGTTTATTCTTTTTCTGTTCTACCCTCTCTTTTACACTATTTCACACAACCATTCGCACACACTTCACCCACCACAACAACAACTAACTTTGACAATTTCCGAAAATATTTCCTTTTTGCTTTATTAGCAGCTTCGTCAACAGTTTTACATATTTGTTTTATTGTTATTTTCGTTATTTTGACAGTGGCAACAGCTGCTCCTAAGTATAGAGGAATTTAGGATAGAGTGTTTGAATCTCTCATCTGACGTTTAATTCACCTACAACGAAGAGGTTTATGGAAAAGTAACAGAAACTTTTGACTTAACTTTTTCGTTTCGTTTTCATATCATGGTACAATAATATGTTCATGGTAAAGTAAACAGATTTTTTAATTTTTTTCATGAGTCACACTTACATGTATTTTGTTTATGTACTCTTTTGCATTCTTATGTTGTTGGTATGGGTTTGTGTAGAGTTTGGCAGCTGAAGCGAATATAACAAAAACAAAATGCTTGTTGTTGCTGCCTACAACTACAACAACGCGCGCTGCTATTACCATGTAGATATTGTACCATGTTTTCGTATACAACGGTGAAATTTAAGGGTAGTTTTCTAACTGTATTATTCATAAAAAAACATTAGTGGTCTTCATGAAAGCTCGAAAGAACCTCGTAAACTCGAAAACATCGTAAACTTGCACAGCAAACGTCAAAACAAACAAATTTCCCATACAAAGCGACTTGCTCAAAAGGGGAAAGTTTTCGAGGCAAATTTGCTGCGCAAACGTGGGATGGAGAAACGTGTAAACTTTTGACATTTCGTTGTCATCTGACTAGGATGGATAAATAAGGTGATAGCACTAGAACAGTAGAAAAAGTACACATATATAATACATGCAATTGCTACTGCTACCACCGTATGTATCCATCTTGGTCAGCTGATATGGTTTTGAGCACAACTACGCTGAGCAACTTTACCTGGTGCCTCATGCGACGGTGCGAGGGAAACTTGCGCTGAGCAAAAGTTCTCGGCTTTCACATTTGCATGAATGCCGCTATTAATGTAGCTCTAAAGCAATCATCAGTTATTGAAAAGATTTGACGAAGATATTATTAGAACCGTATTCATAATGAGTATTTTAACTACGGAATAGATAATTGACTGACAACCCTGTTTTATGTATTCTCACAGTGCTTGTGATGTAAAAACAAGTCAAACAATAACCGATAGACCGAAATAAATTTTTTTTTATTTAAATGCGTCAATGAATTTTTGCAAAATTTTAAACATTAATGGAAAGCACTATTCAATAAAAAGATAAATTAATACTTGCTATATTCATAAATTTGGAAGAAGTGTCGAAAAATCATATTGAATTGGATTTCAGTTTTGGATAGTCGAATATAAAACCGAATAATAGGTTGTAGTTTCCATGTTTTGATTTTATATACATCACTATGTAAACAAAAGTTCATTTTGGTTAAAAATTATAAAAATTGGAACGAAACTATTTGGTTGCTTAGCAGGATAATGTGACACTATAAACGCTGTAAACATACACAAAATAACACCAATTGTTTATATCCCATAACTATTTAAGTACGGCACGCATGAAATGTAAAAAATTATTTATTTTGTGTATTAATGCGGATAAAATAGCCTTAAAGAAGGGTAAAACCTTCAACAAAAATGACGACGTTAGAGAACTCTTAACAGAGGAATTTTGCGATTATGAATACAATTTTTGGGCTTTGCCTTCTTAAACCTTTGACAAACCCATGACAA
Organism: Phaonia tiefii; assembly: GCA_963931995.1. Lineage (NCBI taxonomy): Eukaryota > Metazoa > Arthropoda > Insecta > Diptera > Muscidae > Phaonia > Phaonia tiefii. The sequence goes on from OZ008368.1 coordinate 212,976,323, forward strand.
CTTTTTATGAATAAGGCCGTAAAAGCCCCGAAAGTGGACGTAAACGGAAAAGCCAAAGCGAACGCCAAAGTCAAAAAATTTTAGTTTATATATCACTTCGCGCTTGCGTTTGTTAACGAAAGCTGTCACTGACATATGCGATTTATAGAGTTGCCAAACTAAAATAAACAATTATAGATCAGAAAAAATTATCTTGAGTGAAATACTCTATGTAGCTCTATTTCAGTAGATCAACAGATTTTAAGATTTCTATTATTTATAATACTGCAAATACCAACAATATTCACATAAAATGTGTAAAAACCCTATGTTATTTTGGGGTTCAATGTCCAATAAATTTCCCCATCTATATTGCATTAGTTGTCTTTTCAAAAACACGTGCCATTTGGCGGTATGTATTGATTGTAATGTATTGGTTCTTTTGTTTATTATTATCAACATCAACTGATGTCTATAATTTTTATAAATATAATTATAATAGTTTTGCAACGCATTATTTATTTGAACGTTCCATTTCTAATTTTATTATTGTAAAAAAGAATTTCAGTGCGTATAAACTTTTGAATTATTTAAAAAAAAATTTGAGCTCTATCCGTCGAATGCATTTCAGCCAAAATTGGCAACTACTTATAAACAATGAAATGCAAAATACTTCGATCTGCCCATCCTGGATCGAAATTTTTCTTTAAATTTGTAATTTCTTCAACTGACGCGAAGAACTGTGGCGTGTTCAATTTGACAGCTGAAGTGATCAAAAACGTTGCGCTGCGTTTTATAAACTAACCATTTAATAACGTAACTCAACACAGGTAGTCACCGAACAGCTGTAACGTTTTATAAACTACAAAAACGACAAAAGTAACGCGAAATGACTGATCACGACTTATAGAATACCACCCTTAGTCTAGACAAAAACCAACGGCCTTATTCATAAAAAGTTGTCATAGGCTTGTTAAAGGTTTAAGAAGGTAAAGTCCAAAAATTGTATTCATAATCGAAAAATTCCTCTGTTAAGAGTTCTCTAACGTCGCCATTTTTGTTAAACGCGTAACCCTTCTTTAAGGCCATTTTATCCGCATTAATACACAAACGAAATAATTTTTTTACATTTCACGCGTGCCGTACTTAAATATTTATGCGATATAAACAATTGGAATTATTTTGTGTATATTTGCAGCGTTTATAGTGTCACATTATCCTGCAAAGCAACCAAATACTTTCGTTCCAATTTTTATAATTTTTAACCAAAATGAACTTTTGTTTACATAGTGATGTATATAAAATCAAAACATTGAAACTACAACCTATTATCCGGTTTTATATTCGACTACCCAAAACTGAAATCCAATTCAATATGATTTTTTGGCACTTCTTCCAAATTTATGAATATAGCAAATACTAATTGATCTTTTTATTGAATAGTTCTTTCCATTAATGTTTAAAATTTTGCAAAAATGAATTGACGCTATTCAATACAAAAAATTTAATTCAGTCTATCGGTTATTGTTAATCTTGTTTTTACAACACAAGCACTATGAGAATACATTATACAGGGTTGTCAGTCAATTATCTGTTCCCTAGTTAAAATACTCATTATGAATACGGTTCTAATAAAACCTTCGTCAAATCTTAAAGCTTTCAATAACTGATGAATGCTTTAGAGCTAATTTAATGATTTTTTATGAATAAGGCTGCAAAGCTATAGTACCCAATATACTTGATAATACTGGGTTGTAGCATAATAGTGTTAAAAAAACGTTGTTAAATTTTTTCACTTAGCCCCAATCCCGCAACGTGCGGTAGGGTACTTCGTTCCAAAAATATTTTCCTGCTTCAACAATTAAAATTTTGTATTATAAAAAAAACCAAGAAACATAAGAAACGGCAAAAAATTTAAACTTTTAGTACTTTACCCTAAAGTCACATGACCTGTGAACAAAATGAGATATGGATCATTAAAATCGATGGACGCGTTTCTCTCTTATTCACAATTTAGTGAAGGTATCTCATTTTGTCAAGAATTGTAGTACTCATCATATGCAACCCATAAATATCAACATAAATAGTTTCCAAGAACAACCAGTGACGGGATAACGGACAACTTCTTGCAATCAGTGACCTGTGCACTTTTTGTTTTTACACTCACTGATTGGAAGTTACAGTTTTACACCGATTCCGAACGGTGTTTTGAGAAGCTTTTTCCATCGTTAATAGTCAATTGCATCGCCGCCACTCCGCGAGGTCGAAAAAATGTAAGGTGGTGAGAACCACGTTCACATTCGCAGGAGCAGCGCACACTAGCCATTCCACCGCCAACGGCCACATTCATAACATATTAAAAATAGTATTTTTATGTGTAAAATTCAAAAATGTCAATTTCAGTGCGTTGTATATGTTGGAGTCCTGGTAATGTCTTTGCAGCAAAATTCGGCGGAATGCAATTAAGCCACATGAAATTACACCCCAAATTGAGAATGAAATTTGGCCCCAAATATTATACGCAAAACAACAAAACGAAATTTTATGATTTTGTGGGAGCTAATTTCTATTTTTACTGTGGCTTATTTTCATTATGACATAAGACCCCAAATGTTTGTGCGAAAATAAGCCCCTTTTAATTTTTGGGGCCTATTTTCAGATAATGTACTAGCTTCAAAATTTTTGTAAAGCCAAAGGGTGAACAAAAATTTGTTGTTTCATTACATTTCAAACTATAGTTATGGCTGTTATATCGGTTACTTTCAAAGGGGGCCCTCTTCCACCCTGTCTGTAATTCATACTGTTTCAACAACATATATACCAAATATCATCTTCATATCTTTGACAGTTCATGAGATATAGCCATTTTAAATTTCAAGTTGTATGGGCGGTGCCACGCCCCTTTATCCAATCACAACCAAATATAGCCAAGGAGTATCAGTAAGTCGTCAGTACCACATTGTGAAATTTTCATAACAATCGGTCTATTAGAAAAACCCTCTTTCGCCCCGCTAGATGATCCTGAATATTATCTGAAAATTTCATCAAAATCGGTCCAGCCGTTTTCGAGTCCATTCGTAACATAATCACATACATACATCCATTTTTATACATATAGATAGATGGGGCATATGTTCACATTTTTGGGTGAAATTTTCTTTTGTATGCCTTTTTAGTTTAGGCTGAATATTTTTGGGGTTTGATTTCATACAGGCTCATTTGTACCAAACGAAAATATTACAAAACCCCGCACGGTTTGGCCCCTATACGTAACAATTTTTTAATTTTTTTTACAGGCCGAAGTAAATTTTTGGGGTGTGTCAGGGACCTATTTTTGATTTTACAGTTTGAAATATTGGAATTAGAGAAAGCATTGCCGCTCGTGATTTACCGGAAATTACGTTCGTTTCCAATTCCCGCTTTCCCGGGAATTTTATACGGGAATCCCGGGAAATTTCAAAAAGAATTCAATGGAATATTTGAGCAAAGAAGAATTATCTAGCAAGCTCCTGTTGCGCTATGGTATGACACATATATTCCATTTTTGAATTCTCCTGAAATTATAGTATCAATATCAATACAGTATCAATAGTATCAAACAACGCCTTGATTATGGTCAGCTCTCGTCTGTCACATCGTCAGATTAGATGGGAAAATATTGAAATATTTTATCTAATTCTGATCACAATGTATCGATTTCTGGACCGCTGTTAGATGGGCTGCAGAAGAGAGTGAGAGCGCCGAAAATCTATTTTGCTTCTACTGTGTATTTTGCCAGAGTAGAATAACTTTTTTTTGATCTTACACCTTTCTGGATCTAACAGAAGTTCATGCACAAACTATCACAAACTAATCTACTTCAGATTTTCAGCAACATCCGTTAAACTGTGATGAAAAATCACCTGGCTTAAAATACCCTTTACCAATAACGGTAAATTGTTGTACTCAAAGATAATAATGGAACGTCTTCATAAGATCTTGGACAACACCAGAAAAAGGTTGCTTATTCTAATGCTGTAAATGGCTCAAAAACGAATATTGAAATTAAAGACGTAAAACTTGGGTTTTCGACAAATAACCATATTCATACTATATTTGTATAACATTTGGGCCCAATGTTACGTTTTCATGAACGTTTTTGTTTGAAAAAGTCTGATGGATCATATGAAAAATTAAAATTGAGAATTCTTGTTGGCCAATCCACGCGCCAGCCTATAATTATGCCGAAAAATAACACTATCACAAAGTTGATATTTGCTCAATACCACGATGACTTTGAACACCAAAATCAGGAGTCCATAGGCGCTGCTATTCGAACCAAAATTTTGGATCTCCTGTTTGAGGCAGTTAGTCAGAAGTGTGAAGAAAAAGTTGTCAGGAATGTAAGAACAGGAGTGCGCTACCTAGGCCCCCATTGATGGGGCAACTTCCTCTGGATCGCGTTAGCCCTTTCATCAGGCCCTTTTCGTATACAGGGGTTGATTATCTTGGACCATTTATGGTCTCCATCGGACGACGATGTGAAAAAAGATGGGTAGCCCTCTTCACCTGCATGACGACAAGAGCGATCCATCTTGAGTTAGCAAAGGACCTGTCTACCGATGCTGTCATATTATGCCTTCGGAATTTCATTAACCGTCGCGGAGTGCCCGTTCGTGTAAGAAGCGACAGAGGGACGAACTTCATAGGCGCCACTAAAGAGGAGTTTGTGGTACGGGAGGCAGGTTTGGCAAATGAGAGTACGAGACGTGGCATAGAATGGATATTCAATACTCCAGGCGATCCATCTGCAGGTGGTGCGTGGGAACGTATGGTTCGAGCAGTTAAAAGCGTGTTGGCATTTAGTCTCAAAGAAAAGTCTCCGCAGGTCGATACCCTAAATAGTTTGTTGATTGAGGCAGAAAATTTGGTGAATTCGCGGCCATTGACGCATCTTCCTGTCGAAAGCTCAGATAGTGACCCACTTACCCCCAATCATTTTTTACTTGGATGTCCAAACATTGTCCAAACTCATGCTGTGGGTGAAAAGGTGTGCCTGCGAAAACAGTGGCACATTTTACAACAGCTTAAACAAACTTTTTGGAAAAGATGGGTCGTAGAGTACCTTCCTGATCTGACCCGGCGTACGAAGTGGTATAGACACGTGAAACCACTGCAGGTAGGCGATATTGTCGTTATTTGTGATGAAACGGAAGCTCGAGGGCACTGGAAACGTGGTGTGGTGGTACAGATATTTGCAGCGGCTGATGGACAAGTCCGGTCGGCGATGGTGAAAACATTGGGAGGACAATTGCGGCGTCCTGCATCCAAACTGGCTGTTCTTGATGTAGTTGGTGAATCTCCCTGATCGACTCAAGGGGGGCGGGATGTTGTGAAGTTAATTCAACATTTAAGATTTTATGTCAGTATTTTGTGTTATCCGTTATTTTAAATATTTTACTTCAAATCTTGTGATTTGTTAATCTGTTTGTCTGATTATCTCGTTTGACGTTTGATTAATTTGTTTGTTTACTATGGTTACCGATTACATTTTCTACGTTTTACTGTGTACTCGAGCGATAATTCGATTTAGTACTTCTTGCATATGTATAATATTACGTAATACATATTCTCGCATATGTAGTCGTATAACTTACCGCGCATTTTGTTACTTAAAAGGAAAACCGTCGATTCGTGAAGAGGTTATGTCCAGGCCGATCGTGAAGAGAATAGAATTAAGTTAGGATATATAATTTATTTATTTCTAATTTGATAAATATATAATTGTTTTATTTAGATAATAAAACCATCTGAAATGAAATAAAACGGTCGATTTAGGAAATAAAGTTGCATTTTATTATAATTCTAAACACAATCTGTTACATATGTAACAGTTCAAGTTGCTGCCGCAACAAGGCGATTTAATGTTTTCCATGTCATTTTTCGTTTCACTTGCCAAAATCATATGTATTTTCATTTTATACTTGTTTGTATTCGTGTATTGTTGATATATATTTTTGTAAAGTTTGACAACTGAAACGAAAATAAAATGTTTGTTGTTGCTGCTTACAACTACAACATGTGATGCTACCATGTATTTGTTGGCACGTGTTGCCATATCGACTTTTATTCCACCCATCACAGTAAATGTTGCCACATTTCGTAGTATTAAGTGTGGATCGTTTTATTTGGAAAGTCGTAAATGGCGATAGCTTAATGGAATAAAAAACGGCCTTAATGTTTCGTAATTTAAAACAGTGCTTTAGCTGCATCGGTAAAATATATTTAACTCAGAAGTACAATTTCCTTAACATTTCCATATGCGAAGGGAATAGAAAAATAAATTGGGTCAGAAATAGTATTATTTAGACAAAGCCAAATGTTGGGCAGCACGAAATTTTCGAAAATAAATTATATCAGTTGTGTTGTATTAAATCGCCGGTGTATCAGTATTCAAATGAGGAAAACTGCTAATAAAATTTTTAAACTAATACATATATTGTATGAAAATCCTTCGTAAACATTACGAGTTGTTATGAAAAATGAAAACAAACATGATAAATTGTATGTGTGCATCATTGTGTTGCCTATTTGATGCTCCGTTTAAGAAAATTACATCAGTTTACCTCGGTGTGCGCTTATGATTTGAAGTCGCCAGATTTCTGGTGATCGCGAACGACATCACACATATAAGTCGTGTTTTGGTTACAAGCAAGCGATTATCGCTTGCTAAGTTGCAAAGAAAAGGTTTTTTTTTAGCGATAAGTGATTTTATTCGAAAATATGAAAACGGTAGGATGTGAAAAAAAAATTTCTTAAACTTAGCGAAAATGATTCGCGTCGCTAAGTTTTCGCCAAGTCTTCGCTAAGTGCTTCATACAAAACAAGCGATTATATAAGCAAGCGGTGTAACCAAAACACGCTTATTATGCGATTTGAAATCGTAATCGCAAATATCATGCGAAATGCGATTGCCATCTCATGGCCGATGACCTCAAGCGAAACTAGTTAAACACATAATACAAAAGGTTAACAATCAAGATCATAATCATACTACATAATAGCGGCATTCATGCAAACGTGAAAGCCGAGAACTTTTGCTCAGCGCAAGTTTCCCTCGCACCGTCGCATGAGGCACCAGGTAAAGTTGCTCAGCGTAGTTGTGCTCAAAACCATATCAGCTGACCAAGATGGATACATAAGGTGGTAGCAGTAGCAATTGCATGTATTATGTATGTGTACTTTTTCTACTGTTCTAGTGCTATCACCTTATTTATCCGTCCTAGTCAGATGACAACGAAATGTCAAAAGTTTACAAGTTTCTCCATCCCACGTTTGCGCATCAAATTTGCCTCGAAAACTTTCCACTTTTGAGCAAGTCACTTTGTATGGGAAATTTGTTTGTTTTGACGTTTGCTGTGCAAGTTTACGATGTTTTCGAGTTTACGAGGTTCTTTCGAGCTTTCATGAAGACCACTATTAATTTGCTAGCCTCACTGCGGTGAAGGTTAATGCGTTGCCAACTACATAAAAACGGTTTAAAATGTTTTAAATCATTGTATACTTTTAGGCGAACAATTTGTATAATTCAGTAACATTTTAAGTCTTCTTAAGTGAAGAGACGGGTATGCTGAAATCGCTTGTAAACTTCTAGCTGGGCTAGTTTTGAATGCTCCAATAGACAATCTAACTCCCGTGTTAAGAATTGCATCGAGTGTTGCCAGTATCGATTCACTTGTATATGCGTATAGTGGTCCTGCATACTCAATAATAGGTAAGATGATAGAGCCACATGTTTTCATTAAAGATTTCTGATCCGATCCCTATTGGGAGCTCTAAGAATTTTTGAAATGTTGATGGCTGATGTTGTATATGGTATTTAAACGGCAATTTCTGATCGAAAATTAAACCTAAAAACTTATGTTTTTCATCAAATGATACTTGTTCCTCATATAATGTTAGCGATATATTAGCTCTGACTGCGTACACATATTTTGCATCATTTTGTGCGAAATGTTGCAAAATCTTGCAAAATGTTGTCTGCGTACTCCAAATCTCTTGCAGCGAGAGAGCGAAAAAGAGAATTTTTTGACAGTAGGAAGTTAGAGAACTTGCAAAATGTTGCTGGAAAAATTTCTTCTTGCAAGATTTTGCTGTTTTTGTTTACTGTTTGAATGAAATAATTTTTGTGAAATGAAAATAAAAATTTAAATTTAACAATGGCAGAGGTAAGTAGTTAGAATTGTGTTGATTTTTAACGTTTATAATAAAATATAATAAACAAAACATATTATTTCATGCTAGAAACGTGCAAATATACAGTGCGACCGTGCGACACATATGCAAAAATTCTTTTGCTTTGTTATTTCAATTGTTTACACACCGATCAGCTGTTTTCTTGCAAAATTTCACTGGATGCTGTCTGCGTACTATTTGAGCAAGGCTGTTTAAGAAGGTTGTGGTTAAAGAACAGCTGATTTATTTTTTTTCATGCTGTGGTGCACACTAGCTGCAAAAACGATGTAGAAGTAGACAGTCAAAATTTCTCTTCACTCAAATGCCAACAAACAAAACGAGTGAAACCCTAGTACTTCTCTACTCTCTCTCTTACTCTCTTCATTGAATATTTCAATACACGAGCAGCTTTTTGATAGTGTTATTTTATATAACTATACAAATTCCAACCATGTTGAAGTAAAATTACATAAACTATGCAAAAAGTATGAAATAAGCAAGATATGACGCGAGAGAGAAATGCGTTTGAGTGAACTCCTAGCACTTTTTGGTTCTCTTTTATCAGGGTTGCCAAGTTGCGTACATCTTCTGGTCGTCTAATTGTAAATCGTCTTTGCTAGCTGTCTAATGCTGTTTAACAAAAACAGAATGCTGGTTGTTGTCTTTGGGTTGTTGTTGCCTTGTTGTAATTTTTGTAGTATTGCCAAAAACGATGTACAAGTAAATAAATAAATAAAATAAATGGTTTCCCATTACATCCCATGAAGGGACCAGTGTACAAGTAGACAGTTAAAATTTCTCTTCACTCAAATGCCAACAAACAAAACGAGTGAAACCCTAGTACTTCTCTACTCTCTCTCTTACTCTCTTCATTGAATATTATCAGCAGCTTTTTGACAGTTTTTTGAGTAAAATTTCATAAACTATGCAAAAAGTATGAAATAAGCAACTCCTAGCACTTTTTGGTTCTCTTTTACCAGGGTTGGCAAGTTGCGCACATCTTCTAAATCTACTTCTAAATCGTCTTTTGGTAATTACACGACCAGAAGATGTGCGAAGACAGACGACTGAAGACAGTTTCTAGGGTGAAGCATAGAATAATACATACGTAGATAAACTTATTCTCTCATCTGACGTTTCATTTCACACTCTTCATCGTAGGTTTGTGGAAATGAGAGCAATTAAATTTAAAATTATCTTACACCAGGTGGAGTTACAAAATATGTTCACTTAACTTTTTCCTGTCGTTTTGGTGTAGAACTGAAAACTTTAAATATATTTTGCACTTTTTTGTTGACTTTTGTCGTTGGTATACATTTGTATTGTATTTAACACAACTAGTTTGTCACAGAAACACGAAATTCGGTTGTTGTTCCTTTGTTGATCGCTGTATACTATTGCCACCATCTGGTATTATTGAACCCATATTTTCCACCATCCAATGTTTACTTTCCATCGTACCTATGACGTTTAATTTATTGAGCGAATAAAAGCTTCTATGGTATGTATTATTCTATGGGGTGAAGATATTGTAGTCTTCTAGGTTTTCGTTATCCGCACTACTGGTGGTGTTTATAGCCCCAAAACTTTTTCTACGCTTATTTCCCTCAACAGCTTTATATATATTGCATATCTGCACTATCTCATCTTCCACACGACATATCGCACCTGTTCCACAAAAGTGTAACAACTCAAAATTTCTAAATTTTCGTTTTTTGCAAGAAAACAACACACTGTGGTCATCTCTACCCACTGTAAAAATCATCTATTATTTTGTCTCCTCTTTCGTCAAAAAAACCGTTATGACTCTCTCTTTGTTTTCAGAATAACTTTTTTAGACTCAACCAAGGCTGATCTACTTCAGGTTATAGCAAGCGCACAGCTGATTCATATTCTGAACAGCTGATGCCAAGGCGAATTGAGCTCGAATTGTCAAACTTATTAGTTTTGTTTACATTCTTATTGGCAAAGTGAAGTTAATTTATAAACTTGTGTTTTTTGAAAGTTTCCCCTTAAAAGTAAAAAAAAAAGTATTTAAAGATGGTAAAATGTGCTATTTGCAATAAAAAGTTTGAAAGCGGTACGGGACCGATGTTTCATGTTCCACCCGACGACAACAAACGCTTGTTGTGGGGCAGTCATTGCCGGATGTGTTTGTGCTGTTTCACAACAGAAACAGCACAAATAAATGAAAAATATGTATGTATGTATATACGTATACGCATGCAATACAAATGTCATATTTTGACATTACCACAAAAGGCGAATTCAAGGCGAATTGCTATTTTTGACAGAACCAGCGCAAAAAGTAAGGCGAATTCTAGTGCTTCCACCTTGTATAAATTCGCCTTGGACTCAACTAAAGACTAAAATTTTTAGTTGTCTCTAAATCAGCGGTCGGCAAAAATAAAAATTAGTGTGTGTTGGTGAGAGAAAATATTGTGCACTGAAAAAAACATACGAGTTCTTGTTTTTTGCCGCACGCAAGACAAACAAATACACAACCAGCGCACATGATGTTGTTTCATCGCTGTCTTGCGGACGACTAAACGAAAGAAAAATTTTGTTCTGTGCACATTCAAAAAAACGAAGCAAAAGAGCGTGGTTTTCTAAAGAGCGTAAGTGTCGGTGTGAATTCAATGTCCACACAAGTGGTATGGAGTGCCGATGGCTGCTCTAAATGTTTAAGCAAATCGGTTTGTTTTTTATCATATAAAGAGTAACATTTTTAACGCAAACAACGCTTTATTCTTTTTAATGATAATTTCTTACAATAACATATTTTTTTCTTGAAATATATCATCAATATTAACGGAAACAGTTTTTCGTCTCTACTGAAAATTTTGAGTTGTTACACTTTTGTGGAACAGGTGCGATATGTATTTCATACTGATTAAATTGTCCCCCCCCCTTCCCAGGCCTTTTGCTTTATTGTGGGACAACTTTATACGTGTTACCTTTCCATTCGATCCATGCCTTCAAAAGATTATTTGGCTACAATGCCCACATTGCGATTAACATGTACTAACCTTTTTCCAACTTGGCATGTTTTTTATTAGTGGCCAAGACGCGTTAAGCTGGTCACATAAATCCGACCAAGCCTTCTGCACAACCTTGTCACCTTTCACAAAACCTTTGGCAATGTCAGTATGATTTCGTGATTTTCCTGCGTGATATTCTTGTGTTTACGCCTAAATATGTAAGCAATTGATGTATAAAATAATTATAAATTAAATATTTATTCAAAACTTGCATTTTACTCTGGCACTCATTTCGTTTACTTTGTTTAATCATATGGCGCCAAATGTACTGTGTTGACACAAAAGTTGACAGAATAACCAACTTGAGATATCAACAAATGTTGTGTGGCCAGATTAATCAACTTCCATTTATTTTATTTATTTTTCAACAAGAATTTTTTGACAAGAAACTGCGCGGGTGCACACGTGTGTAGTCTCAATGGCAAAATTCCATGAATTGGGCCGACATATTCTCCGGATTTAGCCCCCAGTGACTATTTCCCATTTCCAAACCTAAAGAAATGGCTTGGTGGAAAGAGATTTTGCTCCAACGGTGAAATTATTCATCAAACAAATGCCTATTTTATGGACCTCGAAAAATCCTATTTTTTGGAAGGGAAGGGAGAAACGTCGGACTAAGTGTATTGAGCTGAAAGGAGATTGTGTTGAAAAATAAATTTTTTTTTTTTGGAAAAAAAAATTTGTTTCATTCAAAAAGTCACGGATCCGCCCTCGTATCTTGGATGTTGTCTGCAAAGATAATTAGTTGGCACTTACATATGTTAAAAATTGTTTTTTGCTACCAAAAAAAATGCATTTCAATTTTCTTTTTTATCACGTTAATGGTTTGTATTTATTTAAATATCTTTGATTTCATTAATACAATATTAAATGTTTATGATATATAAATATATAACATCATCTAAAATTACTGTACAAATATTATATAGAAAAAAAATCTTCACTAATTTTTGGTGTATTTTTTGCCATTTATTTATTAAAAATTAAATAATCGCATACAAAATGGAGGTTTCACAAAAGAACTTAAATAAATTGTGCAACTTATTAAAAATTATATTAAATTATTTGAATTTTTTTAAATGTAGATTTTTTATAAAAACCCATCCACAACTATAAATGTTTTAAATTACAATTAGGTATATTAACTGCGTACACAACACGCACTTCTCCAACATATTTTCAAATGGCTGTATTGAAAATTGATGGATTTGATAAATTATAAAAAATTATATTTAATATTTGCATTTTTTATAAAAACCCATACAAATTTAAAAAAAGGTTATTTAGTTTGGCGTTTGCAAAAAAATGGAAAACAATACAAATAAAATACTGATATTATGATTGATTAGAACTGAATGTTTTAGAATCAATGTAAAAGTTCACTTCGTTGCTGGTCTCATGTAAGAGATTGTACTAGTTACATACCTTTGTACATCAACAGTTCTTACGGGCTTACATTAACTTGACTATTTGCACACAAAACAAGGTACTACACAATTATTAAACTAAATTATTTGTATAGAAAAGTTAATTAATTTCTCTGAAATCTTTTATAATATTGAAACTTTAAAAAGTGTAAATTATACAATTGGAAATGAAATTAAACAAAAGCTGTCAAATAAACCAATATGACCGGCGCTGACACAGGATTATTTTTTTAAATTTACTTAAAATTTTTTATGAATTCACTTACAAATATGTTAATAATTACCATGGCGTTCGAAGCATTTTGAGAAACTCTGGACCTCACAGAAGTGACCAAACCAAAACAGGTTTCGGGTTTACAAAATCCGTCCATATAGGAGCAGTGATTTACCTTAATATTCAAGTGTTTAAGCCATATTAAGATAAAGTTTTCTAAATTCGTTACAAATTTGAAGTTGAACAATTGCTTGAAAAATCATGTACTATTTTATGTAAAGGCTGTTAAAATTTGTATGGTAAAGATATAAAAAAACTTCGTCAGAAATCATTGGTTATCGGACAGCAGTGCTGCTAACATTTTATCAAATATTAAATTTTTCTTTTTTAAACTTCGTGATAACAGTAGCACGAAACTAAAAAACGTATACCATAGGCAATATTCAAAATTCGTTCGTTGTTGAACATTAGAATAGAAGTTATTGGCAATATAAATTATATATCAGCCTCATCTTAAAATTAGTAAATTATTCCTCATTTACATGAAATTTGAATGGAAAAAATAAACCTAACAAATCGTTAAAGCCTTATAAATAATCCAAAGAATCTTAAGGCTTTTAAATGGTAGATAATACATGTGGAAAATAATGTAGAGTACCCAATACCTAGTAAAAATTGTATTTACAAGAAAAAGACTTGGTTGGCATAGTTGCTTCCCCATTTTTGACACTTTCACAGCACGTAATATATTCTTTATGGAACAAAACTTATACACGATTTTGCTAACTACTTTGATAATACTTTGGATTAAGTAAAGGACTATGTTGACAAATATGTCAAAAACTTAACTTATGAATTCTATGACAATGTAAATTTATTTTTGAAAAGCTGAGACTCAATAAATTGTTTAGACATAATTACAGTAAACGTACAAGAAGTTTGGATTAGCCAGAGAACAATTTGTCAACATAGCCCAAAATTCCCTATATGCGCTCCTAGGTGCGAGCGTTTAATGTACTTTGACTAGTACTGGCCGATAAGCCCATCTCTTCATCGGATTCATCAGAGTCCAAGGGACTCACCCTTATAGCCTGATACCATTTGTTGGTTAAATCTGCCATTTGGGACTTGCATTCGTGCAATTCTTGGCTATTAAAACGACGTGTAAAGAATGGTATAAAATATTTACGATCCATCCGGCCGAAACCGGCCATGCGCGTTTGAGCAAATGACACATCCTCCTCCTCAGTGAGTTCGGACAAATGTTCTGAATCAATTGCTTGGCCCCATTCGCGCGTCTTGGACAAAGATATGGATTTGGAGCGTTTACGGGAAGCGCCTCGTCTTTGAGACACTGTCGAGGCAGAGTTCGTGCGTGTAATGCGCGGTCTACGTTTTTTACCCGGTTTCAGGTATTTTAAAAGTGGCATAGTGGAGCCCCCGAATACGAGAGTGGTGAACAAAACAATAATCAATGTGGTTGTTATAATCACATGCCTAGTCTCATCACTAGACAGATCTAAATGCAAAGATAAAGCATATGAGATGGCTCCGCGTAACCCGGAGAACCACATAATAAATTGCATTTTGTTGGTGATCTTATGTTCCCGAAACTTATTCACCAAATAGGCCAAGGGAAAAATGTTGCAGGCTCTGCCTATTAAGCACAAAACAATGGCCCATATAACGAAGGACAATTCCACCTGATGTTTAAAGGAAAAAATGGCCAAGCCCAAATACGCAAAAACACATGTCTCCGCTATAAAGGCCAAAGTACGCATCGTCTGTTGCATGGTTATTTGGGTAACGGTAGAGAGATTAAAATGTGTGTAGTGGGACATGACAATACCACAAAATAGTATTGCCATTATACCGCTCAAATGGATACCCTCTGCTAAAACATAAGGGGCATAGGTAAACATTAACATTATGGCAAATTCCAATGAAGGATGTTTTCTTAAATCTATATGTTTTAAGAGTAAAGCTGAGATCAAAGCAAATATGACTCCTATACCGGCGGAAGCGAAAAACATTTCACAGAATGTCCGCAATGCAGAAAATATAGCCTCACCTGTTGTCATCTTAGCATAGAGAGGACTATTGGCCGACTGTGTTACTGTAGTTGTTAAGACAATCGAAATGGCATCATTCAATATACTCTCACCAAATACCAACATGTTTAGTATGGGGTCCACGTCCAAAGCGTGGAAGATGGCTACAGTGGCAACGGGATCAACAGCTGATATCAGGGAGCCAAAGGCAAATGATTCGGAGAAGTTGAGGCTGTAAAGGAGAAAGAAAAAACTGTTACAATGCCAGGAAATATCGACCACTGCCAAGAGCACCCTTGTGTAGCGTTGCTTACCGATATGCTACCTCAGCCAAGCCCAACAAATAAATGCCCGCTCCAATCACCAAAGCCGATATTGTGGTGCCAAAAATGGCAAACACTAATATAGAGCCAATATTCTGGAAAAAGTTACCCTTATGCAAATTGTATCCAGACTCGAAAATGATCGGCGGCAACAGAACCAAAAAGAATCCCGTGGGAGAAAAAACTTCTTCCCTCTTCCAGCTGGCATTCTCGCCAGACATCACTTTCAGCAAGAGGCCAATGAGAGCACCCAAAAACACCACCACAATAGATTCGGGAAGATATTGGAATCCCGTCTGTAGCATTGAGTGGATAAGCAAAATGCCCAACATAATTACACAAATGACAAAGAACAGGGAGAGTGAGGAGTTGTGTTCCTGTTCCACAGCATGATGATCCGGCAAAGGCGGTTCTGTTGCAGCTTTGATTGTAATATTTTGGGTTGAATTTGTTATAGGCGTCACAGTAGAGGATGTTGTGCTTGACGATTGGCCACCAGTATCCGATGTTTCCTTAGCACTGTTGGAGTTTGCATTATCGGCACTAGTTTTATCTGACGTGGTATTGTTTGTATTATTAGTGCTATTCGCAACCACCAGTGTCTGCCCTTTATCCACAATAGTTTTGCTACTATTGCTGGCATTCTGCGAATTATTATCACTTTTGACAAATCCCACTGAGCCGACGGTATTCGTGTCCACATTCCCTGGGGGCCCTTTGGAATTTGCCACTAAATGCTCTGGTTGTTGTTTATCTGCTTCTGTTGCCTTTATCGTAACCGTGAAAATTGTGACGAATACTATCAACCCCACTATGGCAAACGCCAATGTTGTGCGTCTTCTTGCCATATTTTTGTGTAATTTGCACAATTTTTCATTAATATCCGTTTTGTCGTTTGTTATTTCGGGTTTAACTTGTGTTTTGTCCAACTGTTTTGAAGAAATGTTTAAACAAATTTGGATTTTCACGAATGTTCTATAAAAAGTTGTTACTCATTTTCATTCGCTAATTGTGTTGTTGTTGCTGTTCTTTATGGGGTAGTACCAATTTACACGCTGCGTGTTCACGCAAGTCCGTCACCAGGGCACACTAATCACGGTAGTAGCAGTAAATATGTGTGTAATCATGTGCAAAATCGCACTTGGCTTCTGTCAAACTCTGCTGATAAAAATGTAAACAAAATGTGCATTTTTGAATCAGTTGTGATATAATTGGAAAGAAATATTTGCCAAATTAATGAAGATTGAAATTAATAATTGAAATTGTTTGATACTGCAGTTGAATTGGTTTTTCCCGTTGTGAAACTCTAACTCGTATTCGCGTCTGTTGTTTAATTCCGCGTCTGTAAACAACTTATAACCAACAAATGTAAACAAATTTGACATTTCCCAAGTGCGTCAAATGAAAAAAATCAAATCAGCTGTTCTAACGATACAACCTTGTCTTTCAACCATGTCCGTCACCATAGACAAATATAACAAGAGTGTGAAGCAGCTGTTTTACTTTTGGCAGAATTCCATGATCAGGGGTCAAAAATGTATGAAAAAACCCAATTAAAGAAAAAATTAAGAATGCGAGAAATCAAAAATTAGCCATCGGGCGGGACTATGGTTTCCACAGGGTCAAAAAAACGGCAGACCTAGGTATACTTGGGGTGCCCAAGTGTAGGTACTAAAACGAAAGGCATTCGCCTCAAGAATTCAACGGTCTCATTATGTTTTCGATGTCAATAAGCGCAGTTACATTCCAGAAAATTAAAATTTGTCAACAAATTGTGGCCCACAGGGATCAACAACTTGGTAAACCTAGGATTACTTGGGAATGCCCAAGGGTGGGTTCTCAAACGATAGGTGTTTGTCTCACGAATTCAGTGGTGCCATTAGTTTTTTGTGGGACGTCTATAAGCGGTGCAGTAAGCCTTATAACACAAAAATACTATGCCGAAGCAGGTCTTGGACCTACCCCAGAGGAGAATATCCCTAAGCACGGCCGAAGCCCGTTCACGCAGAAAGCTTTATAATAACATGTCTCCACCGAATGCTTAATTTAATATTTGTTTCAACCCGTCCACACCGACCAAGGCTGATCTAGAGGTTAACCATGGTACAAATAAATGGTAGAAGCACTAGCCCAGCTGATTTGAACTTTTTTCTGGAGTGAGTATGAGTAAGTTTTCCTCTTATGTCAAAGTTTCTTTACATTTGGTTGTCTGCAACTCCCGTTCGCCTGCAACTGCTGTTTTTGAAAAGTTTTCTGTGTAAAAATCACATAAAAACGTTTAATTTTCACACTTAAGCACTTTCAGAATATCAAATAAAACACAATCATTTTCTAAAGGGGACTTTTTCCAATTTTGTCAACAATTTCACTATTTTGCTATCAGCTGAATTGACACAATACAGACACTGAGCAAAAACAAAATGCTTGTTGTTTTTGGCTCGTTGTATTTGTTGTCGTACTGTATCTACCATTATATTTGTACCATGAGGTTAACGCAGTAGGATTTGTTGTTGTTGTGGGCAACGACAACATGGATTTTGTTTTATGACTCTAGATGTCAAATTCAACACAAATACATATGACCAAACAAAGTAAACAAAAAAGTACAATAACAAAATACACTGAATTTGACAGCTAGAGTCATATGAAATCAAAAATCAGCTGTTCTAACTCGTTAACCTCTACTAGATCAGCCTTGACACCGACCAATTTTAATTTCGTCCGACATATCGTTGTTTAATCGTAGTACTCACCTGAAGCTGAATTTCAACTTTTCATATAAAGTCTGTAAAATAACAAACTGCTTTTTTACATGCACAGACTTCATAAGGAAACCTAAAATTGTGGTCTATCTGCTGAATACTGGGATCAAAAAGTTGGATTGATACACAGGAAGCTTATTTTTTTATTCCCTGCTAAACTAATTTGTCGACGAGTTTGTATGGGGAACTAAGTGGTATTAATCGATTTTAAGCGGCGCTCCATATAAAGTCGTCGAAAAATTAGTTTAGCAGGGAATAAAAAAACAAGCTTAATGTGTCTTGCAATTTATATTTTATACTCATTTCAAGGACAAATTCATTGAAATGAGATAATTTAAAATTCCGCTTTTGTAATGGAAATTTTATCTAATTTTAGAAAAATTACAAAAATTGCTTCTAATCATCCAGTGGAGATGCCTCATAACAAAAAAGTACTATGCCGAAGCCGGCGTTGCAACCACGGTTGCCACAGGACTAATTTTTTAATTACCAGAATTTTCCAAAAAAAGTTACCAAAAGTTACCACCATTTAGAACATAAAGTGTTTATTTAAAATAATTAATTATAGATAATCATATTACATATCACAATATACATCAATACATCAATATAAAGATTACAAAAAACCAAATATGAAATAAACATAAACTTCACTTTCTTTGTATTTTATTGCCTTTCAAATTCAATGCAAAATTATTTAGTGCTCAAGTTACCTAATACGGCATTTACACCGACTAATATTAGCGCATTTCGATGGTTAACTCCGTTAACCCGCGACAACCCAGAAGATTACTCATACGATACAATTTTAATCTGTGGAAACTGAAGTTTAATTTGTAAAGTTGTTGTTCAGTTTGATGCAACACTGTTAGCTACTAAAAAAATGCAACCATAATAAGAAAGTTTTCGCCGCCACTAAAACTTTTTGAAGTTCACGCCGCCTCCAATATAAATGGATCATATTGGTTTAAACTGTGAGCAGATTTTATCTGCTGGCCCGGTTTGACTCACTGATCCAATTCTAAAGGTTCAGTTATTTCACAAACATACCTAATTTTTACAAATGGAAAAACCAATAGCCGCCAACTAAATTTTTCTGTTGTGCCCCCGTCTTCGAAAATTTTGTCAAAGACGATTTACAATTAGACGACCAGAAGATGTGCGCAACTTGGCAACCCTGGTAAAAGAGAACCAAAAAGTGCTAGGAGTTCACTCAAACGCAGTTCTCTCTCGCGTCATATCTTGTTTATTTCATACTTTTTGCATAGTTTATGTAATTTTACTTCAACATAGTTGGAATTTGTATAGTTATATACAATAACACTATCACAAAGCTGCTCGTGTATTGAAATATTCAATGAAGAGAGTAAGAGAGAGAGTAGACAAGTAATAGGGTTTCACTCGTTTTGTTTGTTGGCATTTGAGTGAAGAGAACTTTTGACTGTCTACTTGTACATCGTTTTTGATTTTGTCTCAGTGCGGAGTTTGTCTAAGCACGGAGTTGCCAACTAAAATGTGAATTTAATCTCAAATTGGGTGGTGTAAACGGCAAAGATTAGAGAACAGGGTTATCGCTAAACTGACCGAGATAAACGGCGGTGTAAATTCGCTATAACGCTTTTATAATTAATCACGAATCAAACCCCGCGCGGAACATTTTGCTCCCAGAAAAAATTAAGAGAAAAATCTAAGTAAATAGGGAAATAAATTCAGAACAAACCCGGTCGCAGGCAATACAATTTATGCATTAATCATAAATAACATTTAGTTAGATTTTCCACTTTATATTTTCTGGGGAACATGAGCTTGTCTCCATTGGGAAGTTCGTCAGTGCGAAAGAGACGAATATATTTGGTTGTTTAGTGCGAACGACGGCAAGCGCGTGTTTTGTTTAGGGCCATAACCATTCAATTCTCCCAAACAGTGTTGCCACTGCTTCATGTTTTCTTCTGTTTGTAAGTAACATTTTAGATCATATTTGAACAAATTTTCTAATAGAAGTTTGAAATCAAATGTTTTTTCTTATACTAATTATTTCTTTTAAAAAGTTACCAAAATGAATAAGATGTTACCATGTTACCGTTTACATGTTACCAATTTTGGTTGGATATTGCCAACCGTGGCAACCGTGGTTGCAACTACTGTCAGCGACACGGCAACCATTTCATTTCTTTAATTTTATTTGTTTGAGTTATTCGTTTTCAGTTATTTGTTTACTGTCAATGTACATATTTTCAATTTGATGTACTTTGGTCATTTGTATACTTCGTTCTAAACCGGTTCTTGAAAAAGTGTATTTATTTTATTGGTACTCATATAGCAACCGAGCCCTTTGGGCCATATTTGGTTACAAAAGACTACAACAAATTGATATAATATGCACATATAATTCTTAAAATTACAAAAATAAAATGGTATAACTAAATGATGTGCTTTCCTCATGTTAACATTACAATAAGTTTGAAGTATGAAATCAAACTTCTCAACTGACTAATAAAATTATACATGAAATTTATACAAATTCAAAGCGTTTAAAAATTTGAGGTTAATGAAATAAAAACAGTTTAAATGTAGAAATAGTATAAATGGAGGTAAAAAAAATAATTTCAAACCAACTAAGCAAGAATCAATTAAAAACTAAATTATGTAGGTTATTTTGAGCACATTGGCATATCTTTTTTTATACGTTCCAGGTGAAACATTAAATACTCTCACTGTAGAGGGCAATTTATTAAAAACACGGGCATTTTATAAAACTGAAAATTTAGAAATGTGTAATAAGAAAAGAATCTCCATCTTTCTGACCACTTTGCGCCAATACACTGAGCAAGTTTAGTGCATAGCTTGATAAAATAGCACTAAATTAAAAAATCACATATTAAAGAAATAATAGGGGCCCCTGAAAATCACACCGCGCAACCCAGTCACCTATCACATTTTCTTCTTTGAAAGCATCTTCTCAATTTGTTCTCTAAGTACTAACTTGATCAGCTGTCTCATCGATACCCCTTGGTTTATTCTTGCTAAGGCGCAAGGGATTCCCATTTGGTCATAAGATCACAACATTTTTACTCTGTGATTGCGTTTGGAAGACACAAAATTGGGATTTTTGATTCCCACAACTTAATGTCGAATTCTGAGACAACGTCAAATAGAGTCAGCCAAAGAATCAACAAAGGCATTCCTCCTGCAAGGTTTAACAATTTCATAATTAAAGTGACAGGCAATCAGCCACAGGAACCAGTATTGCCGTAGACAATTAGACGACCAGAAGATGTGCGAACTTGGCAACCCTGGTAAAAGAGAACCAAAAAGTGCTAGGAGTTCACTCAAACCCATTTCTCTCTCGCGTCATTCCTTGCTTATTTCATACTTTTTGCATAGTTTATGTAATTTTACTTCAACATGGTTGGAATTTGTATAGTTATATACAATAACACTATCAAAAAGCTGCTCGTGTATTGAAATATTCAATGAAGAGAGTAAGAGAGAGAGTAGAGAAGTACAAGGGTTTCACTCGTTTTGTTTGTTGGCATTTGAGTGAAGAGAACATAGAATAACACATACCATAGAAGGTTTTATTCGCTCAATAAATTAAACGTCATAGGTACGATGGAAAGTAAACATTGGATGGTAGAAATATGGGTTCAATAATACCAGATAGTGGCAATAGTATACAGCGATCAACATAGGAACAACAACCGAATTTCGTGTTTTTGTGGCAAACTAGTTGTGTTAAATACAATACAAATGTATACCAACGATAAAAGTCAATAAAAAAGTGCAAAATATATTTAAATTTTTCAGTTCTACACCAAAACGAGAGGAAAAAGTAAAGTGAACATATTTTGTAACTCCACCTGGTGTAAGGTAATTTTAAATTTAATTGCTCTCATTTCCACAAACCTACGATGAGAGTGTGAAATGAAACGTCAGATGAGAGAATAAGTTTATCTAGGTATGTATTAGTCTATGGAAGAGAAATTTTGACTGTCTAGTTTTGGTATCATGGATACTTATACTTTTATTGGCAACCCTATAATAACATGTACGGACAAACAAATGAATTGAAATAAACAGTACATAGTTAGTCAGTTCTGAAGTTACACTCATAAAGGCTCGACGTGTTTTATTGTAAACGGCACATGGTGGCAGTGGTTTAAATAAGGGAACGAAAAACAATACAATATCAGGAAGAGACATGGTGAAGGAACCTGCGGATGCAGCTGGTTCACGTCCAATAATGGTGGAACACAGCAAAAAATAATGGTGGCTGCGAAAAATCATTTTCGTTAAACGATCAGGAAAGGGCAGATTACAAAATGGTGGTAGAGGCTCTGGGAAAATATTTCGTCGTTCGCATCAACGTAATCTACGAAAGAGCAAGTTTCAACACGCGGGTTCAACTTGACGGCGAAATGGGGGAAGAATTTTTCACATCACTTCATGCGTTGGCACGTAACTGTAACTATGGTGAGCTACGGGAGGAGATGATTAGGGATAGGATTGTTGTTGATGCAACGAAGTCCAGTGATAGGTGGTGTGAAATGATAAAGATAAATGGAAGGCTGGTGAGAGTATTGATTGATACCGGAGCACCGGTGGATGTATTGCCTACGAGATTGTCTTTGAAGAATTGGCCAAATGTGGAAATAGAAAAAGCAAATAAAAAATTAACGATAAAAGGGGTGTGTCGAATGAAAATGAAAAGCGACAAACATGAGTGTTTTAGCAATGTGTATATTGTTCAGAACATGAAGAATGCGTTGCTGTCTCTGGGAACATGTGAAAAACTGAAATTTATCAACCGAATTAACAGCGTTGATGCCGAGTCTACGGTTGATATGGGAAAAGAGTTCCCGCAACTTTTCGACAGTTTGGGTTGTTTGAAACATGTTTACGAAATTAAGTTAAAACCGGAGTACAAACCATATGCAATACATGCATCGCGCAGGGTGCCGATTCCATTAATGGACAAATTAAAAACGAAATTGGCAGAAATGGTAGATTTAGGGGTTATAAAAAGAGTAGATGTGCCAACGAAATGGTGTGCGCCGTTGGTAATTGTTCCCAATTGATAATTGATATTCGACCCTGTGTTGATTTGTCAAAATTGAACGAATGTATAGAGAGGTAAATATATCCTATGCCTACGGCAGACCTCACAAATGCAAGATACTTCACCAAAATGGACACGAAAAATGGGTTTTGACAAATCCGGTTATCGAGAAGATCGCAGTATCTTACGACATTTATTACACCATTTGGTAGGTACTGTTTTTGCGGTTGCCATTCGGTATTTCATCAGCCCCCGAAGTAGTATTCTTGAAGACCAACAAGGTGTCGTTTGATACTATTATTCTGCAAAACATTGGAAGAACATGATGTAAATTTAAGGAGAGTGCTGATGCAATTGTCCGATTCTGGGGTTACGCTTAATAAGGAGAAATGTGAAGTTGGTACCATGATTGTTAAATTTCTTGGACATCGAATAGACCCGCAAGGCATACACCCAGACGACTCGAAAATTAAGGCAATCAAGGGGTACACAAAACCAAACAACGTAACAGAATTACGGAGATTTCTTGGTATGGTACAGTATTTGGGAAAATTTGTACCAAATCTGGCGAACATATGTCATCCATTGAATGACCTCTTAAAGAAGAACACAGTGTACGAGTGGAACGAACAGCAACAAACATCTTTTGAGCAATTAAAAGAAATTTTGTCATCCCCACCAGTGTTAAAGCCATATAGTCCACGTCACAAAACTATGGTGTCAACGGATGCTTCGGCATATGGCCTGGGAGCGGTGCTGCGACAAATAGACGATGACGGTTTTTGGAAGCCAATTGCATACGCATCACGAACGCTATCTGTGGGTGAACAGAGATATGCACAAATAGAAAAGGAGGCCTTAGCAATAACGTGGGCAATAACGGATAAATTTCGAGACTACCTGACTGGTATTCAGTTTTGTATAGAAACTGATCATAAGCCGCTGATATCAATTTTTACGAAGAAACATCTCGACGACTTAACACCGCGTTTGCAGAGATTTCGGATGAAACTACTAAGCTACGGTTATACTATCGAATATACAGCGGGAAAAGTCTTAATTGCAGCGGATGCGTTATCACGAGCCCCGTTAGAAACCAGTAAATACGAAGAAGATGAAGATTTAAAGACATTCATGAACAACGTAATAGAAAAAATTCAAGCGAGCGATGAGTTTTTTGTTCGACTAAAAGCAAATCAGGAAGAAGATCCTATATTGAAGGAGGTAACAATTTATTGCAACAACGGTTGGCCGCATAAATCGAAAACATCACCCGAGGCGAGGCTTTTCTACAATGATCGCTACAAAATCGCAGTAAACAATGGGTTTCTTATGTATGGTGAGAGGATGATAATTCCGGTAACAGTGCGTCCAGAAGTGCTAGAACGAGTTCACAACGGTCATCTCGGGATAAATAAATGTAAGGCTAGAGCAGGAACCGCAATTTGGTGACCAGGGTGTATGGAGAATATCTAAGGGCTAATAGAAAGATGCCGCACGTGTATAGAACAGCAAGTACCGAGAAGAGAACCGATGATACAAACAGGAATTCCTGAGAGAACACAGGCATGGACCTTTGCTATTATCAAGGCAAAAACTTCTTGGTTGTTTGCGATTATTACTCCCATTACATAGAGGTTGTGGAATTGGAAAGGCAGACTGCCAATTGCGTGATAACGAAACTGAAATCCATATTCGCCCGTCACGGTCTTCCGGAGATGGTACGCTCAGACAACGGTCCGCAATTTTCTCCATTGTCAACGTCAGAATTTTGAAGATTTGCCAAAGAATGGGGGTTCGTGCATACAACGTCAAGTCCATATTTTCCCCAGAGCAACGTTTTGGCCGAATCAGCGGTAAATATAACAAAACAACTATTCAAGAAGAATGTGGATCCATACATGGCGCTTTTGGAATATAGAACTTACTTTACTTTTATTGACTATATTACAACCTCAAGAGGTCAGACGTCTTACACAAATTAATTAAACAAACAAATTTCAACATATTCTTCCAACTGGCTCTATCCTTCGCCTTTTCTCGCCAGTTGGTAACACCAAGGATACGGAGGGATTCTTCTGCCTGGTCTTTCCAGCGGAGTCTTGGTCGTCCTCTTTTCCTGCTTCCGTCGGGTACGTTATCAAAAATCTTTCGCGCTGGCTCATCTTCATCCATTCTGATATCATGGCCTAGCCAACGCAATTGGCACACTTTGATTCGTCTAGCTATGTCCACGTCAGAATAGCGATTATATAGTTCTGCGTTCCAGCGACGTCGGTACTCGCCGTTTTCCCTAACAGGACCATATATTTTACGGAGAATTTTTCTCTCGAAAACTCCCAGGTGTTTTTCATCCGCTTGCGATATGACCCAAGTTTCGGATGTCAAGACAGGTAAAATGAGAGTCTGATATAGCTGGACTTTTGTCCGTCGAGAGAGGGCTTTGTTCCTAAACTGCTTGCTGAGCCCAAAATAACATCTATTTGCAATCACAATTCTCCTATCTATCTCCAGGCTGACGTTGTTGTCCTTGTTCACGGCGGATCCAAGGTAGACAAATTCATCTACCACTTCAAAATTCTGTCTGTGAGTAGTGGAAACAGTTCGCGATTATCTGAAAAACGACAAAAGTAAATTTGCCCACTGCCAGCATTCGCAGGTAAGCCAGAAGAGTGGCAAAGTTATAGTGAACCATTTAAAAGCACCACACGCGAGTTCAATTATTCAGACCAAGGTAACGTTATGCGCCTACGCGAAGCCATGTCAGGAAAAGCTAGAGAAAACGTGGAGGTGCTTTTGTCAAATTCAGCCAACGTGTCCGCCATTTTGGAAATCTTAAAAGAGACTTATGGCAGACCCGAGAAGTTAATCAAAAGCCAGATAGAAAAAATGAGACGAATTATCACCTATTGCCGAAGATAATCTCGAACAGCTTATTAACTTCGCTAATAAAATTACGAATATGGCGACCTTTTTAAAAAATGCAAATGGTGAACATCATTTGTCAAAACCCACTCTATTGAGCGAAATAGTTGGAAAATTGCCTACTACCCGTCAACTGCAATGGGCTGAAAAATGCATTTCCCTTAATCGACAAGCAACAGTGGTCGATTTTAGTGATTGGTTAAATGGTATACGAAGCATCGCAAATATGGTATCCGACACACTTCCTGTCAATTCCGTACAAAAACGCCATAGCACGAATACTCCACCTCCAACTAATTTTTCAAAAACAAGTCCAAAATATGTTCACGTTGCTGTTGTTGAAAGAAAATGCATGTTTTGTAATTGCGAGTGTAGTAATCACTGTAACTCTTTTAATTCGCTTTCAGTTGATGTGCGTTGGGAAAAGTCAAATTTTTAAAGATAGTATGAAATGGGCATCAAATTAAACATTGTTAATATTGTATTGCACAATACAAATACATATAGTTCTTCATCAGATTCAAACCCACAAAAAATACAATTTGCGAGCAACCCTCTGCTGAAAATGTATCCACTTCTGATCGCGTTAGTTGCCCCTACAACGGATATGCAGCCACCAACAATGTTTTATTCCAAGTTATCTCGTATATTGGGCCACCTTCAATCGAATATTCAACTAATAAGCAATGCCTCAAGTTTCAAAAAGGAGCCCTTTGATTTATTCAAATAAATTGTATACATATAATGTTTCCTTGTCAATTACAGTAATATTCTAATATTTTTTTAGATGTAAGAATGTATCAAAACTTGATAACGTACACAATTAAACCAACACTATAATATATAAGACATTAGTCGTGTTGTGTTTGGTTATACAAAAAATAAATAAAGTTGTATGGTCAAGGAACTGAGGTTTGTACTTATGTATTTATGGACAGTCATGCCCGGTATTCAGTTTTTATGAAATTTTCTAGAGTTGTGTAGTTCACGAACGAACTAGTTCAGTTGAACGATTCACTCTTGTGAACTAGATGAACTAGTTCACACTGTTTCGCTCTTTTGTTTCAGTAGTTCACTTTTTTCAGCAGTTTTTTATTTATTTCAGTTATGCAGTTTCCTCTGTCATTTTCTAGTTCATGCTCTCTTTGTCTCACTCAATCTGCACAACAGGTCCTAATGGTGCAAACTTTTGTGGAATGGATATGTAATCGACTTCTACACAATAACTACAGATTTAAGCACAACATTTGTCCCAAAATATGAGAAAAATACGGAAACACCAATATTTTAGAAACGGGATAGCCCAATCATTAAGCCGAACTTCAATAGGGCGATTTAGTATAAACAAATACCACAGTAGTGCTATTCATGCAAACAAGAAAACCTAGAACTTTTGGTCAGCGTAAGTTTGCCCGGAAATGTTTCATGAGGCACCAAATCATAGAGTAATCTCAGACGAGAGAGAATATTTGGCTCATCTGACGTTTCCTGTCACACTCTTCGTGATGCGGTCGGTGTGATAGAGAGATGTTTGACGAAAAGTGATATACACCAGGTGGAATTACAATAACTTCTTGCTTTAATTTTTCATGCCATTTTGGTGAAAAACTGTGAAATTTAAATGTGTTTTAAACTTTTGTATTGACTGTTATTGTTAGCATACATTTGTGTTGTATTTAACACAATAATTTTAACACACAAAACGAAATGCCGTTGTTGTTATTTTGTTCGTCGTTTTGAACCATTGCCTCTATCTGGTATTACTAAAGCAATTATTTTCAACATCAAACGTAAATATCACACCAGGCCAAATGTCATAAATTTGGTGGGAGAACTAGTAGATCTACTATAAGTATTAATCTATGAACCAAATAAAGTTGCTCAGTGTATCTATGCAGCAATTGTCAAAAAAGGTATATGCTTTACCTATTCCATTATTTTATTTTTTTTCCCATAATACAAAAATATTGACATTGAAATGTCAAAAGTTTTCACGTTTCTTTTTCCAGGTTTGCTTAGCAAATTTGCCTCGAAAACTTTCCACTTTTGTGCAAGTCGCTTGGTATGGGAAATTTGTTTGTTTTGACGTTTGCTGTGCAAGTTTACGATGTTTTCGAGTTTACGAGGTTCTTTCGAGCTTTCATGAAGACCACTAATATCGAAAACACTTTAGAAATCTGCAAAAGTCAGACCATTTTCGCGATTATTCGCTTCGATTGAACTAAAACTACAAGTTTAACTGAAATAAGCTTTTTAGTTCACAGCTCATGTGAACTGTTAAGCTGAAACGATACAATGAACTAATGAACTAAATGAATGAACTAGTTAGATCTGGTGAGCTGAACTAAAAAGAGCGCTCACTTGAATGAACTAAAATTCCTAACTCTAAAATTTTCGTTGCCGTAAGAAGTAAGTGTATAAGCAATTTTCGCCCACTTTTCATTTGCTTGGTAATTTTTGTAGAAAAATTGTAGGGTTGTTATGCCAAAGTTATTTCGTACGAAAACAATTGCTTGGGACCGCAATTTTGACATTTCAATAATTCTA
Source organism: Phaonia tiefii (assembly GCA_963931995.1). Lineage (NCBI taxonomy): Eukaryota > Metazoa > Arthropoda > Insecta > Diptera > Muscidae > Phaonia > Phaonia tiefii. The sequence continues at coordinate 213,004,865 of OZ008368.1, forward strand.
GAATCAGAAATAACACAAAAATAAAATGGAGGAATTATAAATAAACTGTGTGAAATGAAACGTCAGATGAGAGAATGAAAGTATCTATGTATGTATTAGTCTATGAATGCAAGTATAAATTCCAAAAAATAAAAAATCATATGAGTTTGACAACCGAAGCGACAAATGTCATGGAAAAAATTAAATCAGCTGTTGTCTCGGATTTTTCAAAGATAGTACATTCAGCAAAAGATTTGATGTAAGCGGCCAATTCGGTGAAGTTTCGTTGTAATTTGCGAGCAAAACATTCCATCGTCACTTGTTGTTTTTATCGATAACTGCCAAATGTTCAATCAGTTTTGAAAGCCACACGAGGGATTTAGGATAGAATGGCCGTCGGTGGAGCAATGGGTAGTGTGCGCGCCTCTTGTACTTGAGATCCTGGGTTCGATCCCTGCTCTGACCATCTTCAAATTTCTTTCGACGGCGGTCACCTCGCATAGTGACGGCGACACTATCGAGTATTTAGCCATGAAACTGCTTCTCAAAAATACCGTTCGGAACCGGTGTAAAACTGTAGGTCCCAATCAGTGAGTATAAAACTAGAAAGCACACAGCTCACTGGTTGTGAGAAGCTCTCCCCGATTCCTTTATGGGATGTAATGGGAAACCATTTTTTTTTCATTTATTCTCTCAATATTTTTGACGCCATTGGATAGTGGTAAGCATGAGTTCAATAGCACCAGACAGAGACAATAGTACATAACGTCCAATAAAGTAACAACAACCGCATTTCGAGTTTTTATGCAAAATAATTGTGTTGTATACCAATGTATACCAACGATAAAAGATAACAAAAAAGTGAAAATTAGCTTTAAATTTCACAATTCTATACAAAAACGAAATGAAAAGTTAAGTCAACAGTTCTTGTACTTCCACCTGCTGTAAGTTAATTTTCGTCGAATTTCTCTCATTTGCACAAACTTTCGACGAAGAGTGAAATGAAACGTCAGATACTGTATCCTAAATTCCTCTATGATTTTTGTCAGATATTAATAACGTATTTACACCGCCGTTTATCGTGGTCAGGTTAGCGATAACCTTGTTCTCTAATCATTGACGTTTGAGATTAAATTTAAATTTCAGTTGGCCGAGACAAAATTATCGAAGATGGCGGCACAACAAAAAAATTAAGTTGGCGGCTATTGGTTTTGCCAGTTTTGTACAAATTTGGGATGTTTTTGAAATAACTGACCTTTAATGTTGGATCAGTGAGTCAAATCGGGCTAGTCCATAAACATTTTAGTAACTTTTTAACTATTTGTTTATCCAAATTGACGAAATTTTGTTAAATTGACGAAATTTCGTAAATATGAAATATAATAATGTGAGTGTCACATTAGGAATAGAGAAAAATTTTTATTAATTGCAAATAAATATCTTTAAAGTCAGCCTTCTATTTTAATATGCACAAATTCTTTAATTTTATATAACTGTACACTAATTTGCATTTTGTCATTATAATATACAAAATCAATATAATGATGTTAAAAAAGAATAATATATGTATATAAAAAGCAGGTTGAGATTTATTATCGACAAAATGTGTCAAATTGAATAATATCATTAGTAAAATGTAATATTTTTCTGTTTTCTATCTGGTATTAGTAAAGCAATTATTTTCAACATCAAACGTAAATATCACACCAGGCCAAATGTCATAAATTTGGTGGGATAACTAGTAGATCTACCTACTATAAGTATTAATCTATGGGTTTGACGAACATTGAGAGTGGTGAGTGTGTGAAAACCACACACGTATACGTCTGTGTGACGTTTGAAGCAAAATCAATAATTTTTGATTTTCGTTCAAGCAGGTCGTCAAATTTGATGTGTGTATATCACAATTTGACCGTTTGATCAAACATGACTCATTTTTGTGTGGAACGCAACGAGTAAACATCTCAAGTGAAGAGCGGAAAATGGAAGAAACAAACTTTATTTTGGAATTGATCGAAGTTTATTGTTCTCTACCGGCGTTGTGGAACATAAAAGGAAAAGAGTATGCACATCGGAATTTAAAAAACCAACAATATGAAATGCTCCTTACAAAATATAAAGAAAATAAAAACAAAAGCAGACAGTCTGTCCTTGCAGGCTGTGTCATAGACACAGCCATTAAGTTTAACGTAGAATACGCCATCCTATAAGACAGAAAATATATGTATATATCAATAAATAACATAAGCAAATGAATTTATTTATTTGATAGTTACTTTTGATAATATACATAAGCTTATGGTAGGAAAAATAGGATAAATATGTTTTGTTTTGTTGTTGTTGTCGTATTACCTGTACCTATTTACTTAAATCGACTATTTGTTGTTGTTGCCGCTATAGGAACTGTAAATTAAATCCATTATTAGGAATTTATACATTACATTAATATATACATATGTATATGTATGTAGGTATAAAACTTACCCATTTGATTGATATTGGGTGCTGCCGCTGCTGTTGCGATTTGTTGCATATTTGTTGATGATGTTGCGCCTACAAATTAATTAACATTTTTAATAAAAATATATATAAACAAGGGAACACAAAACTTACCTGAGTATTTATTTCTCTGCATAACAACCACTCGTTGCTTTCTTGTATTTCGTGTAGGTGCATTTTGATTAGTAGTTTTTATTTTAATTTACTAAACGTCAACTGTCAGTTGCTGTCAAGCAGTGTTGTTATTTTGCTTTCTTGGCAGCACTTTCATCTAACATAAAAATGTATGAATTAATTTTTTCATATATTTTTTATAATTATATATCCATGTTAAATTCAAATTCACATTTAACATTTTGTTTCACTTAAATACATAAGTAAATATACGATATTTCAATATTTCATCAATCAAAACAACAGCCGAGAGTTTGTGTCCACACTGAAACAGCATCATAGTTTGTGTCCACGCTACAAACTCAAACACTCAACCAAACACCACACATATGTTTGAGTGTATGTGTTTAAACAATTTTCATTTGAGAAATTTAAATATTAGGAAGATATCAACCAATATGAAATGTATATCAAACGAAAGATAACACCTTCATTTACCTATAAAAAAATTTTTAAAAAAAGTTATCTCGCCGTTTCCTCATAATCAATGAAATAAAGATTACAACAATAACAATCTGACATGACTCCCTATACCGTAAGGTAAGACGTATTCTACGTCAAAAATTGTTTGAACTGATTTCAAAATACGTAGACGAAAATAACATGCAGCCGACAGAAACCGTACGTACGTGCTTGCACTTCAACAGTCCAATTGACGCATTTTTTGCAGGTAACGTTCCATAGCCCTTGGAATTTTGACCATAGCAAAAACAATTTTTTTTTTAAAGTTTTCATACTGGAAACTTTTTTCAGAAAAGTTTCCGCCAAATTTTATAATCTGAATTAGGTAGGCTAGACATGCTCCTTGAAATCCCAATCAGTCCAAATGACGAATTTTTTGCAGGTAACGTTCCATAGCCCGTGGAATTTTGACCATAGCAAAAACAAATTTTTTTTGAAAGTGTTTATACTGGAAACTTTTTCAGAAATGTTTCCGTAGAATTTTGAATGTTGGATTAGGTAGGCTAGGCATGCGCCTTGAAGTTCCAATCAGGCCAATTAACACATTTTTTGCAGGTAACGTTCCAGAGGTCTTAGAAGTGGTGGCCACCGCAAAAAATACAAAGTTTCGATAGTGGAACTTTTACCGGACCACTGCGAATATGGAAATAAGTATGTTAGCCAGACATGTTCCTTCAAGTCCGTATTAGTCCTCTTAACGCATTTTTTTACATATAACTGTCCAGAGTCCACAGAAAGTCACCCAGTATATAAGTACATACATTTAAAACATAACACTTTCCCTATATAATAACACCTAAAGCACAGCATAAGCACATCCAAGGAAAAGAAAACACGTCAAATCATTTTTTATGTTAGTAATCATTTATTTACACGCACTTTATTGCACAAAATTACATTTTATTTCATATTGTTTACAATTTAAAGGGTTGTTTGTTACAATTTAGTTTGTTGGAACTGTCAATTTGGTTCCACCAGAGGAATTTCGGAATAAATGTAAACATAGCATAGTACTGCCATATTTATTAAAATTCCAGAAATATTATGATTTAATGGCAATTCCTAAGTAGTGATGTTACCACTTAACTAAGTTTTTAGAACATCATTATTGCCTGGCAATACTGAATTGAGTGTAACAAAATTTTCTCTGAGAGTATTCCCAATGTCTCACAATTTAGTCTCTCTTTCTCTCTCAAATAATTTAGTTTGTTAACTTTAGTTTGTTAACTTCACGGGGGTTTGTTTTTGTACTCTTTTGCATTCTTGTGTTGTTGGTATGTATTTGTGTAGAGTTTGACAGCTGAAGCGAATAGAACAAAATGCCTGTTGTTGCTGCCTACAACTACAACAACGCGCTCTGCTATTACCATGAAGATATTATTTTACCATGTGCGAGTCTGAATGAGCTATAAGACATATTGCAAATTTTTGTTTTTGAGTCTGTCCTTGATAAAATTTTCATTCACAAGAAATAATAACAAAATGTATCTACACTCAACCAAATGGAGTGGTGAAATCGACGATAACGTAGGTTAATTTGACGAAATGTCATCTCGATAGACCTAACAAAAACTGGGTGTTGATTTGACTAAAATTATATTAAATTTTTAGTTCTCGCTTGAGTAGTAAAATTTATGAAATATCGTCAAATTGAATAAAAAAATATTACATTTTACTAATGATATTATTCAATTTGACACATTTTGTCGATAATAAATCTCAACCTGCTTTTTATATACATATATTATTCTTTTTTAACATCATTATATTGATTTTGTATATTATAATGACAAAATGCAAATTAGTGTACAGTTATATAAAATTAAAGAATTTGTGCATATTAAAATAGAAGGCTGACTTTAAAGATATTTATTTGCAATTAATAAAAATTTTTCTCTATTCCTAATGTGACACTCACATTATTATATTTCATATTTACGAAATTTCGTCAATTTAACAAAATTTCGTCAATTTGGATAAACAAATAGTTAAAAAGTTACTAAAATGTTTATGGACTAGCCCGATTTGACTCACTGATCCAACATTAAAGGTCAGTTATTTCAAAAACATCCCAAATTTGTACAAAACTGGCAAAACCAATAGCCGCCAACTTAATTTTTTTGTTGTGCCGCCATCTTCGATAATTTTGTCTCGGCCAACTGAAATTTAAATTTAATCTCAAACGTCAATGATTAGAGAACAAGGTTATCGCTAACCTGACCACGATAAACGGCGGTGTAAATACGTTATTAATATCTGACAAAAATCATAGAGGAATTTAGGATACAGTATCTGACGTTTCATTTCACTCTTCGTCGAAAGTTTGTGCAAATGAGAGAAATTCGACGAAAATTAACTTACAGCAGGTGGAAGTACAAGAACTGTTGACTTAACTTTTCATTTCGTTTTTGTATAGAATTGTGAAATTTAAAGCTAATTTTCACTTTTTTGTTATCTTTTATCGTTGGTATACATTGGTATACAACACAATTATTTTGCATAACAACTCGAAATGCGGTTGTTGTTACTTTATTGGACGTTATGTACTATTGTCTCTGTCTGGTGCTATTGAACTCATGCTTACCACTATCCAATGGCGTCAAAAATATTGAGAGAATAAATGAAAAAAAAATGGTTTCCCATTACATCCCATAAAGGAATCGGGGAGAGCTTCTCACAACCAGTGAGCTGTGTGCTTTCTAGTTTTATACTCACTGATTGGGACCTACAGTTTTACACCGGTTCCGAACGGTATTTTTGAGAAGCAGTTTCATGGCTAAATACTCGATAGTGTCGCCGTCACTATGCGAGGTGACCGCCGTCGAAAGAAATTTGAAGATGGTCAGAGCAGGGATCGAACCCAGGATCTCAAGTACAAGAGGCGCGCACACTACCCATTGCTCCACCGACGGCCATTCTATCCTAAATCCCTCGTGTGGCTTTCAAAACTGATTGAACATTTGGCAGTTATCGATAAAAACAACAAGTGACGATGGAATGTTTTGCTCGCAAATTACAACGAAACTTCACCGAATTGGCCGCTTACATCAAATCTTTTGCTGAATGTACTATCTTTGAAAAATCCGAGACAACAGCTGATTTAATTTTTTCCATGACATTTGTCGCTTCGGTTGTCAAACTCATATGATTTTTTATTTTTTTGTACTTTATACTTGCATTCATAGACTAATACATACATAGATACTTTCATTCTCTCATCTGACGTTTCATTTCACACAGTTTATTTATAATTCCTCCATTTTATTTTTGTGTTATTTCTGATTCTAGAATTATTGAAATGTCAAAATTGCGGTCCCAAGCAATTGTTTTCGTACGAAATAACTTTGGCATAACAACCCTACAATTTTTCTACAAAAATTACCAAGCAAATGAAAAGTGGGCGAAAATTGCTTATACACTTACTTCTTACGGCAACGAAAATTTTAGAGTTAGGAATTTTAGTTCATTCAAGTGAGCGCTCTTTTTAGTTCAGCTCACCAGATCTAACTAGTTCATTCATTTAGTTCATTAGTTCATTGTATCGTTTCAGCTTAACAGTTCACATGAGCTGTGAACTAAAAAGCTTATTTCAGTTAAACTTGTAGTTTTAGTTCAATCGAAGCGAATAATCGCGAAAATGGTCTGACTTTTGCAGATTTCTAAAAACATCGTAAACTTGCACAGCAAACGTCAAAACAAACAAATTTCCCATACCAAGCGACTTGCACAAAAGTGGAAAGTTTTCGAGGCAAATTTGCTAAGCAAACCTGGAAAAAGAAACGTGAAAACTTTTGACATTTCAATGTCAATATTTTTGTATTATGGGAAAAAAAATAAAATAATGGAATAGGTAAAGCATATACCTTTTTTGACAATTGCTGCATAGATACACTGAGCAACTTTATTTGGTGCATAGATTAATACTTATAGTAGATCTACTAGTTCTCCCACCAAATTTATGACATTTGGCCTGGTGTGATATTTACGTTTGATGTTGAAAATAATTGCTTTACTAATACCAGATAGAGGCAATGGTTCAAAACGACGAACAAAATAACAACAACGGCATTTCGTTTTGTGTGTTAAAATTATTGTGTTAAATACAACACAAATGTATGCTAACAATAACAGTCAATACAAAAGTTTAAAACACATTTAAATTTCACAGTTTTTCACCAAAATGGCATGAAAAATTAAAGCAAGAAGTTATTGTAATTCCACCTGGTGTATATCACTTTTCGTCAAACATCTCTCTATCACACCGACCGCATCGCGAAGAGTGTGAAAGGAAACGTCAGATGAGACAAATGGCGGCTCTACTATAAATTTACTCTATGGTCAAACCGCTTGATGTATGTATACCCTGCATTACACTGTGCTTTTGTGACGTTTACGTCGTTTTACAAATGTTGAATAACAAAAACAATAGTGGTCTTCATGAAAGCTCGAAAGAACCTCGTAAACTCGAAAACATCGTAAACTTGCACAGCAAACGTCAAAACAAACAAATTTCCCATACAAAGCGACTTGCTCAAAAGTGGAAAGTTTTCGAGGCAAATTTGCTGCGCAAACGTGGAATGGAGAAACGTGTAAACTTTTGACATTTCGTTGTCATCTGACTAGCATGGATAAATAAGGTGATAGCACTAGAACAGTAGAAAAAGTACACATACATAATACATGCAATTGCTACTGCTACCACCTTATGTATTCATCTTGGTCAGCTGATATGGTTTTGAGTACAACTACGCTGAGCAACTTCAAAAACGATGTACAAATAGACAGTCAAAATTTCTCTTCACTCAAATGCCAACAAACAAAACGAGTGAAACCCTAGTACTTCTCTACTCTCTCTCTTACTCTCTTCATTGAATATTTCAATACACGAGCCGCTTTTTAATAGTGTTATTGTATTTAACTATACAAATTCCAACCATGTTAAAGTAAAATTACATAAACTATGCAAAAAGTATGAAATAAGCAAGATATGACGCTAGAGAGAAATGCGTTTGAGTGAACTCCTAGTACTTTTTGGTTCTCTTTTACCAGGGTTGCCAAGTTGCGCGCATCTTCTGGTCGTCTAATTGTAAATCGTCTTTGGCAACTTTACCTGGTGCCTCATGCAACGGTGCGAGGGAAACTTGCGCTGAGCAAAAGTTCTCGGCTTTAACGTTTGCATGAATGCCGTTAATAAAATTTTCGAAATGGAAAGTGCACGCAAAAACTTTAACTTAAAAATAAAAACCTGTTTAATTTGCAATATTTGCAAATAATAAACAAATAATTAAATAAATAAATACACATCGATACAGTTTTTCATCGAGGGAAACTTGCGCTGAGCAAAAGTTCTCGGCTTTCACGTTTGCATGAATGCCGCTAATAAAAATTTAAAAATTATATTTATTATTAAAGTTTGCTTATAGACAGCCAATCAGTATGGATGCACGTAATATCAATTTTTACACATTCTTCCGCCTTTTCTTGGTATATATGACCATTTCTCCTATTTCCGCACAGGCCGTCGAAGTTATCCTCCCACAGCGATAAGAAGGACGCTTTCCTTGTCTGATGTCTAGTTTTTCTTTTGCTTATATCTTCTTTCCCGCAAATATGTAAACCATTTAATATTTTCATGTTGTACGCTGATATTTTATGTGTTTCATTAAAATGCATTTCATTCAAATGTTCAGAAACTAAATATTTTCCATCTTTCAATGCAAACAAATAGCTGTCAGTTCATCTTCTTTCAGCAGTGAAAAAATCATCAGGAACTGAACATGGTTGTGTTGCTAAAGCATCTTTTACACGGCATGTATTTTACATATCGCATTTCACTGTTTTGACCCGTCTGTTTCGTTTGCTTGTCAAAATTATTAAAAAATACGGCTTTTAATTTGGTGTGTTTAAACGTTCACGTATAACCCATATGGCATAACCTCTGCTTGTCATTATCAGCTGATGTTGTCATGTCACAAAACAGAATTTTATAACTCATTAATACTTTTATTTAGAATTGTTAATACATTACTTATCCATTTTAATTTAATTTTACCATTCCCTGATATTGTTCTTCTTCCACAAACGCTTTGTTGTTTATCAAAAACAGCTGATGCGATACGGTTGTGGTTTGTTGTGGTTATATTGTGGTTTATTTGATATTTTGAAAGTGTTTAGGTTTAAAATTAAAAGGTGTTTCTGCGATTTTTACAGAGAAAACATTTCAAAAACAACAGTTGCAGGAAAACAAACGTTGACATAAGAGAAAAACTTACTCATACTCACGCCAGAAAAAAGTTGGCCATTTGTATGTACCATGGTAAGTTCATTCAAATTCTTAAATTCAGTGGAAGACTACGAATATTTTTATATCTCTAAATTTGAAGGATAGATTTTTATTTCCGATTGAATACAAAATTACAATTAAATTGTTCACAACAACCATAGAATAATACATACCATAGAAGCTTTTATTAGCTCAATAAATTAAACGTCAAAGGTACGATGGAAAGTAAACATTGGATGGTGGAAAATATGGGTTCAATAATACCAGATGGTGGCAATAGTATACAGCGATCAACAAAGGAACAACAACCGAATTTCGTGTTTCTGTGCCGAACTAGTTGTGTTAAATACAATACAAATGTATACCAACGATAAAAGTCAACACAAAAATGCAAAATATATTTAAATTTTTCAGTTCTACACCAAAACGACATGAAAAAGTTAAGTGAACACATTTTGTAACTCCACCTGGTGTAAGGTAATTTTAAATTTAATTGCTCTCATTTCCACAAACCTACGATGAACAGTGTGAAAAGAAACGTCAGATGAGAGAATAAGTTTATCTACGTATGTATTATTCTATGACAACAACGAGCGGTAAAAGTGGGTAAAAGTTATACATATTGATCATGATGGAATTATCTATCAGGTATAGTCGTTTAAACAGGTGACTTAATGTTTTGCATGTACATTTTTATTTCACGTGTCATACTCATATGTATTTCACTTTTTTGCATTGTTGGTATATATTTGTGAAGAGTTTTGACAGCTGACATGAATGCACAAAAATAAAATGCCTAAATCTACACCAGCATCTGCTGCTACCATGTATTTGTTAGCACTGGCTACAAACGTGTTGCCGTATTTCCACACATTTCGCCACATTTCGTAGTATTAAGAGTGAATCGTTTTTTTTGAAAGTCATAAGTGGCAATGGCTTAATGGAATAAAAAAACATTGTAAAGAACCAATTTTGTAGATTTATTGTTATTTCTTTTTCTAAGCAAAAACTTAAGCTGCTACTTACAAATGTTAATTTTTTTTATTTATTTTTCCTTTTTGATACATTCATTGAAGCGATCGTACTGGTGTTGGTGATAGGATGTATTCAGTGATATTTTTTCCGTGGTGATTGAAAACAGAGTTGTATGTGCAGTTTTTGTTTTGATTTTTGAGAACTTGAAAACAGAGTTGTATGTGCAGTTTTTGTTTTGATTTTTGAGAAATCAAGGAATATAACTAGATTCTGCAATTGTCAAAATGTATGAGAAATATAATATAATTTTGACTTTATTTGACCCGAAATCAAGAAACTCTAGATTTCGACGGCAGCATAAACGCAGCTTTAACAAATTGGAAATACGTAAATAACATATTCTTGCTTAATTGTATTTTCTTCACGATCGGTCGGCGTACAAACTTTTTAAGTAGTTTTTAAGTAAGAAAATGCGCGGTAAGCTATAGGACTACTTATGCAAGTATATGTATTAAATACACCGATGAAATTCCATAGTTGCGTAGTTAAAGAAATACGTAGTTGATTTAGAAAAAACGTAAATTAACTACATTCATCATTTGTGACTTTTTGTCATTTATAAATATAATTCCAATTTGAGTAAAAGTTGTTCTTTAATAAGAAAAGTTAACAAACTTATAAATGAAAATATATTTCAAACATAAGAACTATCAATGGTAAGGCGTTATTTTATTTTATTGACGCTGAATTGATTGGGTGCATTTTTACTTAATAGGAAAAAATAGAATGGATATATCGGTCAAGTCGATTGTTGTATTTATGTATGAATTTTTGGGATTTTGTTGAAAACTATCGGGCATAAGTAAGTCCAGTCTAGCTTAAGAAGGTTATTGGATAGCTATTAAAAATCTCCACTAACATTTGATGTATTTCTTAAATTCAATAAATATTTTCAGTTTTTAACGAAGTGTTGTAATTATTTTTAACTACAACTTAACTACGTTCAAGTTATTTGTTATCACAGACTTGGGTATATTATTTACTTGAAACTATTTTCGCTAAACTCAACCAACGGGTTTTTCAATAAGAGCGCTACAAAAGTTTTTTTAAATAAAACAGAACCGGTTTTAGATACCAATGAAATTCTTTATTCCTGTGAAAGTACGTTCGATGCCATTATGTATGGAACTCGATTTCTTTTGCATGGCCACCACGGGCACGTTTGCAGAAGTCCAGACGCTGAACCCAATTTTTGACGGTTTTCAAGCATAAATCGGCCGATACTGCTGCAATTTCACGTTCGATATTCGAACGAAGTTCATCAATCGTCGCTGGCTTGTTGGCATAGACCATAGACTTGACGTAGCCCCACAGGAAATAATATAACGACGACAAATCGCACGACCGAGGCGGCCAATCGACTGGGCCATTTCGTGAGATACCACGTTCACCAAACTTGGTTTCCAATAAATTGATTGTGGCATTCGCTGTGTGGCTTGTGACGCCGTCCTGTTGGAACCACATGTCCTCCAAGTCCATATTATCCAATTGGGGCCAAAAATATTCGGTTATCATTGAACGGTAGCGATTCGCATTCACAGTAATGTGCCGGTCTTGATCATCACGGAAGAAGTACGGCCCAATGACGCCGCCGGCCCATAAACCGCACCAAACCGTAATTTTTCGGGATGCAATGATGACTCATGGATTACGTGTGGATTGCTGTCTGACCAATAACGCATATTTTGCTTATTGACGAAGCCATTCAGCCAGAAATGAGCCTCATCATAAATTGGACGTAGCGCTCTTAAAGTTGAGGCCACTGACTCCAAATTTCGGTAGTAAATTGTAATAATTTCGACTCTTTGTTGGCTCGTATATCTTTCCATGATGAAATGGCAAACCTTACTGAAGAGAAATGTCAAAAGAGCGGGAAAAAATATGGCGTCGTTTGCTGTCCCTATCGATTTTCTTTTGTAGCGTCTCTGTTGAAAACCCCTTTACAAATTGTTGACTAGAACTTCCGACTTAGTTAAATGTTTATTTTTTCATAAATGTAGTTATCGTTAACTTATTCATATCAACTACGCAATAGTCAGGGGAATTTCACCTACGACGTGCTTGATATTTTGGTTATTATCAACTAGGATTTTGTGTACATAAATACATCAGTCGTCTTGACCGGTATATTTTTTCTATTTAAACCTATGAAATAAAAATGCACCCACACACAGAGAAGAGATTCGTTGTCACAACTATACTGAAATACCAATAATTGTGTTCCGTATCACCAGATGCTGTGCATATCAATTGATTTGTAATTCAGTTTTGGTTGCAAGAACTGAAATATTTTGTTCAAGTCACTGCAGCAAGAAATAAATGTGGTCTGTCAATCGAGTTTTAGTTCTACCAATCAAATTATCGTGTAGTTGTGAATATTATTTTTGTTTGATCAACGAAAAATTTAAAAACTAATTCGGTTGTACTAAATAATAAATACTAAATATAAACTAATTACTTGAATTTAATTACTGTCACAACCATTTGTTGATCCCATATCCCATTATTAATTTAACTTTTTTTCATAAATGTAGTTATCAGGCCACGAGAAATGTGACATAGTGGTTCAGCGATTTTGGCCTTTGTTCCATATATCGAAAGGTTATGTCAATAGTATATAAAACTCCACAAAAAAATAAAAGTAAAATTCCTGAAGTTATTGCTGCAATTTCAAAATTGAAAATTTCAGAAATTTAGTATTTCTCTGAATTATTAAAATATTTTTATCTCGAAAAGGACATGAGATATTTGAATTTTTTTTAATTTTTTAAGTAAAAAAAAAGAATAAATCAGAAAATACCATACACGAAAAAAAATTTCGGAAATGTAGTTTAAAGAAAACAATCGCATTTTAAATAAAGAGCCGAAGCAATAAAAATAATCAATCATCCATGAGAATTTGGGAAATTTAATTATCTTTCTGAAACAGAAAAAAATTTGGTATTTTCAAGTAGTTTCTGAGATACACCTTTTTGGGGGGGGGACCTTTACGCCTAAAAAACGAAAATGCAATGTTTACAACGTTTCTCTTTATTGTTCTTTTTTATGCTGGAGTTAATGTCGACGGCGTCAAATGTCAAAAAAAAGTTTGTATGAGAGCAGTTAATCTCAACGCCGTAAGAAATTCGACGCCGAAAAAGTTCAATCTGTTTCAACTTTTTCGGCGTCGTTGCGGCGTTGCTCAGACAAAAACATACTGCTGGAGTTAATGTCGACGTCGTTGACGGCGTCAAATGTAAAAAAAGTTGAATCGTATGGAATTGTATGAGAGCAGTTAATCTCAACGCCGTAAAGCGCCGTGGCCACACATCAGTCTGTTTGATCAAATTGATCAAAATTTGTTGGTAATATTTTGTTTGACTTAGCACAGCCACACATCAAATTCATACCATCAAATTTCATTTCAAAGTTGTTGTGAAAACGAACAAACTTATAATTTTTTGGTCGGAAAAAATTTCATTATTTGTCAAATTATTTATTGATTGTTGAAAATATTTTTTTTTAATTTTAAAGTGTTTTTTTTTCAGAAATATTTTTTATCCATTTTTTCAAAACACCGCGTCACCAAAAAAATAATGTCACTGCGAAAACTAAACAGAAATAAAATTAGAAGGAATTACGCGGACACATATCAAACTGGCTTCAAATCTCTGCAGCGACGGTAGTGAAAATCAAAAGTTTTTGATTTTCGTCAAAATCACGTCAACCTATCCGTGTGATTTTTTTTTCACTAATATATACAATCAAAATTATGACAGTTTGATGAGCCAGTTTGATGTGTGGTCATGCTGCTTAAGAATGCAGTAGTACACAGCTGTGTTAACGTCGTCGACGGCGTTGACATTAAAAGCAAAATGAAATTTTACGCCGAACATCACAATTAGTTACGCATTAAACTTTGGCGCACTGAGCATGTACTGAACAAAACCAGTTGCAAACATTGCATTTTCGCTTTACTTACTATTAGTTTTTGTGGATCTTTATATATTGACAAAATCTTTCGATATATGGACCAAAGTTCCAAATCCCTGAACCACTATATCACACTTCTCGTGGCCTGACCCATTGTAACCATACTCCAGACAAGTGTCCATAATTTGTTGCATGTTTCTGAAGGCGTCAATAGGACGTCAGATTCAACGATTGTTTAAAATTCTCACTTCACCTCAATTTATGGTAATATACATAGTAGAATTATCTATTAGGCAGTCCCATGGTAGAATTATCTATTAGGTAGTCGCATTAGCAATTCCTTCGTTAATATGTCAAAATTAGCTGAATAATGAAAACCACAATGTACACAAAATGTGAAAAATTTTATAAGATTGTCGTACTTGATACAAAGGCTATGCTATTAAATTGCATTATGGTTGAAATTCTTTGAATTTTATTAACAAACAATATTGAATTTGACAGCTTACCGACGGAAAAGATGAAAACACCACAAATCAGCTGGGCTGACGCGTTTACCCGATAGATAATTTTATCATGGTAATAAATAAGTACTAATGCTGTGTGTTTATCGACCCAAATAATTTTGATTGACCAAAATTTTGACATTAGCGTGGTGAGTATTTATTGTCAAAATTTTCACTAGCTCCAGGGCTACACAAAATTTTGACAAGTAGTCTAAATTTTGACGTTTGTATTTTATGCAGCATTTGCTCGGAAACATGGTAATAGCAGCAGGTGTTGTTGTAGTTGTAGGCAGCAACAACAGGCATTTTGTTTTTGTCTCATTCGCTTCAGTTGCGAAACTCTACACAAATACATACATACATACCAACAACATAAGCCTACAAGAGTACAAAAGCAAAATACATGAGTTCTTTACAGGTCTATTTTACAGCTTACACTTAAAAAAAACAATACATTATTTTAAGCAAAAAAAGTAAAATAACACAATCCGGGCAAATGCATTGTTTCCGAGTTATAGTCCCCGAAATATCGGATGTGTGAAAGGGTAATGGGGTTAAGCTACTGTGTAAAGCTATTGATGTCATTACTTTTTTGTATAAATAAAGTCAAAATAAACACAAAAAATTAGCTAGCATTTCTCTATAACTCGCTTCGTTATCGAGTTATGGGATGTTGAAATTTTTAAAAATGATCGATATTTTTTCAAAATTTCAACATCGAATAACTCGATAACTTAGTGAGTTATCGAAAAATGGCATAGAGGTTTCTGCTTGCCTGGGCTAAGGGACTATTTCCTCTTGGGTATGTCCAACACCGGCTTCGGCATAGTATGGAATTTTCTACTCTGGGGTAGGTCCAACACCGGCTTCGCGGCTTCGGCATAGTATTTTTGTGGTATATAGCTTTATATTTTTGAGAAAAGTAAAAGAAAATAATCTATAATTTTTCAAAATTTCAACATACGGGGGTCCATAACTCCGAAACTGTGAATTTGCGCCGATTTTGCTATTTTACTTTTTTTTGCTTAAAATGACATATTCTATCCGACGCAGTATACAAAATATAAAACAATAAGAGCATACCTCACCCCTTCTCTCTATTTGATACATCACATACATCCTTTGGCGTAATCGAAATTTATCCATTTTGTTTATAATTTGAATAAAAATACCGAAATATTTTTTAAAAATTATGTTAATTTCAAAAAAGTGCAAGGACATGAATTTTCAGCTGTCAAAATTTTGATTTTCCATTTCACACAGCAAAATCTGAATTGTATCTTCACCACACAGAAATAAATTCAACACAATTAACCACGACTGAAATATTTTCGATGAACACACAGCCTAATAAAATAAAAAAAATACATGCGATTCAGAAAGTAGTGTGGTGAAATATATCAACTGGGGTACTCGTCTTGTGGATAACAATAAAATATTCATGGACTTTAATGACCTTCTTTTGATTTCGTATAGAATAGTATATGCCAACCGTTTTTTTTTTTTTGTCAAAAACATAACAAACTCTGGGTCTATACGCTGAAAAATGTGAATTTGTATACTTACCTTATTTTTCAGTGGATGATTTTTATATACTGTATTATTTTTCCACAAATTTGTTTCTCTCTTTCTGTTTAAAATAATAGTTTTTCTGTAAACTCCTGGTGTAACATTCGAATATAGTTTCTCTTCTACAGCAAAGCTCTTATGAAAAATCAAAAAAAAAATAGCTTTGTAACAAGAAACTAAATTTTAACAGAAACTAAATTATGATTACAGTGCCTAATATTTGAACACGAATTCTAATATTGTACTTTTTATGAGTTGTATCTTCCATTTCAGGTGAAGGAGGTCTTAGAAATACTCAAATTGGTTAATACAACTTTATTACGGTAGTAACACTATTTTTAATTTATCAATAATCACTAATTTATCAAAAATTTAGTAAGACCTATTTCTAATTTATCAATAACATCGACAAATAATTTTGATGTAAGATAATTATGATTCTAATCAAAACATTAACTTTATCATGAAATTTCCAATGCCTGAATTGATTTCCCACTAATCTTTCACTTGTTAGCAATCAACTCAGCGACAATAAAATATAACCACGCCTTACCATTGATAGTTCTTATATTTGAAATATATTTTCATTTATCGTATAAGTATGTTAAATTTTCTTTTTAAAGAACATCTTTTACTCAAATTGGAATTATACATTATTTTTTTTTACAACAAATGACAAAAAGTCAGGAATGATTAATGTAGTTTACGGTTTTTGGAAATCAACTACGTATTTCTTTAACTACGCAACTGAAATTTTATCGGTGTATACAATATTATAGACAGGAAAAATTTTCGTTCATTTAACAAGATTTCACTCTTTATTTACGTTTGTAAGTATCATAGATAAAGGAAATAATAGGTATAGCGCGCCCATTGTCAACTTTGTTCACTAGGTGCTGTCCTGTACTACATAGTGTTACTTTCACTGAAATTTCCCATAATACTCATTGACGTTTATTCAAAATTGTGGGAAATTTTTGATAAAGTAGTTTAAACCATAGATAAAGGAAATAACTAGATATCGCACACTCCTTGGGAAATTTCTTGTTCAATGGGATATTTTCTAGATGGAGCTGAAAGCAATAATTATATCGTTTGATCCCAATCAAAACATACCTTGCAAGATGTATTAAGAACAGGTGATAGATGTAGGTGTTATGGGCTACATCAACAGGCATTTTGTTTTTGTTTGGTGGGTCGATTCTGTAAAAGTCAACACAAACGAATACCAACGAAAATAGTATTCCAAAAAAGTACATACCCAAAATACATTTGAATTTTAAAGTGGGGAACACAACGCCATCAACAAAATTTAATTACAAAAATAAATTTTTTTTTTTTACAATGTTCCTTTGATATATTTTTTTTTAATATTTTTTTTTTGCCTTTGGAAATTGTTGATTCATTCAACTGATTAAATAATGCATACACTATTTTCAATAGAGCTTGTGTAGTTTTCTATTTGAAAACACCTTTGGGAACTCTATTATTATTTTTAGTCATGAATTATATAATCTCTAATTTAACTTTCTTATCAACTAGTTTTTTGATCTTGCTATTTAATTAAAAGATATAATTGTTATGTAATTTCTTATTTAATAAAAACATATAATGTGTGCTATAAATGGAGGCTTAAAATTACAAGTGTGAATAAATAAATAAATAGCACAACCTGGAAAATTATACTATTTTTGTATTGGGAAAATGTCCCACAGTGTTGAATAAACGTCAGTGTATGTTCTAAGAATCGTCAATGAGAGTTACAAAACGACAACACAGCACCTAGTGGCAGTACTTGACAACGCCTATGCGATATCTACTTATTTCCTTTATGTATGGTAGTACTTGACAACGTGTGTGCGATATCTAGTTAATTCCTTTATCTATGCTCGTGTACTGAAATAATAGATAAAGGAATTAACTAGATATCGCACATGCCTTGGGAAATTTCGTGTTCAATGGGATATTTTCTAGATGGAGCTGGATACAATAATTACAACGATTGATCCCAAACAAAATATACTTTGCAAGATGTATTTTGTAGCATATAACGATGGTCTGAACTTTTCTAACTGAATAGATTGTCTGTTGAATGCAGTAAAAGCGGATGCACGCACTATTTCCGGTCACTTTGCTCGTCGGTGGGGAAGGTTCTTGCTTAACTACATACTTTCTACTAAACTACAGCAAATTTTGTTGTTGCGTGCACAAGGGGGGGGGGAAAGGTTTCTCTTAAACGAAGATCTCCACCGAGAAGCGAGGTGGGTTTGAAAAGCACTGGAAGAATGAAAATCACATATGATAGCTATAGGCGTTTGTACTGTGGTGTTGGGGTACAAACTTTCGCCCACCCGTCCTGTTTACTACGCATCCTGCAAGATATGTCGTCGGTAAACCCATATGTCTGATGCTCTCAACCTTCGTACCGGTTTTGGGAAACCAAATTAATTAAATCTTTAACGGATCATAGTCTTCAATGCAACAATGTATTTCGAATCCAAATTCATAGTATCTTAAACGTTATATAATGAATTAGCCAACTATGGATCTTAAAGCTACTATGTTATAATAAATAAAAATAATTACCATATAGGGTTTGGAAATCAAACCGATAAACTAACTTGAATTCGGTTACTCGCAACTTGTGATATTTGGAGCAAAAAGTATCGTTATCTTCTTCATGTTCCAAATGATGCACAAAAAAAAAATAAAATAGCGAAATTAGCAAAGCAAAATACTACTCTTAAAATCTATGTATGAATGGTACGAAAGTTTCTTAGTGTTTCAACTGATTCAAATAAAGAAAAAAAGACAAACCCCGGAAAATAGTACTTTATAGCATTAATGCCCAAAACTTGTTATCTGTATTAATATCTTATGGATGTAGTTGGGCAATAAGGAGATTGTATATCTCTCAAGTTTTTACTTATTATAATTCAATAAAACACAGCACAGAAAACATTAACATATGATCACCATTACGTGCGTACTTAAGTTTGTAACTCGCCAGAGAGGTTCAGTGACCTAAGAGAATACCATTAATAGGCAACATGTGATTCGGTATTTTCTTTCTAGAGACTTTGTACCTTATGTACGTACGTAGGTAACGATGGTGTACGCGACCCAACAGAGATAAAACTAAACGTTGTTAACTTACTTGGTGTCCGCAAAGGAGTCCAACGACGAAAGTACTTTCGTTGAAGAGACATCAGCCACAGTGGTCGGTATCTGGGTTCGGTTGCTCATTATCCAAAAATGATATGCTTAATTTTTTTTCAGCTGCAAATTATACTATTATGATTATAATGTTTGACGAGTATGATGCTTAAGAAAATTTAAACATCTTCTCAAAATGCGAATTCCATTGGCACGTTGATAAAATACGTTGAAACACTAAAGATTTTCTTTTCCTTTTCTAATCTAAATGTAAGTGATATGGTTTGGGTGCAACACCACTGTTAGATACAAAAAACAAAACAAAATATGATTTACATTAAACAAGAGTGTGAGAGCAATGCATTAGGAACTTTAGCAACATGTTGCTGAAACATTAGCAAAGGGATAATTTGCTCTTACATATGAATGTATATTATACTTTGTTATTTTTTGTTATTATTAAGTTTATTCAACACTTATTAATAATGGCTATCAAACTAGCAATATAACGAGTATATTTATCCACCACAGATTTCCTTTTCCCTAAGGGTACGGAAATATATGGGCCTCTACCACGTTATATTGCTTCAATTACTAATTATTAACTTTCCACTGATTCCAACACAATGCACAGAAATAATAACTAAATTTAAACTAGGCACTCGATTAAATGCAATTTAATGGATCTTCTAGCACTCGTGAAGATTCATTCGAGAAGAAAACACGGCGGGTTTTATGCGATGAATTCCCGTAACAGGCTTAGCAACATTTGCGGAGTTTCTTCAAAATCAAGTGCACCAACATCCCGACGGCAAACATTGTTTCCAAAACCAGGCGACCCGCGTAAACACGAATAATAGAGAGGACGCAAAAAGCTGTATGGACGACCACAGAATAATCACGAGACTGATTTTCAATGCTCGTAATACTTGATGCCAAATCTAAAAATTTCAGGAAACAGTTATTCTCTTGCAGGAGAAAAGAATAAAGAATTCGGAACTCACCACTAAGACTTTGGCACCGTATTCTTTTCCCTCCAGAAATTAAAAGAAACGAGTTAATGACGTAGTTTACTCTTTGTGTCAGTCTTCCTTTTTCAAAGAGTTCAACAGCCTTCCTAGGTAGGTACGTACATCACGAAAAAAAACAACTGAGAAAACAAGAAAAACTAACCGAAATATTTATATTGATGTGTGTACATACACACTTATATCAACACTTACTTCGATAGGTTTAAGTGTGTGCATTTAATATGGAATGAAGTAGATTTGCAACTCGTCAGTTTAATTGCTTCCAAAATCCATCTAAAATACCACAAGTAACCAAAACGCAGTTCGTTAGGAAAAGTTTAAATGTTATGTCCAAATGTATGGCATTAGCAAGTACATGAAAGTACCGAAAGTTCCCCATCAGAAAGAAGACACAACCGGATAGCCAATGGAAACATGAATCCAGGCTTGATTTCGTGCTTCAAACTTCATTTTAGTTATTAGTAATACTCATATAAATTACTAAATCACGGTCCACTTAACATCCTTCTGATGGCAGCGCCATAATTTTAGACCTTAGTTTTCAAGAATATTACTCACATTGCAAAGGTAACTGCGATATCTTGGTAGGTATTCTCAGGATCAGGCGAGGACAAATAAAATTGTTATTTCTCACTTCACTCATCCAATTAGCACTGCGAGCCCAAATTACAATAAGTTAAATATTACACACAACACAATAAACCACTTTAGCATAAGCGATGCACTCTTGAACACTTCTTAAAACTGAAAGAATGTCGTCAAGAAAACCCTAAACCAACAAACTTCCCTTTCATTCCAATGCAAGTAAACCGATTTGCGGTATCGTCGTCTATTTTGCACACAAAATCCAAGAGAGAGAATACAATGAAACAAATGAAAATAATTTATGGAAAACATCGCAACACCGGATGTGCATGTGGTTCAAAACCTGGCTAACATATTTGAATTTCAAACAATATTTGGAAATATAACGAACTACTAAAATACTGTCCGCAAGCGCTACTACATTTCCCCCCCGCCAAAATCAGATTTCGGGGAATGAAGAACCACGAAAGCTGATTCCGCTTGCAGGTAGCTTTTCAACCAACACTAAAACTACTGTCTGATATCCTTAGCATGAAATTTTCCAATGGGACGTCCTTGCAAATCCTCCAATTCATAATAAGCATTGCCACATCTTTGACGAACACGAGCCTTTACAAATGGTGGAGCCAACTTAGCACTGAAACCATGCTCGAAGTTACTCTGGCGAAAGTTTCTCCGGAAAATCTCCTGACCAACCTCATAAGAAACTTCCCTTGATCGCAAATTGTATGCCCTCTCATTTCGTTCGAATTGCTTTCTCATAACAGCGGCTGCCTTTTCACGTACAACATCTAAGGAATCCTTACAATTAAATCGAAACGATCGATCATCTAACATATCAAGATTCCGTAGCAGTTGGTAAGAACTTCCATTGGTCACCATGTGTTGCCCAAATGCCATAAAGTATGGCGACGTACCAATGGATGAGTGAACCGACGATCGTAGGGCACAAGAAATTTTGCTCAGATTTTCATCCCAATCCTTGTGATCATGGTTCACGTAAGCTCTTATAGCGGAAAGAATAGAACGATTCACCCTCTCTGAGGCGTTAGCTTGAGGAGAGTGAACCGCAGTAAACACATGCGAAACCCCATAACTCTGTAGCAAAGCATTAAATTTTTTCGCTTTGAATTGAGAACCATTATCCGACACTATCGTCTCCGGGACACCAAATGTATGGAAAAGTTCTACTTCTAAATATTGGACTACAACATCAGCTGAAAGTTTTCGAACCGGCTTTACAAAACTGTACTTTGAGAAATGATCTAAAACTATGAAAATGCCAATATTACCGCTTCGAGAACGAGGATAGGGTCCCAAAAAGTCAACATATAGCTTTTGAAAAAATCGACGAGATACACTGGTTTTGCCCATTGGTGGTCGAAGCACATAATTGGGATGTTTTGTCGCTTTACAGACTTCACATGCGTTTATATAGGATTTAACATCGTTTACCAGATTGGGCCAGTAATAATATCTTCTTATCCCCTCCAGACATTTATTGATACCGCAATGCGACGACAAGGGGTCATCATGATGCATGCGAAGTACATCTGGCACTAATCCCTTGGGAATCCAAAGCTTCCAGGCCAAATCATCAGTAATTTGTTCACCAGTGGCATGCTCAGTTCGCCTGTACAAATAATTGTCGATGACCCTCAAATCTGGCGTCTGAGACAAGTTCTCCCTAACCCGTTGTATCAAATCCCTGTAGTCGTCAGAATAAAAATGGGTAGAGGTTAAATCTATGAAAACCCCTTTTCCATTTGAGGTCGAGCATGGAACCTCTAAACCACACAAGTTATCAGAATGGACACGCGAAAGCGCATCAGGTACTATGTTCTGTGACCCCTTTCGGTGTTGAATTTTAAATCGATATCCTTGCAGTTTTAATGCCCATCGAGCCAGCCTAGTACTAAGATCTGTTTGGGACATGAGCCACTTCAAAGAGGCATGATCCGTGATAACAGTGAACTCATGTCCTTCAACATATGCCCTAAATTTCTTAATGCCTAGCATCGCTGCCAGACATTCTTGTTCGGTGACAGTGTACTTGCGTTGGGCTTGGTTTAGTTTCTTTGACATGAAGGCAATGGGAAACTCTTCACCTTCCGCATTTTTCTGCACCAATACACTTCCTATACCTGTTTGACTAGCATCACAGTGAATAAAAAATGGTTTTGAAAAATCTGGGCTATGCAACACGGGGGCTGAACTCATGATGGACTTTAAACCTTCAAATGACCTCTGGGCCTCCTCGGTCCACAAAAATTTTCTTTTACCTTTTAATAAATCAGTTAAGGGAGTAGTCAATGCAGCGTAGTCTCTGATGAACTTTCGGTACCATCCTGACATACCTAAAAATCTTCTCAACTGCTTTACCGACATCGGAGTCGGAAAATCTGTTATGGCAGAAACCTTGTCTGGATCCGTCTGTATTACACCATTACCAACCACATGACCAAGATAACGCACTTCCTTAACACAAAAATGACTCTTCCCCACATTAATTGTCAGTCCAGCAGCACGCAAACATTTAGCCACTTCTGCTAACACCTCAAGATGCCGATCAAATGTAGCAGATACCACTAGGAGATCATCCAGATAAACGAACACTTCCGACCTGAGAGCCGCTGGTACAACACGATCCATTAGCCTAGACATGGTCTGTGGCGCGTTGCACAGACCAAAAGGCATTACCTTAAACTGATAAAGGGGTCTCCCAGGAACAGTAAATGCCGTCTTATCTTTCGATGACTGCTCTAATGGTATCTGCCAAAACGCATCTTTGAGGTCAATGCTGCTAATGTACTCTGCCTTTGGCAGGTGACTCAAAATTCCATCAATTTGCGGAAGGGGATAAGCATCTCCAATTGTCACTGAATTAAGCTTCCGACTATCTAAACATAACCTATTCTTCCCAGGTTTTCGATGACGAACAACTGGTGACGACCACGCACTTGTGGACTCTTCTATCACACCCATGGCAATCATTCTGTCCAATTCCTCATATATGAGCTTCTCAATTGCGGGCGAAACGGAGAAATGTCTCTGCTTGATAGGTTTAGAGTCCCCTGTGTCAATATGATGAAAAATAACATTGGTTTTACCAAGTCCTTCCACTTCGAATGACGGAAAAGCACCAATTACGTTTCTCAATTGACTCTTCTGTGGTGAACGAAGAATCCGCCGATTATCCTCCTGTCCCAATTCCGAGGACTCCAAAGTGCAAATTGACGAGAGTAAAGATGCAGGCAGAAGGTCAAACAGTTTCCAGAAATCCATACCGAGAATAAGATTTTGGGTCAAACTTGGGATAATATAAATACTAATACTCTCCGTCCGGCCGCGGAAAGTTATTTGCGTTTCCACGAATCCCAAAACATTTTGGGGTTTACCATCCGCTGTCCGCACCATCGCCTTCAATTTTTTAAAGGGAATTTCAGAGGAAATGAAGTCAGTTGCTGCCTGATGTCCAAGACATGTAATGGAGGCACCAGTATCCAAAAGACCAACTAAATGCTTCGAAAATAACTGAACTTCAGCGAAAGGGCGAACATCCCCCGGCTTATCCAAAACGGAGACCGCCAGTTCCTGTTTCATTTCCTTTACTCTTCTCCAGAAAGTTTTTATTCTCTGGCTAGATCGATCAGGTTTACTTTCATATCCAAATATCCTAGCACGTATTCGGTTGTAATTCTCTAGTCTTTCATGAAAAGGTATGCCGGGACAAGGCCCCGATCCACGAAATAATTTATCTTCACAAGGTTCCGCTCTAGCGCTCTCCTTATAAAATGTTTCAGCATCTTGACGGTTGTTATCTATTGGATTTGAGGTGGGCAACTGAGTGCACTTGTCTGTGCACTCGTCTGATAGTTTTTTGCACGAGAAACACACTTTTGACAATTAGGCTTATATGTTTGAGGAGTACCACAACCATAACAAAACACAGTTTTCTCAGCTAAGCAGTCTTGATATCTGTGGCCGACTTTTCTGCAATTCCAACATGACCACTTAATTTCCGACACTTCGTGAGCCTGTTCTTGATCGAGAGAAACTTCGTCGGCGCATATGTCAATCTCACTAACACGTTTGTGAAAGTGGTGAGACTTACTCATAGTCACACTATGATTTCTTTTAACATCCTGTATAAAAAATTCACGACGTCGACAAATATCTCTCAATTGACCAACCGAGTTAATTTTCAAATTCAAAATTTCATGTTGTATGTCAGGCAATAAATTACGCCGAAGAATCTCAACAAGAGTAGAATCACCCAAAGGCTCTTCCAATCGATCGACCAAATCGATCACTGACTCATACAAGGAATCAAAAGCTTCCCCTTGTTGTTGTTTCCTGTCACGTATCATCTCTCTAAAATCCACATCAGTACGAGAATCACGATATTGCTGACGCAAAGCTTTACACAAATCAGACCATTGGAAACTATACAAGGATTTATGAAATCTCCAGAACCAATGAAGGGCTTTGTCCTCAAAAAGCAAACTAGCATTCCCACATAAAAGTCCAAAGTTACCGTTTAAAGTCTGATTTGTAAGGGCCTCTGCTCTGTAAAGAAAATTATCAACAGATAGTGAACCTGATTTACCGGTAAATTTTAATTTCCAATTATGGATAATCTGACTAACCCTATCAGGGCGAAGGATTGAATCAAACCCTGAATTTAAATTTACTACACGCGCTGAATTGTTTCCAGTAGGTAAACCATGTTGGTTCGAAAAATTATGGCCCAAATCGCGAAAGTTATTAGAAGCCGGTAACCCCAGCAATTGCTCCAAAGTCCTCTGGCTCTGTTCTACCTCAGGCAGAGTTGGCATGCAGGGAGTACGATTTGAAGCTGGTGAAGTATTAGTTACAGTAGGTAGATTTGCTAAATTTCTTCTACTGAACTCTGCTTCTACACATTCGGTTATTGTTTGCGATAATTGACCAATTAGAGACGTCATCATAAAGGGTTGTTGCTCTTTAAATACCAATGTTAACATATCCTTCAAATTCGCAACATCAAATACGTTCCCAGCTTGCAAGTTATCTCTAGAACTTGCAGAATTCTGCTGATCAGCAGCAGATGCAACCTTCGCTTGTGACCTGGTGGTCATTGGTGAAACTGGTATTTGCACGGAAGTACCAGGAGGTGAGTCCTTAGTGATTTTGGTTCCACAAACAGGACAGTTTGAACTAGTTTTTACATAATTGGTAATGCAAATCTTGTGAAATGCATGCTTACAGACCGTCTCTGTTGCAGAAGATTTATTTGCAATTTCATGTGTACATACTCTACATATTACCACCGCACCAGCCACATCATCATCACTGTGACTAACAGGCATGATGAACTTAATAAAAAAAAATAAAACTAAAAAAAAAAGATGATCCTATGGAAATAATTAAGTGGATGTAAAAAAAAATTGTTTACATTACCAAATAACTCAATTATAAACTTTTCTATGAAGAGATAATTTCAATTTATTATCATGTAATATCCAGTAATATGTATTAAATAAGAGACAATAGTCAAAGCGAAATATATCGGAATAAAAATTAATTGGTTTCCCATCAAAAACCGGCTGAAGGTATGTGAACAACAAAATTATCGAATAGCAACTCATATTCTCCAAACTTCTGTACAAAGAGGAATAGAAAGTTTAGCAAATAAGATAGTTTTATATTGGAGAAGATCATACTCGTTAATAATCTAATTATTCCATGTATAAAAGCGAGAATGAGAATCTATCGAAAAGAAATCAGAAAATTTCGGTTAAATCTAGCTATAGGCCAAAAGTTAAATTCCAAGAATTTAATACTATGTAGTTTTCGATAAATTTTCGGGAGGTAGAGAACATAGGAAATCCTCTCAATAACCGGTAGCCATCGAAAGCACTACTGCTTTTATCGATTGACTATTCCATTGAAATTAAATAGGATTTGAAGAGAATTGGGAAAACAAATTCGTGAAAATCGAAGATTTTAGTACTGAAAGCAAGTGCCACAACTGAAAGAGAGAAGAAAAAGTTGAGGGAGGCCGAGCATACCATCGATTTTACGAAAATCAATCAGAAATTCCATTCAAATAGTTGTTGCGAAGTGTGGTAACTACTCGGGCCCCACGTTGGGCGCCAAAAATTTATTACTGTAGCATATAACGATGGTCTGAACTTTTCTAACTGAATAGATTGTCTGTTGAATGCAGTAAAAGCGGATGCACGCACTATTTCCGGTCACTTTGCTCGTCGGTGGGGAAGGTTCTTGCTTAACTACATACTTTCTACTAAACTACAGCAAATTTTGTTGTTGCGTGCACAAGGGGGGGGGGGGGAAAGGTTTCTCTTAAACGAAGATCTCCACCGAGAAGCGAGGTGGGTTTGAAAAGCACTGGAAGAATGAAAATCACATATGATAGCTATAGGCGTTTGTACTGTGGTGTTGGGGTACAAACTTTCGCCCACCCGTCCTGTTTACTACGCATCCTGCAAGATATGTCGTCGGTAAACCCATATGTCTGATGCTCTCAACCTTCGTACCGGTTTTGGGAAACCAAATTAATTAAATCTTTAACGGATCATAGTCTTCAATGCAACAATGTATTTCGAATCCAAATTCATAGTATCTTAAACGTTATATAATGAATTAGCCAACTATGGATCTTAAAGCTACTATGTTATAATAAATAAAAATAATTACCATATAGGGTTTGGAAATCAAACCGATAAACTAACTTGAATTCGGTTACTCGCAACTTGTGATATTTGGAGCAAAAAGTATCGTTATCTTCTTCATGTTCCAAATGATGCACAAAAAAAAATAAAATAGCGAAATTAGCAAAGCAAAATACTACTCTTAAAATCTATGTATGAATGGTACGAAAGTTTCTTAGTGTTTCAACTGATTCAAATAAAGAAAAAAAGACAAACCCCGGAAAATAGTACTTTATAGCATTAATGCCCAAAACTTGTTATCTGTATTAATATCTTATGGATGTAGTTGGGCAATAAGGAGATTGTATATCTCTCAAGTTTTTACTTATTATAATTCAATAAAACACAGCACAGAAAACGTTAACATATGATCACCATTACGTGCGTACTTAAGTTTGTAACTCGCCAGAGAGGTTCAGTGACCTAAGAGAATACCATTAATAGGCAACATGTGATTCGGTATTTTCTTTCTAGAGACTTTGTACCTTATGTACGTACGTAGGTAACGATGGTGTACGCGACCCAACAGAGATAAAACTAAACGTTGTTAACTTACTTGGTGTCCGCAAAGGAGTCCAACGACGAAAGTACTTTCGTTGAAGAGACATCAGCCACAGTGGTCGGTATCAGGGTTCGGTTGCTCATTATCCAAAAATGATATGCTTAATTTTTTTTTCAGCTGCAAATTATACTATTATGATTATAATGTTTGACGAGTATGATGCTTAAGAAAATTTAAACATCTTCTCAAAATGCGAATTCCATTGGCACGTTGATAAAATACGTTGAAACACTAAAGATTTTCTTTTCCTTTTCTAATCTAAATGTAAGTGATATGGTTTGGGTGCAACACCACTGTTAGAGACAAAAAACAAAACAAAATATGATTTACATTAAACAAGAGTGTGAGAGCAATGCATTAGGAACTTTAGCAACATGTTGCTGAAACATTAGCAAAGGGATAATTTGCTCTTACATATGAATGTATATTATACTTTGTTATTTTTTGTTATTATTAAGTTTATTCAACACTTATTAATAATGGCTATCAAACTAGCAATATAACGAGTATATTTATCCACCACAGATTTCCTTTTCCCTAAGGGTACGGAAATATATGGGCCTCTACCACGTTATATTGCTTCAATTACTAATTATTAACTTTCCACTGATTCCAACACAATGCACAGAAATAATAACTAAATTTAAACTAGGCACTCGATTAAATGCAATTTAATGGATCTTCTAGCACTCGTGAAGATTCATTCGAGAAGAAAACACGGCGGGTTTTATGCGATGAATTCCCGTAACAGGCTTAGCAACATTTGCGGAGTTTCTTCAAAATCAAGTGCACCAACATCCCGACGGCAAACATTGTTTCCAAAACCAGGCGACCCGCGTAAACACGAATAATAGAGAGGACGCAAAAAGCTGTATGGACGACCACAGAATAATCACGAGACTGATTTTCAATGCTCGTAATACTTGATGCCAAATCTAAAAATTTCAGGAAACAGTTATTCTCTTGCAGGAGAAAAGAATAAAGAATTCGGAACTCACCACTAAGACTTTGGCACCGTATTCTTTTCCCTCCAGAAATTAAAAGAAACGAGTTAATGACGTAGTTTACTCTTTGTGTCAGTCTTCCTTTTTCAAAGAGTTCAACAGCCTTCCTAGGTAGGTACGTACATCACGAAAAAAAACAACTGAGAAAACAAGAAAAACTAACCGAAATATTTATATTGATGTGTGTACATACACACTTATATCAACACTTACTTCGATAGGTTTAAGTGTGGGCATTTAATATGGAATGAAGTAGATTTGCAACTCGTCAGTTTAATTGCTTCCAAAATCCATCTAAAATACCACAAGTAACCAAAACGCAGTTCGTTAGGAAAAGTTTAAATGTTATGTCCAAATGTATGGCATTAGCAAGTACATGAAAGTACCGAAAGTTCCCCATCAGAAAGAAGACACAACCGGATAGCCAATGGAAACATGAATCCAGGCTTGATTTCGTGCTTCAAACTTCATTTTAGTTATTAGTAATACTCATATAAATTACTAAATCACGGTCCACTTAACATCCTTCTGATGGCAGCGCCATAATTTTAGACCTTAGTTTTCAAGAATATTACTCACATTGCAAAGGTAACTGCGATATCTTGGTAGGTATTCTCAGGATCAGGCGAGGACAAATAAAATTGTTATTTCTCACTTCACTCATCCAATTAGCACTGCGAGCCCAAATTACAATAAGTTAAATATTACACACAACACAATAAACCACTTTAGCATAAGCGATGCACTCTTGAACACTTCTTAAAACTGAAAGAATGTCGTCAAGAAAACCCTAAACCAACAAACTTCCCTTTCATTCCAATGCAAGTAAACCGATTTGCGGTATCGTCGTCTATTTTGCACACAAAATCCAAGAGAGAGAATACAATGAAACAAATGAAAATAATTTATGGAAAACATCGCAACACCGGATGTGCATGTGGTTCAAAACCTGGCTAACATATTTGAATTTCAAACAATATTTGGAAATATAACGAACTACTAAAATACTGTCCGCAAGCGCTACTACATTTCCCCCCCGCCAAAATCAGATTTCGGGGAATGAAGAACCACGAAAGCTGATTCCGCTTGCAGGTAGCTTTTCAACCAACACTAAAACTACTGTCTGATATCCTTAGCATGAAATTTTCCAATGGGACGTCCTTGCAAATCCTCCAATTCATAATAAGCATTGCCACATCTTTGACGAACGCGAGCCTTTACAAATGGTGGAGCCAACTTAGCACTGAAACCATGCTCGAAGTTACTCTGGCGAAAGTTTCTCCGGAAAATCTCCTGACCAACCTCATAAGAAACTTCCCTTGATCGCAAATTGTATGCCCTCTCATTTCGTTCGAATTGCTTTCTCATAACAGCGGCTGCCTTTTCACGTACAACATCTAAGGAATCCTTACAATTAAATCGAAACGATCGATCATCTAACATATCAAGATTCCGTAGCAGTTGGTAAGAACTTCCATTGGTCACCATGTGTTGCCCAAATGCCATAAAGTATGGCGACGTACCAATGGATGAGTGAACCGACGATCGTAGGGCACAAGAAATTTTGCTCAGATTTTCATCCCAATCCTTGTGATCATGGTTCACGTAAGCTCTTATAGCGGAAAGAATAGAACGATTCACCCTCTCTGAGGCGTTAGCTTGAGGAGAGTGAACCGCAGTAAACACATGCGAAACCCCATAACTCTGTAGCAAAGCATTAAATTTTTTCGCTTTGAATTGAGAACCATTATCCGACACTATCGTCTCCGGGACACCAAATGTATGGAAAAGTTCTACTTCTAAATATTGGACTACAACATCAGCTGAAAGTTTTCGAACCGGCTTTACAAAACTGTACTTTGAGAAATGATCTAAAACTATGAAAATGCCAATATTACCGCTTCGAGAACGAGGATAGGGTCCCAAAAAGTCAACATATAGCTTTTGAAAAAATCGACGAGATACACTGGTTTTGCCCATTGGTGGTCGAAGCACATAATTGGGATGTTTTGTCGCTTTACAGACTTCACATGCGTTTATATAGGATTTAACATCGTTTACCAGATTGGGCCAGTAATAATATCTTCTTATCCCCTCCAGACATTTATTGATACCGCAATGCGACGACAAGGGGTCATCATGATGCATGCGAAGTACATCTGGCACTAATCCCTTGGGAATCCAAAGCTTCCAGGCCAAATCATCAGTAATTTGTTCACCAGTGGCATGCTCAGTTCGCCTGTACAAATAATTGTCGATGACCCTCAAATCTGGCGTCTGAGACAAGTTCTCCCTAACCCGTTGTATCAAATCCCTGTAGTCGTCAGAATAAAAATGGGTAGAGGTTAAATCTATGAAAACCCCTTTTCCATTTGAGGTCGAGCATGGAACCTCTAAACCACACAAGTTATCAGAATGGACACGCGAAAGCGCATCAGGTACTATGTTCTGTGACCCCTTTCGGTGTTGAATTTTAAATCGATATCCTTGCAGTTTTAATGCCCATCGAGCCAGCCTAGTACTAAGATCTGTTTGGGACATGAGCCACTTCAAAGAGGCATGATCCGTGATAACAGTGAACTCATGTCCTTCAACATATGCCCTAAATTTCTTAATGCCTAGCATCGCTGCCAGACATTCTTGTTCGGTGACAGTGTACTTGCGTTGGGCTTGGTTTAGTTTCTTTGACATGAAGGCAATGGGAAACTCTTCACCTTCCGCATTTTTCTGCACCAATACACTTCCTATACCTGTTTGAGTAGCATCACAGTGAATAAAAAATGGTTTTGAAAAATCTGGGCTATGCAACACGGGGGCTGAACTCATGATGGACTTTAAACCTTCAAATGACCTCTGGGCCTCCTCGGTCCACAAAAATTTTCTTTTACCTTTTAATAAATCAGTTAAGGGAGTAGTCAATGCAGCGTAGTCTCTGATGAACTTTCGGTACCATCCTGACATACCTAAAAATCTTCTCAACTGCTTTACCGACATCGGAGTCGGAAAATCTGTTATGGCAGAAACCTTGTCTGGATCCGTCTGTATTACACCATTACCAACCACATGACCAAGATAACGCACTTCCTTAACACAAAAATGACTCTTCCCCACATTAATTGTCAGTCCAGCAGCACGCAAACATTTAGCCACTTCTGCTAACACCTCAAGATGCCGATCAAATGTAGCAGATACCACTAGGAGATCATCCAGATAAACGAACACTTCCGACCTGAGAGCCGCTGGTACAACACGATCCATTAGCCTAGACATGGTCTGTGGCGCGTTGCACAGACCAAAAGGCATTACCTTAAACTGATAAAGGGGTCTCCCAGGAACAGTAAATGCCGTCTTATCTTTCGATGACTGCTCTAATGGTATCTGCCAAAACGCATCTTTGAGGTCAATGCTGCTAATGTACTCTGCCTTTGGCAGGTGACTCAAAATTCCATCAATTTGCGGAAGGGGATAAGCATCTCCAATTGTCACTGAATTAAGCTTCCGACTATCTAAACATAACCTATTCTTCCCAGGTTTTCGATGAAGAACAACTGGTGACGACCACGCACTTGTGGACTCTTCTATCACACCCATGGCAATCATTCTGTCCAATTCCTCATATATGAGCTTCTCAATTGCGGGCGAAACGGAGAAATGTCTCTGCTTGATAGGTTTAGAGTCCCCTGTGTCAATATGATGAAAAATAACATTGGTTTTACCAAGTCCTTCCACTTCGAATGACGGAAAAGCACCAATTACGTTTCTCAATTGACTCTTCTGTGGTGAACGAAGAATCCGCCGATTATCCTCCTGTCCCAATTCCGAGGACTCCAAAGTGCAAATTGACGAGAGTAAAGATGCAGGCAGAAGGTCAAACAGTTTCCAGAAATCCATACCGAGAATAAGATTTTGGGTCAAACTTGGGATAATATAAATACTAATACTCTCCGTCCGGCCGCGGAAAGTTATTTGCGTTTCCACGAATCCCAAAACATTTTGGGGTTTACCATCCGCTGTCCGCACCATCGCCTTCAATTTTTTAAAGGGAATTTCAGAGGAAATGAAGTCAGTTGCTGCCTGATGTCCAAGACATGTAATGGAGGCACCAGTATCCAAAAGACCAACTAAATGCTTCGAAAATAACTGAACTTCAGCGAAAGGGCGAACATCCCCCGGCTTATCCAAAACGGAGACCGCCAGTTCCTGTTTCATTTCCTTTACTCTTCTCCAGAAAGTTTTTATTCTCTGGCTAGATCGATCAGGTTTACTTTCATATCCAAATATCCTAGCACGTATTCGGTTGTAATTCTCTAGTCTTTCATGAAAAGGTATGCCGGGACAAGGCCCCGATCCACGAAATAATTTATCTTCACAAGGTTCCGCTCTAGCGCTCTCCTTATAAAATGTTTCAGCATCTTGTCGGTTGTTATCTATTGGATTTGAGGTGGGCAACTGAGTGCACTTGTCTGTGCACTCGTCTGATAGTTTTTTGCACGAGAAACACACTTTTGACAATTAGGCTTATATGTTTGAGGAGTACCACAACCATAACAAAACACAGTTTTCTCAGCTAAGCAGTCTTGATATCTGTGGCCGACTTTTCTGCAATTCCAACATGACCACTTAATTTCCGACACTTCGTGAGCCTGTTCTTGATCGAGAGAAACTTCGTCGGCGCATATGTCAATCTCACTAACACGTTTGTGAAAGTGGTGAGACTTACTCATAGTCACACTATGATTTCTTTTAACATCCTGTATAAAAAATTCACGACGTCGACAAATATCTCTCAATTGACCAACCGAGTTAATTTTCAAATTCAAAATTTCATGTTGTATGTCAGGCAATAAATTACGCCGAAGAATCTCAACAAGAGTAGAATCACCCAAAGGCTCTTCCAATCGATCGACCAAATCGATCACTGACTCATACAAGGAATCAAAAGCTTCCCCTTGTTGTTGTTTCCTGTCACGTATCATCTCTCTAAAATCCACATCAGTACGAGAATCACGATATTGCTGACGCAAAGCTTTACACAAATCAGACCATTGGAAACTATACAAGGATTTATGAAATCTCCAGAACCAATGAAGGGCTTTGTCCTCAAAAAGCAAACTAGCATTCCCACATAAAAGTCCAAAGTTACCGTTTAAAGTCTGATTTGTAAGGGCCTCTGCTCTGTAAAGAAAATTATCAACAGATAGTGAACCTGATTTACCGGTAAATTTTAATTTCCAATTATGGATAATCTGACTAACCCTATCAGGGCGGAGGATTGAATCAAACCCTGAATTTAAATTTACTACACGCGCTGAATTGTTTCCAGTAGGTAAACCATGTTGGTTCGAAAAATTATGGCCCAAATCGCGAAAGTTATTAGAAGCCGGTAACCCCAGCAATTGCTCCAAAGTCCTCTGGCTCTGTTCTACCTCAGGCAGAGTTGGCATGCAGGGAGTACGATTTGAAGCTTTTGAAGTATTAGTTACAGTAGGTAGATTTGCTAAATTTCTTCTTCTGAACTCTGCTTCTACACATTCGGTTATTGTTTGCGATAATTGACCAATTAGAGACGTCATCATAAAGGGTTGTTGCTCTTTAAATACCAATGTTAACATATCCTTCAAATTCGCAACATCAAATACGTTCCCAGCTTGCAAGTTATCTCTAGAACTTGCAGAATTCTGCTGATCAGCAGCAGATGCAACCTTCGCTTGTGACCTGGTGGTCATTGGTGAAACTGGTATTTGCACGGAAGTACCAGGAGGTGAGTCCTTAGTGATTTTGGTTCCACAAACAGGACAGTTTGAACTAGTTTTTACGTAATTGGTAATGCAAATCTTGTGAAATGCATGCTTACAGACCGTCTCTGTTGCAGAAGATTTATTTGCAATTTCATGTGTACATACTCTACATATTACCACCGCACCAGCCACATCATCATCACTGTGACTAACAGGCATGATGAACTTAATAAAAAAAAATAAAACTAAAAAAAAAAGATGATCCTATGGAAATAATTAAGTGGATGTAAAAAAAAATTGTTTACATTGCCAAATAACTCAATTATAAACTTTTCTATGAAGAGATAATTTCAATTTATTATCATGTAATTTTCCAGTAATATGTATTAAATAAGAGACAATAGTCAAAGCGAAATATATCGGAATAAAAATTAATTGGTTTCCCATCAAAAACCGGCTGAAGGTATGTGAACAACAAAATTATCGAATAGCAACTCATATTCTCCAAACTTCTGTACAAAGAGGAATAGAAAGTTTAGCAAATAAGATAGTTTTATATTGGAGAAGATCATACTCGTTAATAACCTAATTATTCCATGTATAAAAGCGAGAATGAGAATCTATCGAAAAGAAATCAGAAAATTTCGGTTAAATCTAGCTATAGGCCAAAAGTTAAATTCCAAGAATTTAATACTATGTAGTTTTCGATAAATTTTCGGGAGGTAGAGAACATAGGAAATCCTCTCAATAACCGGTAGCCATCGAAAGCACTACTGCTTTTATCGATTGACTATTCCATTGAAATTAAATAGGATTTGAAGAGAATTGGGAAAACAAATTCGTGAAAATCGAAGATTTTAGTACTGAAAGCAAGTGCCACAACTGAAAGAGAGAAGAAAAAGTTGAGGGAGGCCGAGCATACCATCGATTTTACGAAAATCAATCAGAAATTCCATTCAAATAGTTGTTGCGAAGTGTGGTAACTACTCGGGCCCCACGTTGGGCGCCAAAAATTTATTACTGTAGCATATAACGATGGTCTGAACTTTTCTAACTGAATAGATTGTCTGTTGAATGCAGTAAAAGCGGATGCACGCACTATTTCCGGTCACTTTGCTCGTCGGTGGGGAAGGTTCTTGCTTAACTACATACTTTCTACTAAACTACAGAAAATTTTGTTGTTGCGTGCACAAGGGGGGGGGAAAGGTTTCTCTTAAACGAAGATCTCCACCGAGAAGCGAGGTGGGTTTGAAAAGCACTGGAAGAATGAAAATCACATATGATAGCTATTGGCGTTTGTACTGTGGTGTTGGGGTACAAACTTTCGCCCACCCGTCCTGTTTACTACGCATCCTGCAAGATATGTCGTCGGTAAACCCATATGTCTGATGCTCTCAACCTTCGTACCGGTTTTGGGAAACCAAATTAATTAAATCTTTAACGGATCATAGTCTTCAATGCAACAATGTATTTCGAATCCAAATTCATAGTATCTTAAACGTTATATAATGAATTAGCCAACTATGGATCTTAAAGCTACTATGTTATAATAAATAAAAATAATTACCATATAGGGTTTGGAAATCAAACCGATAAACTAACTTGAATTCGGTTACTCGCAACTTGTGATATTTGGAGCAAAAAGTATCGTTATCTTCTTCATGTTCCAAATGATGCACAAAAAAAAAATAAAATAGCGAAATTAGCAAAGCAAAATACTACTCTTAAAATCTATGTATGAATGGTACGAAAGTTTCTTAGTGTTTCAACTGATTCAAATAAAGAAAAAAAGACAAACCCCGGAAAATAGTACTTTATAGCATTAATGCCCAAAACTTGTTATCTGTATTAATATCTTATGGATGTAGTTGGGCAATAAGGAGATTGTATATCTCTCAAGTTTTTACTTATTATAATTCAATAAAACACAGCACAGAAAACATTAACATATGATCACCATTACGTGCGTACTTAAGTTTGTAACTCGCCAGAGAGGTTCAGTGACCTAAGAGAATACCATTAATAGGCAACATGTGATTCGGTATTTTCTTTCTAGAGACTTTGTACCTTATGTACGTACGTAGGTAACGATGGTGTACGCGACCCAACAGAGATAAAACTAAACGTTGTTAACTTACTTGGTGTCCGCAAAGGAGTCCAACGACGAAAGTACTTTCGTTGAAGAGACATCAGCCACAGTGGTCGGTATCAGGGTTCGGTTGCTCATTATCCAAAAATGATATGCTTAATTTTTTTTCAGCTGCAAATTATACTATTATGATTATAATGTTTGACGAGTATGATGCTTAAGAAAATTTAAACATCTTCTCAAAATGCGAATTCCATTGGCACGTTGATAAAATACGTTGAAACACTAAAGATTTTCTTTTCCTTTTCTAATCTAAATGTAAGTGATATGGTTTGGGTGCAACACCACTGTTAGAGACAAAAAACAAAACAAAATATGATTTACATTAAACAAGAGTGTGAGAGCAATGCATTAGGAACTTTAGCAACATGTTGCTGAAACATTAGCAAAGGGATAATTTGCTCTTACATATGAATGTATATTATACTTTGTTATTTTTTGTTATTATTAAGTTTATTCAACACTTATTAATAATGGCTATCAAACTAGCAATATAACGAGTATATTTATCCACCACAGATTTCCTTTTCCCTAAGGGTACGGAAATATATGGGCCTCTACCACGTTATATTGCTTCAATTACTAATTATTAACTTTCCACTGGTTCCAACACAATGCACAGAAATAATAACTAAATTTAAACTAGGCACTCGATTAAATGCAATTTAATGGATCTTCTAGCACTCGTGAAGATTCATTCGAGAAGAAAACACGGCGGGTTTTATGCGATGAATTCCCGTAACAGGCTTAGCAACATTTGCGGAGTTTCTTCAAAATCAAGTGCACCAACATCCCGACGGCAAACATTGTTTCCAAAACCAGGCGACCCGCGTAAACACGAATAATAGAGAGGACGCAAAAAGCTGTATGGACGACCACAGAATAATCACGAGACTGATTTTCAATGCTCGTAATACTTGATGCCAAATCTAAAAATTTCAGGAAACAGTTATTCTCTTGCAGGAGAAAAGAATAAAGAATTCGGAACTCACCACTAAGACTTTGGCACCGTATTCTTTTCCCTCCAGAAATTAAAAGAAACGAGTTAATGACGTAGTTTACTCTTTGTGTCAGTCTTCCTTTTTCAAAGAGTTCAACAGCCTTCCTAGGTAGGTACGTACATCACGAAAAAAAACAACTGAGAAAACAAGAAAAACTAACCGAAATATTTATATTGATGTGTGTACATACACACTTATATCAACACTTACTTCGATAGGTTTAAGTGTGGGCATTTAATATGGAATGAAGTAGATTTGCAACTCGTCAGTTTAATTGCTTCCAAAATCCATCTAAAATACCACAAGTAACCAAAACGCAGTTCGTTAGGAAAAGTTTAAATGTTATGTCCAAATGTATGGCATTAGCAAGTACATGAAAGTACCGAAAGTTCCCCATCAGAAAGAAGACACAACCGGATAGCCAATGGAAACATGAATCCAGGCTTGATTTCGTGCTTCAAACTTCATTTTAGTTATTAGTAATACTCATATAAATTACTAAATCACGGTCCACTTAACATCCTTCTGATGGCAGCGCCATAATTTTAGACCTTAGTTTTCAAGAATATTACTCACATTGCAAAGGTAACTGCGATATCTTGGTAGGTATTCTCAGGATCAGGCGAGGACAAATAAAATTGTTATTTCTCACTTCACTCATCCAATTAGCACTGCGAGCCCAAATTACAATAAGTTAAATATTACACACAACACAATAAACCACTTTAGCATAAGCGATGCACTCTTGAACACTTCTTAAAACTGAAAGAATGTCGTCAAGAAAACCCTAAACCAACAAACTTCCCTTTCATTCCAATGCAAGTAAACCGATTTGCGGTATCGTCGTCTATTTTGCACACAAAATCCAAGAGAGAGAATACAATGAAACAAATGAAAATAATTTATGGAAAACATCGCAACACCGGATGTGCATGTGGTTCAAAACCTGGCTAACATATTTGAATTTCAAACAATATTTGGAAATATAACGAACTACTAAAATACTGTCCGCAAGCGCTACTACAATTTAGAACAGGTGCTAACAATAGGTATGGTAGGCAACATCAACAGCGATTTTGTTTTGGTTTTGTGGTCCGTTGCTCTCAAATCAAACACAAACGAACACTAAAAATAACGGTAAACAAAAAGATGCAATCAAAATAACAAAATTTTAACTTCAAAGTGGGGAACACAACGACATGAAAAAACCTAAAATAGTTGTTTGAATAGCACAACCTGGAAAATGATTCTATTTTTGTATTGAAAAAATGTCCCACACTGTTGAATAAACGTCAGTGAATGTTACGAGAAACGTCAATGAAAGTTACAAAACGATAACACAGCACCTAGTGGCAGTACTTGACAACGCCTGTTGGATATCTACTTAATTCCTTTATAGCGACCATTGTCAACTTTGCTCACTAGGTGCTGTCCTGTACTACTATCACTTTCACTGAAGTTTTCCATAATTCTCATTGACGTTTATTCAAAATTGTGGGAAGTTTTTGTGAAACTAATTTAAATAATGGGGAAAGTGACAAATTTTATGTGATTTTACATAATTGCATTTGTTTCTTATATAAAAAACTATTTCAAAGCAATGAGGCCGGTGTTGGGATATCAATAGGAGAAAACCCGTAAGACCGCCCAAAGCTGAACATCCCGGAACGCCTTTTTAATCTTAAAACTTACCCGCCCAAAATCTGTAGCAACTTCTGTAGTCGCAGATGCCAAAACCGTTAAGAGCTCAGACACTCTTGGTCCAGATATTCTGGCCATCAGATATTCTACTTTAAGTAACGTGTTGTATTCTTGATATTTTTGTTGAAAATTATTTTTTCTTTTGATATGAAATTTTAAATTTTTATTGTCATATTTTTTGACTTTTTTTTTTTGGGAACAAAAACATCCCATTTATTGCTTTTAACGACATCTAGAAAATTACCCATTACACTAAAATTTTCCCATCACTTGTGCTTCATCCATTTGTTTACTTTATCTATGGTTTAAACGAGGGAAAATGTGACAAAATTTAAATGTTTTATATAATATTCTTATTTAAGTAACGTGTTGTATTCTTGTTTTGTAGTGATATTTTGATTGAAAATAATTTTTTCTTTTGATATGAAAGTTTAGAATTTTAATGTCATATTTTTTGACATTTTTTTTTTGGGA
This sequence comes from Phaonia tiefii, assembly GCA_963931995.1. NCBI lineage: Eukaryota > Metazoa > Arthropoda > Insecta > Diptera > Muscidae > Phaonia > Phaonia tiefii. Next base: position 213,045,401 of record OZ008368.1, read on the forward strand.
ACACCATTTAGTAACCACCTACACAGAAAAAATAACCATAAATAATATTTCCTAGTTTGGGTTTGGTGATTTTTTTTTGTATGAGGACAAGAAAAAGAGGCATTATTGCCAAAATCAAAAGTGTAAAACACAGTACTAACGACAATGCTGAATTGACATATGTACGTTGGCAACTCTACTTGTTATTATTAGAATGTCAACAAACAAATTTGGGGTGAGATAAATACCACAACTGCGAAGTTTTTTTTCTTCAGAAACTACAGAACTTGAACAAAACGGACTATTGCGATTTAACTCTTAAAGCACATCGATTATTGTTAAGTGTCTCAACCTATTATGTTACTGTTTTGGAACGAACAGAAATGTGAGACAGTAGACGATGACTGTTCTATTAAAACTGTTCGAAGCCCAGAGGCGTATAGAAGAAATGCTTCCACAGAAAATTGTAATAGTAAGTAAAGCATGAAACACATAGACGACGACAGGCTACCGACCACAACCTGTCAAAAATAAAATACATGCGTTTATATACAAGTGAATATTTTAACGACGGCAAGGCGACACGACTGCAGGTTGTTGTCTATGCTACTTATGTAGCTGTAGTTGAATTAAACTAATTTCTATTTGTGTGGGCGACAATCAACAGGTTAGTGCTGTCAATGCCTGAAGTGGCACCACTGACAGAATAAACAACTGTTTTCACAATTTTTGTTATGTTTGTAATAATATTTAGTCTGAGTTTACACATGCAACTTTAAGTTTGCAACTTTGAAAAACTCTGCTGCAGCTCTTTACGATTCTCTTTTGAAGTTGCAATATGTGTTTACACGTGCAACTTGTCCGCGTTTGAAATTGTGAAAATCTTGTGTTCAATGTTGTTACTTCTGACATTTGTACATCATTTTTCTGTATACAGACTACAGACCATAGAGTAAATATGGGTAGAGAAAATCTTTCACTCACCAAATTTCTGACATTTGTCCTCGTGTGATGTATACGTTTGATGTTGAAAAGAATTGCTTTACTAATACCAGATAGAGGCAATGGTTCAAAACAACGAAAAAAATAACAACAACGGCATTTCGTTTTGTGTGTTAAAATTAATGTGTTAAATACAACACAAATGTATGCTAACAATAACAGTCAATAAAAAAGTTTAAAACACATTTAAATTTCACAGTTTTTCACCAAAATGGCATGAAAAATTAAAGCAAGAAGTTATTGTAATTCCACCTAGTGTATATCACTTTTCGTCAAACATCTCTCTATCACACCGACCGCATCACGAAGAGTGTGAAATGAAACGTCAGATGAGAAAATAAGTTTATCTAGGTATGTATTAGTCTATGCTAAAAGTGTTGTGTGTGTGTGCTGCACACACACAATAAATTTAGTGATGTCTTCTTTGGACCATTTTGTTGACATTTTTATTATTTTATCAGATAACTTTTACGTTTTTAATTTAGTGTTTGGTTTTTTAGCTAATTAGTTCAAATTGTTAATTTAATTCAAATAAAAACAAAAGTTTTTTATCTCATCGCTGTTTGTTTTCCGCAACTATAGATGCAAAAAACCGCGAAACGCCGATGGTAAATAATGAGATAAAAAAATTTTGTTTTCATTTGCATTAAACACTTTTTTATTTCTTTAGACTGAGTTACACTTTTTTTTTAACAAATTACTTCGGCTTTGCTACACTTTATTACAAATCACTATTTTATTTTATTTATTTATTCACACCGCGTCGTTGTTTCAACCATCAAAAGAAACAACTTTTAAAGAAAAACGTCAAATTATTCTACAGCCAACTTCACTGCGAAAGAAAACAAAACGGAGTTGCAAAGCACTTGCTACTTTTTTCCCCCTCCGTTCTTCGCACCTCTCTCTCCTAAGAACTCAAGAACGTCGGCAGAGTTTTTCAAAGTTGCAGACCTGAAGTTGCATGTGTAAACACAGACTTATTAAATATTCTCCAGACATTTTATTTTCTTCTAACACAAATAACACAATAACACAAACGTCAACATTACAGATCAGCTGTTTACTTAGCAGTTGCCGTCTTGAAAATAATTCAGTAGCTGCCACACGTCTGCATTTGCAGTCAGCCAGTCAGCGGCATTTGTAGTCGTGTGTTCATGTAGCCTGTCGTCGTCTATGTGTTTCATGCTTAAAGTAATCGACGAGATTTATGTCGAGAGCAGTGTTGCCAGTTTAGGATATTTATCCCGAAATTGGGGATTATTTTTCAAAATAGGGGATTGGTTTTGTGTAAACACGAATAATAGAGAGGACGCAAAAAGCTGTATGGACGACCACAGAATAATCACGAGACTGATTTTCAATGCTCGTAATACTTGATGCCAAATCTAAAAATTTCAGGAAACAGTTATTCTCTTGCAGGAGAAAAGAATAAAGAATTCGGAACTCACCACTAAGACTTTGGCACCGTATTCTTTTCCCTCCAGAAATTAAAAGAAACGAGTTAATGACGTAGTTTACTCTTTGTGTCAGTCTTCCTTTTTCAAAGAGTTCAACAGCCTTCCTAGGTAGGTACGTACATCACGAAAAAAAACAACTGAGAAAACAAGAAAAACTAACCGAAATATTTATATTGATGTGTGTACATACACACTTATATCAACACTTACTTCGATAGGTTTAAGTGTGGGCATTTAATATGGAATGAAGTAGATTTGCAACTCGTCAGTTTAATTGCTTCCAAAATCCATCTAAAATACCACAAGTAACCAAAACGCAGTTCGTTAGGAAAAGTTTAAATGTTATGTCCAAATGTATGGCATTAGCAAGTACATGAAAGTACCGAAAGTTCCCCATCAGAAAGAAGACACAACCGGATAGCCAATGGAAACATGAATCCAGGCTTGATTTCGTGCTTCAAACTTCATTTTAGTTATTAGTAATACTCATATAAATTACTAAATCACGGTCCACTTAACATCCTTCTGATGGCAGCGCCATAATTTTAGACCTTAGTTTTCAAGAATATTACTCACATTGCAAAGGTAACTGCGATATCTTGGTAGGTATTCTCAGGATCAGGCGAGGACAAATAAAATTGTTATTTCTCACTTCACTCATCCAATTAGCACTGCGAGCCCAAATTACAATAAGTTAAATATTACACACAACACAATAAACCACTTTAGCATAAGCGATGCACTCTTGAACACTTCTTAAAACTGAAAGAATGTCGTCAAGAAAACCCTAAACCAACAAACTTCCCTTTCATTCCAATGCAAGTAAACCGATTTGCGGTATCGTCGTCTATTTTGCACACAAAATCCAAGAGAGAGAATACAATGAAACAAATGAAAATAATTTATGGAAAACATCGCAACACCGGATGTGCATGTGGTTCAAAACCTGGCTAACATATTTGAATTTCAAACAATATTTGGAAATATAACGAACTACTAAAATACTGTCCGCAAGCGCTACTACAATTTAGAACAGGTGCTAACAATAGGTATGGTAGGCAACATCAACAGCGATTTTGTTTTGGTTTTGTGGTCCGTTGCTCTCAAATCAAACACAAACGAACACTAAAAATAACGGTAAACAAAAAGATGCAATCAAAATAACAAAATTTTAACTTCAAAGTGGGGAACACAACGACATGAAAAAACCTAAAATAGTTGTTTGAATAGCACAACCTGGAAAATGATTCTATTTTTGTATTGAAAAAATGTCCCACACTGTTGAATAAACGTCAGTGAATGTTACGAGAAACGTCAATGAAAGTTACAAAACGATAACACAGCACCTAGTGGCAGTACTTGACAACGCCTGTTGGATATCTACTTAATTCCTTTATAGCGACCATTGTCAACTTTGCTCACTAGGTGCTGTCCTGTACTACTATCACTTTCACTGAAGTTTTCCATAATTCTCATTGACGTTTATTCAAAATTGTGGGAAGTTTTTGTGAAACTAATTTAAATAATGGGGAAAGTGACAAATTTTATGTGATTTTACATAATTGCATTTGTTTCTTATATAAAAAACTATTTCAAAGCAATGAGGCCGGTGTTGGGATATCAATAGGAGAAAACCCGTAAGACCGCCCAAAGCTGAACATCCCGGAACGCCTTTTTAATCTTAAAACTTACCCGCCCAAAATCTGTAGCAACTTCTGTAGTCGCAGATGCCAAAACCGTTAAGAGCTCAGACACTCTTGGTCCAGATATTCTGGCCATCAGATATTCTACTTTAAGTAACGTGTTGTATTCTTGATATTTTTGTTGAAAATTATTTTTTCTTTTGATATGAAATTTTAAATTTTTATTGTCATATTTTTTGACTTTTTTTTTTTGGGAACAAAAACATCCCATTTATTGCTTTTAACGACATCTAGAAAATTACCCATTACACTAAAATTTTCCCATCACTTGTGCTTCATCCATTTGTTTACTTTATCTATGGTTTAAACGAGGGAAAATGTGACAAAATTTAAATGTTTTATATAATATTCTTATTTAAGTAACGTGTTGTATTCTTGTTTTGTAGTGATATTTTGATTGAAAATAATTTTTTCTTTTGATATGAAAGTTTAGAATTTTAATGTCATATTTTTTGACATTTTTTTTTTGGGAACACCATTTAGTAACCACCTACACAGAAAAAATAACCATAAATAATATTTCCTAGTTTGGGTTTGGTGATTTTTTTTTGTATGAGGACAAGAAAAAGAGGCATTATTGCCAAAATCAAAAGTGTAAAACACAGTACTAACGACAATGCTGAATTGACATATGTACGTTGGCAACTCTACTTGTTATTATTAGAATGTCAACAAACAAATTTGGGGTGAGATAAATACCACAACTGCGAAGTTTTTTTTCTTCAGAAACTACAGAACTTGAACAAAACGGACTATTGCGATTTAACTCTTAAAGCACATCGATTATTGTTAAGTGTCTCAACCTATTATGTTACTGTTTTGGAACGAACAGAAATGTGAGACAGTAGACGATGACTGTTCTATTAAAACTGTTCGAAGCCCAGAGGCGTATAGAAGAAATGCTTCCACAGAAAATTGTAATAGTAAGTAAAGCATGAAACACATAGACGACGACAGGCTACCGACCACAACCTGTCAAAAATAAAATACATGCGTTTATATACAAGTGAATATTTTAACGACGGCAAGGCGACACGACTGCAGGTTGTTGTCTATGCTACTTATGTAGCTGTAGTTGAATTAAACTAATTTCTATTTGTGTGGGCGACAATCAACAGGTTAGTGCTGTCAATGCCTGAAGTGGCACCACTGACAGAATAAACAACTGTTTTCACAATTTTTGTTATGTTTGTAATAATATTTAGTCTGAGTTTACACATGCAACTTTAAGTTTGCAACTTTGAAAAACTCTGCTGCAGCTCTTTACGATTCTCTTTTGAAGTTGCAATATGTGTTTACACGTGCAACTTGTCCGCGTTTGAAATTGTGAAAATCTTGTGTTCAATGTTGTTACTTCTGACATTTGTACATCATTTTTCTGTATACAGACTACAGACCATAGAGTAAATATGGGTAGAGAAAATCTTTCACTCACCAAATTTCTGACATTTGTCCTCGTGTGATGTATACGTTTGATGTTGAAAAGAATTGCTTTACTAATACCAGATAGAGGCAATGGTTCAAAACAACGAAAAAAATAACAACAACGGCATTTCGTTTTGTGTGTTAAAATTAATGTGTTAAATACAACACAAATGTATGCTAACAATAACAGTCAATAAAAAAGTTTAAAACACATTTAAATTTCACAGTTTTTCACCAAAATGGCATGAAAAATTAAAGCAAGAAGTTATTGTAATTCCACCTAGTGTATATCACTTTTCGTCAAACATCTCTCTATCACACCGACCGCATCACGAAGAGTGTGAAATGAAACGTCAGATGAGAAAATAAGTTTATCTAGGTATGTATTAGTCTATGCTAAAAGTGTTGTGTGTGTGTGCTGCACACACACAATAAATTTAGTGATGTCTTCTTTGGACCATTTTGTTGACATTTTTATTATTTTATCAGATAACTTTTACGTTTTTAATTTAGTGTTTGGTTTTTTAGCTAATTAGTTCAAATTGTTAATTTAATTCAAATAAAAACAAAAGTTTTTTATCTCATCGCTGTTTGTTTTCCGCAACTATAGATGCAAAAAACCGCGAAACGCCGATGGTAAATAATGAGATAAAAAAATTTTGTTTTCATTTGCATTAAACACTTTTTTATTTCTTTAGACTGAGTTACACTTTTTTTTTAACAAATTACTTCGGCTTTGCTACACTTTATTACAAATCACTATTTTATTTTATTTATTTATTCACACCGCGTCGTTGTTTCAACCATCAAAAGAAACAACTTTTAAAGAAAAACGTCAAATTATTCTACAGCCAACTTCACTGCGAAAGAAAACAAAACGGAGTTGCAAAGCACTTGCTACTTTTTTCCCCCTCCGTTCTTCGCACCTCTCTCTCCTAAGAACTCAAGAACGTCGGCAGAGTTTTTCAAAGTTGCAGACCTGAAGTTGCATGTGTAAACACAGACTTATTAAATATTCTCCAGACATTTTATTTTCTTCTAACACAAATAACACAATAACACAAACGTCAACATTACAGATCAGCTGTTTACTTAGCAGTTGCCGTCTTGAAAATAATTCAGTAGCTGCCACACGTCTGCATTTGCAGTCAGCCAGTCAGCGGCATTTGTAGTCGTGTGTTCATGTAGCCTGTCGTCGTCTATGTGTTTCATGCTTAAAGTAATCGACGAGATTTATGTCGAGAGCAGTGTTGCCAGTTTAGGATATTTATCCCGAAATTGGGGATTATTTTTCAAAATAGGGGATTGGTTTTGTGGTGTGGGGATCTGGGGATTTTTTGGGGATGAACATTTCTTCTTTTGTATCATTGCTTTCAAGTTTTGATCTGGCACAAATAATACACAAATATTTATTTGGTTTTGCGTGTGATTGCAAAAACAAAGAGAAGAAAGTTAATGTGGCAAGTCTATACTGTTTTTTTTGCGGTGCCAGTAAACACTTGCAAATCGTTATTACTAAATGTTGTCAGAAAATATCAAAATGTTTTACTGGCAAGGCTGTATGTGATGACAACAATAAAAGAAGTAACAAACATTTTTAATATTTGGCGTTATTGAAAAGAAGAGAAGCAGTGGAGAAGAAATAACGAGAAATACTAAAACTACGTACAGTTTTCCTGAAAATATCAAAATGTTTTACTGGCAAGGCTGTATGTGATGACAACAATAAAAGAAGCAACAAACATTTTTAATATTTGGCGTTATTGAAAAGAAGAGAAGCAGTGGAGAAGAAATAACGAGAAATACTAAAACTACGTACAAAACAAATAATGAAGTAGGTGAATCTGAAGATTATGAGACTGAAGTATTTGATATACTAAGCCTTAATGACTTTTAACCAATGTGTACATAAATTAAAGCCAGATCTCATTTGTCATAATCGTTTTGTTATAACTAATTATTATAATACACATTGATAATTTAATATAATATAATAATTTATGTTTAAATTTTTCGCTTTGCTAAACTGAATTCTAAATAAATTTTAATTTTAAAACTTAAAACTTTCTCGAACTTCCGTTAAAATATGGGGATTTTCCGGGGAGTTTAGCTTGTTTTTGGGGATTTTCAAGGATTAAAAATAACAATTCGGGGATTTCGCCTAAAAAAACTGGCGACCCTGGCCTTTTCCCAATCGTTTTTCAGCAGCATGCAACTCAAAACGTACGCAATCGCCACTATCAGTGCAGCAGGTCGTTCATTTAATACAGCAACAAACTCGTATTGTGATAGGTTGCAATATTCCGCATAACCTCAGCAGCAACAGCGTAGTGTGCAGCAAAATACATACATGGTAATGTCGGTGGTGATTATAATATATTTTAAGAATCAACTCAACAGCAATACCACACCGTTACATATCCTTTTGATATTCTTTGAATGGGATACAATAACAGCAAATAAAAATGTTAAATAGTTTGCTAAGCATATTTGGGGATAATGGAAACTATGATACAAGCATTATGCTGCTATTCAAACATCCATAACACTACAGCAGTCGGAGCACACAACAGTAGTCCACCTGGTACCACCACCATTACAGTAAATGACGATGGCCCTGATTGTCGTGAAAGACCATTGTCGTGAAAGACCGTTCAAACTCCAAGATAAACTATTTTAAGATTATCTTAGAAGTTCTTGGGCGATATCCACATCTGGTGAATAGCAACAAGGTGCAGCAATAGTCACAATCGGACACAGGTTGTCCGTTTTAGAAGACATCAAATGTTGATGTAGTTTCATAAAGGCAACGATTTTCAGAGCCGCCGGAATAAACCCGTTGATAAAATATGAGATATACACAAAATTTATTAAAGTTTTATGTGATTTTGTTAATTTGCTTTAAATAAGTTTTTATTTTAAAAGTTACAATTTTGATTTTGATTATAAGCTTAATATCAATATATGTATATGTATGTATAAAATTAAATAAATATGTATATATAAATAAATTAACAAAATTAAAAAAATATTGTTTTTATAAATATATTGTAAAATGCACTGTACGTTTTGCACAAAATTAAAATTTTGAATCACCCACTGTAAATTTTGTTCGTTGCCCTTTTGCATTAGTTAAATCTACAAATATGCAAGGCAAATTTCGGTGTGGTTTGTCAACGACAAATTGCCTACGTTTATTGGTAATATTGCCCAATTAAATAGCTGACCCTATGTTACCCAGTGCATTGGCTGATATCAGACCGTGAATTTGGGTAATTTTACACAATTTTTTTTTCTGTGTATAATTGATTTAATTTATAATTCCTCTCCGCACTCCATTTTATTTTTAACGCACGTGGTGTTACTTTTGCTTGTCAAAATTATCGAAATGTCAAAATTCCTGTCCCAAACAATTATCAAACAATTGTTTTCGTACGAAATATCTTTGGCGTAACAACCCTGTAATTGATGTTGCCTACGAAATTTTCGTGAAGAGCTGAGTACACCAAGCAAATTAAAAGTGAACGAAATTTTCGGTTCATGAAATTTTTATTGTTTTTATTCACGTATTTCTTATGGCATCGAAAATTTCATAAAATTTGAATACCGGTCTTTAAGGGTAAATAAATTATCTTATATTTTGAAAGAGATTTGTTTGCTATCTGATCTGCGCAAATACTTGGTTGGTTGGTTGATTGAAATGGCTGCAAGACAGCACGCTGTCTAGCACACTTAGGCTAAAGAAGCCCATTGTGATACCTGCAGTTTCCTCTATAACAACTATTGACTAGTCGTCTAGCCAATTTGCCCTTTCAATGCATTTGTCTCAAAGTCCTACAGGATAACTAAATGTGTTCCGAATATCCTACTTCTCAGTTCTGCCAGAGCAGGGCAATCCAAAAGGTGTTTCCTCGTCCTCTTCCATGCAGCATCTACAGAGAGTGGAGTTGTTATGTCCTAATCTTAGGGCGTGTTTTCCTAAAAGACAATGCCCAGTAAGTGTTCCTATCATTGTGGATAACCTGCCTCTCGGCAAGTTAAGTAGTTGCCTAGTCCTCTTCCTATCCACCTCTGGCCAGAGGACCCACCGACATTCTCATCTTGTTTGAAAGTTAAAGTAAGTCTCCACTTGTCCTTGAACATATTATCGGCCCACTGCCTGATCTGCAAACGGCAGGTAGAGATTGGCATACTAACACCTTCTTTTGCCGGAAGAACCTGTGCCGTAGTACCCTGTCCAGCTAACGCATCCGCTACGCAATTGCCGGGAATGTCGCAAATACTTAGGTTAATAAAAGTTAGATATTTTAAAGAGGTTTTCATATATATATACATATATATATATATCTTTTCGATAGGATACTAAATACCACAGGTACGCCCGAGAATATATTTAAGCTTTGTAGAATTTAACCTAAATTAAATGAAAACTTAATTTACAAAATCGACGCCAGTAATTTCACCTTACAAAGTACAAGATTGCTGACGTGAAATATTTGGCGGTTGTATATATGTATATAGATTTAGAGAGTGATGGTGTGAAAGTTAGGTAAATTTCACAGAAATCAGGCGACCAAATTTAAAAAATGTCATTGTCGTCAGTATTAGATGCATCAAATAGTAGATTTCGTAATACATTCCTAATTAACTATGTTATTTAAGATGTTTACATCCTCCCCCTCTTTTCTGGTACAATATTTACCTAAAAAATTCGTACAAAGTTTTAATATATCCATTTAAAACGAGAATTCGCGGGATCAGGGTAATTTATTTATTTTTCCGGTTTTCCCCGGAAGTGAAAAAGCCCGGGAATTTTGCAGGCCCTAGTAACCATAGTAAACAAACAAGTTAATCTAATATCTAACCAGATCGTCAGACAGATTGACTAATCGAAAGGTTTAAAGTTAAGGATTTCAATTAACGGTGACATAAAGTTAAAAATATTGTCTTAAATTCAAAATTGATTTTCAAAAATATGCTCAGTCACGCTTGCAGTAGGACATAGAAAATTGTCTTTAATTAAAAATTTATTTTTAAAAATATGACGAGTCACGCTTCCAATAAACACGCCGTCATTAATTCAAAATTTATTTTCAAAAGTATGCTCGTGTCACGCTTGCAATTGGAAATTTTCCATTATTTGTGGCATGTGAAGAAAAACAACATCTTTTTGCCAAATCATGATTTGAAATCCATGTACGAGATTATAAACAAATAATGCATGTAATAGAAATTAATTGATTAATAATCGAAAGCAGAATCAGACATAGACTACATCGATTAATTTTTGTGCTTCTTTCGTAAGCGCGATGACAAATACTTTTTAATTCTGTGTTGGTTAGCTATTGGGTTTATATGGATGTATACATATTTGATTTATTTCCATATAGTCCATAATTGGTAGTCTTTAATCTTGTACATTTTAATTCTATCTGTTTTATTTCTTAAAAATGTCTCGTGTTGACTGATAAGAAGTTTGTATTCGCTTATAAATATTTCTTTATTTAATGTGTTTTTTTTAATAGTATTACAATTGTGTATTTCGGCAGAGATAGGACAAATTGTGACAGGTCGTTCAATCAAATTAACATAGTTTCAAAACTTAAGTGTCAATTACACAAACCAAGTAGCGGTCGTAAAGTTGAATCAATATAGATTCTTCAAAATACTTTTCGCCACATCAGCTGTTCTTTTTTCAACCCATACTCGATGTAACCAGTTGGGACCTATAAACAAATAAATAAATAGTTTCCCATTACATCCCATGAAGGGATAGGGGATAAGTTCTCGCAATCAGTGAGCTGTGCGCTTTCTAATTTTTCAGTCAGTTGGGACCTAATTATGTAAAAAACGATTATCGCTCTGTCGGTAGTGAAGCTTTAGAAACGCATGTATTTTATACGTTCTTTGAGCCAGCATTATCGACATAATGATATCGTTTGAACGATTGTCGTCATACATAATAAGCCTGTCGAAGAAGATTCTTAATCTTGAAAATCGTCACCTAAAATCCAAAATGACTTAACAACAAAAAATCGGCACTCTAATTGATTACATGTTTGACTAAAATACACATTTGTACAAACTTTTAGACACCTACGTTCAGAAACATACATTTTGTGAAAAGAATTCAATAAATTAAGTTCATGATAAATCAAAGTTTTTTCTCGAACTATAATATTATATAACATTTTTGATGCACAAACTACATATTCTCACAAAATTTTAAACGTCTACGACCAAAAATTTCAAGTTTATTGACAAAATTTATGTAACTAGTTTTATTATATGCAACTAGTTTATTTCTTTGTAACTAGTTTTTGCCTCCCTGTAAAGTGACGAAAATGTTACGTCTTTTTGGATTTTATGTGACGTCATGTTTACGGGATATAAGTTCAGTAAACAGCTGATTTTGTAACTACAAAACCCAAAAACTTCAAAATCTCAGTATACCTGAACGTTGATTAATTCATAAAAGGTTGTGAGAGATTTGAGAGACGATTTTTGTATGACTTGCGCAAGTAAAATTGCCGAGTGTGAACCCTGAGTTCAGGACGAAATTATATAATTATGTATTATAATAATTATATGTATTGTAAGCTCTATGACTATTCCCTTGGGAATGACCATAAACGATTACCTGTAACATTTCCAACGCTGCTCACTGCCACCGTCTTTATACCAAGTATTCCCCGGTAATTCAATCTACTAATGCAAGTACACAATATCCATTATATGGACCACTAATTACGGATATACACCTACGTTCCAGTTGTATATCGGTAATAAAGCTTAACAAAATAAATGATTAATTCAAAATTCTAAGGCCCAATTTTGACTAGTCAGTCATCTTTGATCAACGATCAAACATAATTTAAACTCTGAATTCACTTTTTAGGTTAATTGCTGTTTAAACATCCAAAGTTTAGCATTTAAACTAAGATCAAATGGCCATATGATTTTGACAGAAAACAACAAGAAGAACAAACAGAAAGCTTCTTTAATTGTTAATGTGAACAATTACAATCACCATCCCAGTTGAAATAACAATAAAAACGTATAATTTAACTCATAGTGCAGTTAGAACTTTATTTCTGCTCAAATATTATCCAACTTCATTAAATATGTATGTTGTATTTTATCACTTCACTTTTCCTATGCAAACGGCGTCAGTTTGATGCATTGTAACGATTAGCCGATAAATGTATGAATACCGGTTATTTTTCGTGGCATTTGCCACTGTTGCCACATGGTAGTAAGATTATTTGATAAAGCACTGAAAAACTCTTTTCGTATTTAAAGTCAGATCAAACATAAATCAAAATCAATTTAAATAATCAGTCAAAAAATTACAGCAGACAGTTGTCCGAGGCCTTCGGCCACGGACTGTTCCTGCAGGCTGTGTCAGAGACACGGCCATTAAGTTTAACGTAGAATACGCCATCCGATAAGACAGAAAACATATATAACAATAAATTCATTTGCTTATATTATTTATCATTTATTGTTATATATGTTTTCTGTCGGATGTCGGATCGGATGGCGTATTCTACGTTAAACTTAATGGCCGTGTCTCTGACACAGCCTGCAGGGACAGTCCGTGGCCGAAGGCCTCGGACAACTGTCTGCTGTAATTTTTATATTTACCAACGGCATTTGATTCAAGTCCGTTTAAAAAAAAAAAATATAATGTTAAATTTTTTTAAACTTAATTTAATTTATGTATTTTAATTAATATTTTTATTGAAATAAGTTCTGCGAATGTTGAGAGGGCCGCCCTAATATTAAAAAAGGTTTACCTTATCGAGTCTTCGCATTAGCATTCGAGCGTTGTGTGAAAGCTTTACGCTTTACAATTCAAAATTAATGTTACAACAGCTTTATTGAAGCTTTCGCAAAAAAGCTTTATTACGTTAGCTTACTGTTTGTTTCACTTTTTACTAGATACATGTTGCCAAGCAACATTAGCTTGCTGTTCGTTTCACTTTTTACTAGATACATGTTCCTAAGCAATGTTGAGCAACCAAAAACACTCAACCAAACACCACACATATGTTTGAGTGTATGTGTTTAAACAATTTTCATTTGAGAAATTAAAATACTAGAAATATATCAACCAATATGAAATGTATATCAAACGAAAGATAACATCTTCATTTACCTACAAAAAAAATTTAAAAAAAATTCATCTAGCCGTTTCCTCAAATTCAATGAAATAAAGATTACAACTATAAAAACCTGACATGACTCCTCATACCGTAAGGTAAGACGTATTTTCTACGTCAAAATTGGGCCTAAGTTACTCATTGATAAAAGTGATTGGTACCTGACATAGTAAAATATCCAAGTAGTAGCAGTAGACGTTGTTGTAGTTGTAGGCAACAACAGGCGTTTTGTTTATGTTTCATTCGCTTCAGCTTTCAAACTCTGCTTGAATATATATCAGCAGTTCTACTGCTAATATTTGTTTAGTTTACTATGGTACCTGATAAATATAATCAAAATTAAACATCAATAACCGTCAAAGAAACAAATCTACTTTATTTACTTTCCGTGTTATATTCTCTCAGAGTGCAATAATTTTTCAAATTTGGAGTGGAATGGTGTAGCCCAACAGAATTCAAGTTTATTTTTCGCCATTCTTTTTGTAAAAATAATATCTTTAAAAAATTGATCCGTCAGCTTAAGGTATTTAACTAAATTCAAAATAAAATTTTTGTTAAATATGAGTTACACAAATATTTTTAATATTTTTGATAGAAATGTTGGATTTTAAAGTACTACTAGATGACATAGGTTAAAAACGTTTAAATAGTGCGGTTTCAGCTTTAAATTTCAAAAAATCTTACATTTTTCTGATTAGCTCAAAATAATAAATTTTTTTTAAATAAAACAAGCTGCAAAAAATCAGACTTTCAAATAAATAACAGTTATTATATTATTATTATCGCAAACCTCCGTTAGCTAACTAGAGTGGGAAGGCGAAAATAAATGAGCAGCCTGATTGGTTATGCCATCACTGATGTGTCTCAGGCTTAGTAGGTGACTGATGTCACAAACTATCGAGCATATTCTTTTATCTTTTAGAAGGCGGATGCGCCAAACATATGGGCCAACCCCGGATGGAGACCCGAGGAGCAAAATCCAGGTTCGGCATATTGCATTCTGGTCAGCGTCTGATCCATAATGGGCGGCTGCAATCGAATATCCTGGCAGTAGGTAAAATGCAGAAACCCGGTGGACTGGGTTCATAATGACAGTGAAAACGCGGAAACGAAGGGGAGAACATGGACAACCACAATTTGTTGGCGATTTACGGATATGCACCTGGAATGTGGGAACTCTATATAGATCCGGTGCAAACATCCAATTGGCAGATGCCCTCGAAAGTTATAAGGCTGACATTACCGCAGTTCGGGAAATGTGATGGATGGGACATGGATGCACGGGAGATGGAAACTGCGACTACTACAGTTGCCATGGGGGAACATGAATTTGGTTTCGGATTTGTAGTTGGTAAAAGTCTGCGACACCTAGTCTCTAGGTTCAATCCTGTGAGCCACAATCCGCATAAAAGCGAAATATATTTATATTTCCCTAATTTGTGTGCAAGCCCCGACAGCAGAGAAAGATGATGATGCCAAAGACATATTCTATGAGCTCCTAGAGGAAACCTATGACCGCTGCCCTGGCCATGACATTAAGATTGTACTAGCATATTTTAATGCTAAAGTAGGCAGGGGGAATGTAATTCATCCAACTATTGGCAATTTCAGTCTACATGCTGACAGTTCCGAAAACGGTATGAGACTGATTGACTTTGCCGTGGCAAAAAACATGGTCATTAGTGGTACAAGATTCCAAGACAAGGCTACATGGGTATGCCCTGATCAAAGACCAAAGAACCAAATTGATCACGTGGTAATTGATGGAAGGCACTCATCCAGTTAATGGACGTACGACTGATCATAGGAGCTATGCTGATCACTAGCAGCAAAGGTTCGCACAAGATTGAGTGAGCGAAAATCGTACGAAACCAGACACCGAAAAAGCTGGACATCGGAAAGCTGAAATTAACAGAGGTAGCCTAAGCCTACTCGGGGAAGCTCTCGCAGTTTTTGGCACAGAAACCACCCCTCTCGATGGCGATCCTGAAGCGCAGTGGAAACCCATTTCCGACTCTATAAAAACTGCCGCGACAACCGTACTTGGGTTTGAAGAACTACTTCGCAGCAAACCATGGTATGATGAAGAGTGTCGCATTGCAAATGATGTAAAGAACGCTGCATGCATGACAATGCTTCAGTCAATTGGAATTGGTGGGAAGAAAGGTGGTAAACCGTCTCTTTGGGCGTAAGAAGCGGCAGTGGGGAAAGCGCGACAGTGAGAAAATTGAGACATACAGAAGGAAGAGCTCGAAAATTCTACCAAAAAGTCGAAAGCGGAACTAATGGACATGGTTCGGGACCCCCCTTCTAGAAAGACAAGAAGGGAAATCTCATCGCAGCTGTGCAGAGTACGTTGGGAATATGGAGAGATAATTTCTCTTCGCTATCGGTACCTGAGATATTCAATGACGAAGGGACAACCCCCCCCCCCCCCCCTTCCAATCACGACGGGGTCAGAACAGCTATTACCCGGCTTAGGAACAACAAAGCCGCAGGAGCGGATGGATTACCGGCGGAGTTGTTTAATGTTGGCGGCGATGAGCTGATAAGGTGCATGCATCAGCTCATTATCAAAATTTGGTTAGATGAATGCATGCACGTCGATTGGAGTCTCAGTGTACTATGTTCCATATTTCGAAAATGTGACCCGAGTCTCTGTGCCAACTACCGTGGAATTAGCCCTTTATCCATGGCATATAAGGTTCTGTCAAGTATAATGTGCGAAAGACTAAAACCAATTATCGCTGACGTGATTGGACCGTACCAGTGTGGCTTCAGGCCTGGAAAATCAAAAACCGACCATATTTTCAAGCTACGCCACATCCTGCAAAAGACCCACGATCGACACCAATCATCTATTTGTCGATTATAAGGCGGCCTTCGATAGGCCGATACGGGGGAAACTCTATGAAGCAATGTCTGAGCTTGGTATTCCTGCAAAACTCATACGCCTTTGCAGGATGACCTTGACGAACACCAAATCCGCAGTGAACGTTGGTGAGGATCTTACCGAACCTTTCGAAACCAAGCAAGGCGCACCTTATCGCGCGATCTGTTTAACGTCTTAATGGAGGTCTTTATGAGAAAAGCTACAGTCAACATGAATAAAACCATCAGCAGCAAAAGTCACATGCGGCTCGCGTATGCTGACGATGTCGATATCATTGGGCGCACAATGTTATAATTTCGAGGTTTATATACCTCGGATCTGCCGTAAACGAAGATTACTACGTCAGCCTTGAGATCAAGCGGAGAATTGTGCTTGCGAATAGATGCTATTTTGGGCTGGGCAAGCACTTTGGAGATAAAGCCCTCTCTCGAGTGGCAAAAATCCAAATATACCAGACTCTCATACAACCTGTTTTCTTTTATGGCGCAGAATCCTAGATCTTATCGCAAGCAGACGAAACATCTGTAGGAGTCTTCGAGAGAAAAATACTCCGAAAAATGTATGGCCCTATAGCGCACAACGGTGAGTATCGGCGACGTATGAACCAGGGGTTGTATGAGCTATATCCCGACATTGACATGGTTAAGCGGATCAAGATAACGCGATTGCGCTGGCTAGGCCATGTCCGTAGAATGCGAACCAGCGCGAAGGGTTTTCGTAACCGAACTCGAAGGAAGACGAAAATGGGAAGACCAAAGCTCCGCTGGAGGGATCAGGTTGACGAATCCCTGCGTACACTTGGTATTGCCATCTGGAGAGATAAGGCAAAAGATCGAACTGGTTGGCGAAATATGTTAACTTTCTTTTTGTAAGGTCCCTGACCCCTCGGGGTTGTTCGAGACCGGATAAGTAAGTATTATACCCTAAACAAAAACTGTAGTAGGTGGAATTGGAAGTGAGGTAGTCCCTACAAAATTTATTCTGATCGTCTCAGAATAACTTTCTGCATCGATGTAGTTATGGCTGTCCGTCTAACCAAATATATGTTTATCTGTTGTATTTGCTTCGCAAGATCCCTACTTTTTGCTCAAGAATACAATACCTGCTCAAAGCTTATTTACGCTCTACATAATAAAAAATTGCAACGGATTCCGATAGATTCTGGTGAGTGATGTAAGGTATCATATAGTCAGCCCGGTCTGGCTCTATCCTTTCCTTACTAGTTTTTGTATTGTTTTGTTGTTGTAAACATAAGACTCCGAGGTGCTACTTGTTTAGAGTGTTGTAAATATTGCTTGATATTTGGTAGTTAGTACTAGTTTAAACGTTTAAAACAATACTTTCAACATCTGACGGTCATAATACACCAGGGGGTATCCATGATACAGCTAATCTACTTATACTATGAAATAGGAAATTGATAGTAAATAGAGTAGATAGGCGAGAGAGTGATAAGCAACCAGAAGCAAACCATGCATCAAACTAAATTTAAATACGACCTAATCGTACTATTCCCAGGGAACGAATCACAAGTGAACGCCAACGTACTCACTGATGGTGAAAAAAAGGTATTTTATATATATCACTTTGCGCCGGCGTTAGCGTTTGTTTAATCGTAGTTGCCCAATCGACACATTTTTGGTATATTGCCGTACAGGGTAGAATATAAAGTATTTTTTTAACAAATCATGTGTTCATATGTCATATTTTGTAAATAAAAAGGCGAATAACCAAGGAAATCATGAAGCTCAAACACCACGAAAAAAAAATGTGACGCAGGAAGAATTTCAACATTAATTAACGTTAAAGGCGGTATAAAGAAGCTTAGTGCGAGACGTCGACAATTTTTGTCAGCATTCAAAGAATATAAAGAACAACAACTCCAAGTGCAGCAACAATGGCAGCAGCCCCAAGACACCGCAAGGTGATGCTGCTTAACCACAAAAGCAGTTACCACCAGTTAAGGAAGTTACTGCTACCAAGGTAACCGTTACCATTAAATGGTTCAACGTTAAAAACGGTAATGGTTTCATCAACTGTCACTGTTTGTCCGTCAGTCCATTTGTCCATCAGAGTGCTATAACCAAGAATAATCCCAACAAACAGTTGGTTATTCAATTAAAGGAGAAATTGGGAGCTGAAATAAATTTTCACCTACTTTAAATGTGTATTTGGTTCATAAGTAAAACCCATGGATATTTAAACGTCCTAATATGCCCTGATTTTACTGAGAGTATCTGAATCCGCCGTTTTACAATTTTTATTTCTTGACAGGGTTTGTGTTCCTCGGATTCCTAAAGGGGGGTTGTTCTCTGCAGAAATATCTATCGAAAAGCATATAGTGCTGTGACCGGAGAATGAATAATCCCCCGGTACGCGCCAGTCCCTCACGATGGTCTCATCAGCAGTAAGTGTTATATCTAGATCAGTCTCCCTTAATAAATTTTGGAAAGTAGCAACACCACCCACATTACATATTGTAAGCCCGGATCGAATATCAAATTCAAAAACAGACTTACCCCTACTGTTTATATCTCCACTGCCCCATTGTAATAAGCCTACTTCATTCTGTCGCTTAGTGGATGCAAAGCAATTCGCCGTTAGGCTCATTTTCCTCATACGGCAGATACACGGAGGACAGCATCAAGCTCGACCCAGATTTCGGCTCCATGTATGCCGTTGCAATATCTCCAGTACTGAAATTTGAAGAAAAGATCAAAGTAAGGTCTTTTCTATCTAAGATACAGGCTCCTTCCTTTTCAGATGTGTTGTTGAGGGGATACTTAGGTCGGCATTTCCTAGCCCCTTTACCGTACTACTACGACCAACCTGCTTGCTTGCGAGGGATAGAAGTAAGTGAGTAGAGGCAGCCTCACAGTGATGAAGGCTTATCTGTATCACATGAAGCTTCCCCACCTCACCTAAGTTCCTGAACGCTCTTATGCCGGAACCGGACGTGTCCGAGACCCATAAAGCCCTCAATCCCTCTAACGACTCCATATCCAAGGCAATCTTACGATTCGCACCACTGCCTTCCTCACCGGAGACAGTGGATAGAACCTCCCATTATTGGGTATACAACCCGTTTTGACTCCCCAAAAGCCCAATGATCCTATCGATCGTAACAAGGAGGAGAATCCATACGGTAACGACCGGATGAAGAGGGATGGGGGATTGCGGTACCACCTCTATCCCAGCTCCTGGCCACAATTTGCCAAAGCCATTGACTGCCTCCTTTAGAAATACAGCCGATTCCCTATTGAAGCAGTCAATGACCTTGACACCTTTAGACCAGTAAATGCGGCTAAAGCGTATCACCTCCCCGTTCCTTGCTTCTTCAAACATCTTGTTAAGAACCGCTTTCTCGAGCAGCACCGAGTTGGCAGGGCTGTCTGTCCCAAGTCAGGTCTGTCCCAAGACTCCCTTGTTTCCTCTGTCTTTTTGAGGATGACTAACGCTGCTCCCCAGATCTCGCGCTCTTAGTGACCTTGTCACTGCGCGAACTGTCACCTGAGGGGTTAAATTTGGATCCACCAGAGGTGGAAGGCGCACCGCCCCCTTTTTTTGCAGTCAGCCTTCGTACTCTGTTCGCGCTTGGGAAACACAGACGTTGAAAGCCCACCGCGCTCTTTGGACTAGGCAGCCTTCCCTCTTTGTGTTGGTGAAGATGCATGAGTCTTCCTGGATGATACCGTGACGTGCAAATCCCCGAGGACCCGGGAATCCCCTCTTGTCTTCTCTTGAGACCTTCGGACATTCGACCCAACAGCCGTTGTCTTTCGGCTACCTACGTCACTGTTCGCCACCACTTTACCTTCCACGGAAGCGGCATCCGCATCAGGGTACAATCTGTCGTACCTTCGAATGCATGATCGGGATCACATGATTTGAATGCCCAAGAACAACACCAGGTCAATCTACAGCTTTAATGATTGGAACGAAACATGATGCCCCGTGGTCCTCATTGTACTGAGTGTGTCAATAGTAACAGCCACTTCTTACTAACCTCTACTTATCGATATTTCGATTATATTTCCTAAAAATTCTAAAATTACCTTTAATTGTCGAATGCATAAAACGATGCCACCAACTGTTTTTTTTTTGTATATTTATTATAATTTGTTTATACTGTTATATTGGCAAAAGCATTTATACAAGAACCATTATAATCGCGATGTGGGGGCTTACGCGTGGGCATTCCGATAAAGATTGACGGCGTGAACTAAAGGTTATCTCGCGTTTGCCAATGCGGTTCCTACGAACATGTAGTAATTTATGCAGGTACCCAACAACTGATCGGCATATCGTCACAAAAACCCAAAATGACGTAACAACAAAATTCGAAAACTGGGCGTTGAATTGATTACGATATCATCACCTCAATATTGGAGTGATGCATATGCAATTAAAATCCTATGCTTTTAAATCACTCCAATACTGAGGTGATGATATATTTGACTTAAATACATGATTATGGAAAATTTTACTTCTATGTTCAAAAACGTCGATTTTACTGAAAATATGAAGTCAATTATGTTTTTTCTGAATCGACGTTTCTCTACACACCATTGTTTTATATACAATGTTAATGCATATATGTTTACAATTAACTAAATTACATATCCCTACAAAATTCAAAATATTATTGACAAAATTCGAATTTCATGTCGAATAAATTTTTGCCTCTCGTGTAAAGGCATGAGATTTTAGGTGTCGATATATTCCTCTTTTTGCTTTAGAACTCATTGAGCTTCACCCTAGTCATTACATCCTGGCGGTAGGCAAAATCACGGTGGGCTGGGCTTGCCTTCCGCCATAGTTTTACAATGGTAATGGAAATACAAAATGAGAATCAAAATCATAAGACCCCCTATTTGATGACGACCACCGCACGATTGACGACATGCACTTGGAATTTTAGAACACTTACACACCGGTGCCACTATCCAACTGACATATGTTAGAAGGCTGACATCACTGCTATCTAGGAGATGCGCCATGACTGTTAGAGGAAGAACAACTCTGACATATACTACAGCTGCCATAATAAAAAGCATGAATTTGGTTGAGGATTTGTAACTATCAAAAGACTGCAGCAAATGCTCTCTAGGTTCAACCCCATGAGTGAATGTATAGCCGCCATTCGCATAAAAACGAAATACTTTAATATATCGCTAATTTGTGTGCATGCCCCGATGGAAGAAGAAGGTGACGAACCAAGGACATGTTTTATGAGATTCTAGAAGAAACATACGATTGCTGCCCTGACCATGACATTAAGGTTGTCCTATATGGTTTTAATACTAAAGTCGGTAGGGAAAATTACTTTGAACAAACCACCAGTAAATTCAGTCTACACGACATCACTTCCGATGACGGAATGAGACTGCTGTATTTCGCGACAACATGGTTGTCCGTATAATGACATTCCAACATAAAGACATACACAACTCAACTTGGATATCCCCTGATCAACAGACGAAACCCCAGATTGATCACCTAGTAAATGATTACTGGATACAATCAGCTATTCTGTGCGAAACTTCGCACATATTCACTGTTCGCTTCGTCCGGTAAGTTATGGGAATTAATTCAACAGCTGTTATCGCAAAAGATGTCTAAAGAAATATAGAATATAGTACATATGAACGTCAAATTTTGTTTAATCGTGTATTATAATTATAGACGAATTTAGTATAGACGAATTAATTATTTCATCTGACGTTTCATTTCACACTCTTCGTCGTAGGCTTGTGCAAACGAGAGAAATTCGACAAAAATTAACTTACAGCAGGTGGAGGTACAAGAACTGTTTACTTATCTTTTTCATTTCGTTTTCGTATAGAACTGTGAAATTTAAATATATTTTGCAATTTTTTGTTGGCTTTTATCTTTGGTATACATTTGTATTGTATTTAAAACAACTCTTTAGCCAAAAACACGAAATGCGGTTGTTGTTCATTTGTTGGACGTTGTGCATTATTGCCTCTATCTGGTATTATTCCACCTATGCTTTCTACCATCCTATGTTCACTTGCAACTAGAGATGGGCGCGTGCCTAATTTGTTAGGCACGACCCTACACATGCACGAAGTTGATATTAACAAACACGCAAAGGCACGCACCACTACATTTTGGAAAAGGTACGACCCGCACGAGAACGAACTTAGTTAATGCAAAGACGCACACGCACGCACGAAAAAGAATGCGTAACAGGGACAAACCAGTTTTGAAGTTTTCACAGCATACATAACCCACTATTGTCACACCGCACTCAATTTGCGAAACTTGGCAAACTTAGTTTTTATTATTCGATCTTTAAGATGTAATGTTCTTTAATAATTTTTCCGGTTCAAGAACAATTTCTACGAAAAAGTACTTTTATGTCAAAAAGTACATTTTCATACAATATATTATAAAAAAAATAATGTGAAATTGATTTTAATGGTGGAAGGGTGCAATGCACACCAAGGTTCCCTTCTCCACTACTATTTGGGTATATAATCACACATTATAGGGATAAACAAATCTCAACTAAGCGAGAATTGTCGCAACTCCTACTTGCTTTGTGTATTAATTTGAATTGCGGGTGCTTTCTTAGAACTCCTCTTCGTATGCCATCTTTTTTATTTTGTTTGACATTTAGGACGACGCGCCGATGCTTGATTTTTATTGTGTATAATTTCTTTTACATGTGTTCCGGACATAGACCAATGCATACATAGATACTTTTATTCTCTCATCTGACGTTTCATTTCACACTCTTCGTTGTAGGTTTGTGGAAATGAGAGCAATTAAATTTAAAATTACCTTACACCAGGTGGAGTTACAAAGTATGTTCACTTAACTTTTTCCTGTCGTTTTGGTGTATAACTGAAAATTTAAATGTATTTTGCACTTTTTTGTGGACTTTTATCGTTGGAATACATTTGGATTGTGTTTAACTCAACTAGTTTGCCACAAAAACACGAAATTCTATTGTTGTTCCTTTGTTGAACGTTGTTTACTATTGTCTCATCTGGTATTATTGGACCCATCTTTTCCACCATCCAATGTTTACTTTCCACCGTACCTATGACGTTTAAATTATTGAGCGAATAAAATTATCTATGTATGGAGTGGTCTATGGTTCCGGAAGAAGTCCCTATGAATTTTAACTTACAATTTGCATTCTATTGTCAACCACTGACGTAAATATGACAATCAATTACACTGAGAGAATTTTTTGGTCTAGTTGAGTGTGATAAGCGATAACGAATAATTTCCCAATATTTAACTGTGCTTAATTTATAAGATATTTTTTCGTGTCACAGTACTCTCAACTTGCACGCACTCATATCGTGCACACGCGTGGCACCTCTACTCGCAACCATACGTACGACGTTTAATTTATTGAGAGAATTAATAGGCTTGTTGTTTTATTCCGTGCTTATCTAATTCTTCGACCACTTTGTATGCAGAGCTAAGTGATATTAAACGATTTTTACCGGCTCCCCATGCAAATTCGTCGAAAGATTAGTTTAGCGGGAAATATACAAAGGGAATTATACAAAGGGAATGTACAAGTAGGGAAGAAAAAACCACCGCAATGTGGAAACCCTCGTAGAAGAGAACAAAAAACGAATGAAACGCCTCGTTTCTCTGCTCTATATCTTACTCTTCTCGTTGATTATTTCATGATGATGTTACAGTATCTAACTATAGAAATTCCAACCATATTTATATAAAATTACATAAAGTATGTAAAAAGTACGAAATAACCAAGTTATGAAGCGAGAGAAAAATGCGTTTGAGTGAATCGCGTCGACTTTTTGTTTCTCTTCTACGAGGGTTGCCACATTGCGGTGGGTTTTCTTCTGTACTTGTACATCCTTTTTGGATTATAATACTTAGGTGGCCTCAAAATGCCCAAAAGGGTCAAGGGGGATAACATATTTGCCCAACACACTCGATCTTTAGCTTTTCCCTTCCAGTTTGTAATACCAAACTCTCGCAGGCATTATTCCACCTGCTCTTTCCGGGTTTTGGTCGTCCTATTTTCCGATGACCTTCGACTACGTCTTCGAATACCTTTCGCACTGGTTCACTCGTATAGCTACGTCGATTTCGGGATATAGTTTAAACAGCTCGTGGTTCATACGCCATCGACACTCGCCATTTTTAATGACGTTTCATCAGCGTGCGATATTTCCAATGATTCTCAGCCCTAAATCAAGACAGGTTGTATGACAGTCTGATATAGCTGGACCTTTGTTTCTTGAGAAAGGGTCTTATCTCTGAAGTACTATACACACAGAGAAGAGATTCGTTGTCACGACTATATTTACAGCCAACTAAAATTTGGCGGTTCATTGGACTATCACATAATTCTGTTGTGATTACCAATAATTGTGTTCAGTATCACGAAATGTTGTGCATATCAATAGATTTGTAATTTAGTTTTGGTTGCAAGAACTGAAATATTTAGTTGAAGCCACAGCAACAAGAAATAAATGTGATCTGTCAATCGAGTTTTAGTTATCCTGTAGTGGTGAATATTCAATCAGTTGGATGAACAAAAAATGTAAAAACTAATTCGGTTGTACCAAATAATATATTGGTATGCTAAACTAAAGTAATTACTTGTATTTGATGGCTGTCACAACGATTTGGTGATGCTTTAACCCCTTATGAATTGTATAGAAAAAAGTAAAAAAAAATAACTTTTTATTAAAATTGTGTATTTTATATTTAAATATAAACAAAATTGTTATTATTTGTAATCAGGGTTCGTATTTCGTTCCCATTTTTTTTTATCGAAAATATGAAAAAATTTCTATATCTCGAAAACGGAGCGTCCAATCGAAAAACAAATACAGACAATCTTTCTAAATTTTTCATATTTTCGATCAAAAATGGGGATGGGTTACCCTGGGTATCATATTTATGTTTAAGTTAAATTGTGTCATCCACAATAATAGTTCCTCCAGCCAAGTGTCCACAATTGTCTGCATGTGTTTGTGAAGGCGTCAATAGTGGCTTCATATTCAACGATTATGTTTAAAAGTCTCACTTCACCTCAATTTATAATAATATGTATACACTTTATTATGCAATATGCAATGAGGACGATTATGACACAATGGGCACAACTCGAAAGTAGAAAGAAAATTCCAAGATCAAAATTTTTGAGAATATTAGAATTTTGTCTTAAAGACAATAATTATTTCAAATATGACCAAAATCTTCACTCCCAAACTTTTGGAATGCCCATGGGAAATCCGCTGTCCCCAACAGTAGCTGATATTGTCTTGGACAATCTTCTAACCCCTGCTATGACGAACCTAAGGGTAGAGGGAATAAATATTAAATCTATAGTCAAGTACGTGGACGTCATCTTTGCAATTGTCAATAGAAATGATGTGGAAAAAATCCTAGCTGAACTTAACAAACAACACGATAAGCTACAATTCACTGTGGAAATGGAAAAAGACAACAAACTCCCCTTCTTGGATATATGCATACACAGACGAAATAATACCATCTTTTTTGATTGGTATACAAAACCAATGTCATCAGGCAGAATCATTAACTACTTTTCTGCACAACCAAAACAAACGAAGATAAACACAGCTTTTGGCCTCATAAGCAAAGTCTTAGATACAACTGACGCACAATTTAGGAACAAAACCATACATAAACTCACTGAAAATTTACAACAAAACGGCTACCCACTAAGACTAATCAAGTCATTAACAAAAAAATCAACCAGAAAAACTTGTACAACGCCAAAACTGCCACTAATAACAATGAAGAAAAACGATATTTTAGTACAACTTTCATTAACCATCTAACTGACAACAAATCACTAAAACTATTAATCCCTAACAATAACATAATATTTTCACACAAATCAAACACAACATTGAAAGCAATATTCACGAACACCAAGGACAAAATCGACAAAAAACAACAATGCGTATACGAAATACCATGTAAAGGAGTGGGAAATAGCAAATGCGACAAAGTCTACATAGGTACTACAAAAAGAACACTTGGAGTACGACTGGCAGAACACGAAATGGACATCAAAAAGAAAAAAGCGATGACAGGAATATCACAACACGCACTAGACACTGAACACACGCCTGACTCTGATAACACAAAAATATTAGATATAGAATACAAACACAGAAAACGAATGACACTAGAAAGTTTACGAATAAGACAAAAAGCAAACAAAACAATAAACAGCAAAGAGGACATAGACAAAATTATCGCCAATTATAATTTGATCATAGACAGTGTAGGTTGACTGGCTAAAAGTAAGTGTAAAATGTAAAAGTTTAAAATAAACAAAACATTGTAAAACATAATTTTGTAGATCAAAATAAACATCTCCCTGAAGAAGCCGGGAAAATCCGGAGAAACGTTGGAGAAAATTGAAATTAACATTGTTTAATTTTCATTGAAAATTGTTGACCAGTACAGCATAGTTAAGAATATCGAGTATACACTTTATTGTTTTTTCACAACTTTGTTTATCACTTTCTGTTTAAAATATTGGTTTTTCTGTCAAGTCCTCGTGTAACATTCCAAAATACGTAGTTTCTCTTTAACAACAAAGCCTCTTGTGAAAAATCGAATACATACTCGTAACTTTGCAGCAAGTATTTTTGTAACAGAAACCAAATTATGATTACAGTAACTAATATTTGAACACGAATTCTAATATTGTACTTTTTATTAGTTGTATCTTCCATTTCAGATGAATGAGGTTTTAGAAATACTCAAATTGGTTAATACAACTAAAGTTCGGTAGTAGCAACTTGTATTTAGTAAGACCTATTTTTAATCTACCAATAACATCGACAAATAATTCTGATGTTTGAAAATTATGAATTCTAATCAAAAAATAGACTTTATCATGGAATTTCCAATGCCTGAATTGATTTCCATCTAATCTTTTCCCTGTGTGTAACACCTGTT
Organism: Phaonia tiefii; assembly: GCA_963931995.1. Lineage (NCBI taxonomy): Eukaryota > Metazoa > Arthropoda > Insecta > Diptera > Muscidae > Phaonia > Phaonia tiefii. The sequence goes on from OZ008368.1 coordinate 213,072,993, forward strand.
TGCTCCGTTTGATTTCTAGGCTTGCGTTATTGCTCTGGTTTACGGCAGATCCGAGGTAAATGAAACTATAACGGTTATCAGCGTTCACCATTTCTTCCAATCGGGTGGATGTTCTGCTTGTCGGAGTTATTAATTTTATCTTGTCCTTATTTACTGCTAAACCCACATTTACTGATTCTTTATCGATTCTCGAAACTACTACAGTAACTTCTCGCAAGTTTCGCTCAATGAAGTCTAAAGTATCAGCATGTGAGAGCAGAAGTTGCAGTTTGCTCCTGATAGTTTTATTTGTGTTGACTGCAGCTTTTAACAATGATCTCTATTAAAATGTTAGAGAGATCGCATGTTAGGGTGTGGCCCTGCCTGATATTTTTCTATCTTTACTGAGGTTTTCGTGTCGGTCAGTGTCATTCTACAATGGTGTATCAGCTTAGCAGGAATACCAAGCTCCGACAAAGCATCGTACAGTTTCCCCGTATAGCCCTATAACCTACAAAGAGGTGGTAGGTGTTGATTTGTTTTTCGTGAGTTTCAGCAGGATTTGTCGTAATGTGAATATCTGACATGTGTTCGTCTACTACCTTTACAACTCATCGCGGCCAGCCTTGAATAGCCCAGTCGATTGTCCATCAATACCTGCGGCTTTGTTGTTCTTTAGCCGGCAAATTGAAGTTCTAACTATGCTTTGGTTAGGAGGAAGGGGTCAGTCGATATCATCGACTTGTATTTTCTCAACTCCAACTAGATTCCCATCCTTACCTCTACAAAATGGTGTTCCATGACCGTTGGTTTTCGCGTAGAATTTATGAGCCTCCTTATTTATTCTGTATGTTTCAATTTGCTCACTCTCCGCTTTCTCCACAACAGTTGCCCCGCTCTGTCGCGTCTTGCTTTGCAACTTAACTGACTGCCATACCTGGAGCGATCTTTTCATCACTTGCCATGCGACACTCTTCATCGTAGTATGGTGTGTCTTTAAGCGGGTTGATATAACCAAGTACGTTCCCTGCAGCAGTTTCATAGAGCAAGAAATGCATTTCTACTACGCTTCAGGATCATGAGGCGGGGGTTGCGTTTATGCGCTAGTAGTCGAGTTATCTTCTCAGCATACACCGTGGCTGTTTCTGGTAATTGCAGCTTTCCGAACTCCAGTTTCCTATATGTTTGGTTTCGTAGTGATATGAATCAATATTAGCTCCTCGAATCACTCCAACGTCCATTAAACGGCATTCAGGTATACCGAGACTTAAGTTTTCGAGATTTCGTACGAAATTGCACCGAAATGCAAAGATTCTGCATACTGGAATCTCAATAAATTATTTAGATTTCGCTCAAATGGGCCAGAATCTGTTTTCTCTCTTACTCTCTTAATTGAATATTTCAATACCCAAGCAGCTTTTTGATAGTGTTATTGTATATAACTATACAAATTGCAAACGTGTTGAAGTAAAATTACATGAACTATGCAAAAAGAAATAATCAAGATATGACGCAAGAGAGGAATGCGGTCGAGTGAATTATTGGCACTTTTTGGTTCTCTTTTACCAGGGCTGCCAAATTGCGCACATCTTGATCGTCTTTGGCGAGTGGCCAAAATATTGGATATTGGTCGGTAAGTGCCAAGTGTTTCGTGCCATTAGTGAAATCAATTAAAAATAAAAAAAATAGATACAAAACATTATTGTTATTAAATGGTTTTTAGATTCACAAAAAATTACCTTTTTATAAATACTTTTTTTGATTAACTATTAAACGAATTGTTTGAACCATGATTGAAATATGTACATATGAGGTTGTTGTCATACCGTTGTAAATAGATCTGCCAAAGTCGTACATATGTACTTTCAAAATTTCAAGAAATTCTAAAAACCACATTAGAATTTGGATTATTACCAAAAAAGTTAATTTTAAAATTAAAAAACGACAGAAATAAACAGAAAAATCAGCTGATTTTGACACAACTGTGGAATAATAATACATAATCATACTGCTATCACCTAATTCTTCCATCATGGTTTGGGCTTCTACTTGTACCCCGTATGACAAGCGGCACTGACTGATTAAAAAATATCTGTGAACAGCTCTCAAATTTCCAACCAGAAGTGTTGTCATCGCTTTCGCCAAGGGAAGTAAAAAGGGTAAAGTTCAAAAGAGAATCCCTGAGCAGAACAGGGAGAACTCGCTGTAATGCACGGTGACTAGTTGTAATACTACTGTATCATCGCAGTTCTTAACATTCAAATAAGAAATAGGGAATTTACAAACATTCGTATGCAACGCGGTTTTGCATTGTTTTCTTGTCTTCGTATAGAAAATATCACCCAACCCAAATTAAGAAATATTACCATCAATTTTTGTGTACAAAAAAAGCAAATGCCGTTGGTGTTGCCTTGTTGTACTACTACTTCTATCTGATATTATTGTACCCAGTTTTGTAAGTCTGGGGCATAGAATAACACATACTATAGAAGAACTTATTCTCTCATCTGACGTTTCATTTCACACTCTCTCGGTAGGTCTGTGGAAATGTTTACATACACCAGGTGGAGGTACAAAATAAGTTCACTTAACTATTTCCTGTCGTTTTGGTGTAGAACTGAAAAATTTAAATGTATTTTGCACTTTTTTGTTGACTTTTAACGTTGGTATGCATTTGTATTGTATTTAACACAACTAGTTTGCCACAAAAACACGAAATTCGGGTGTAGTTCCTTTGTGGATCGCTGTATACTATTGCCACCATCTGGTATTATTGAACCCATATTTTCCACCCTCCACTGTGTAATTTCCATCGTACCTATGACGTTTAATTTATTGAGCGAATAAAACCTTCTACGTATGTGTTATTCTATGGTCTGGGGTCACACATGCCAAATTTACTTCCTAAAGTTTTTGTCAATTCTCGTTTGAACTTGCTTTCATGTTCACACAGCTTCCACGTTCTCGCCTTTTTGATATTCCATTCTATTTCAATTATGGAAAAAATTTATTCGGAAGGAATTCTTTATATTTGCGGAAAAAATGGGTGTGAATGAAAAAAAATAAATAATAACAACAGATGAGAAACTTGTTTACTATCAACATCAAAAAACACTTTCTTTTTTTATGACTCTACTTTTATTGACTATTTTACAACCTCATGAGGTCAGACCTCTTACACATACTAATTAAACAAACAAATTTCAACATAATCTTCCAACTGGCTCTATCCTTCGCCTTTTCTCGCCAGTTGGTAACACCAAGGATACGGCGGGATTCTTCTGCCTGGTCTTTCCAGTGGAGTCTTGGTCGTCCTCTATCTATCTACACTATCTTCCACTATCATTACCTCCTGATCTTCAGTGGAAGAATCCGAGTGGAGTAGTGCTGAAAAGTGGTCTCTCCACATTTTGAGCACACACTGCTTCTCAGTTACCAGATTCCCACTCTCGTCCTTATAGGAGGGCAGCCCATTATTAGGCGCGTTGTTCAATCTTCTTACCCTCCGGAAAAACTTTCGGGATTCACCATTCAGCCTGCACATTTCGGTTTTTTTCACTCTCTCCCTGCTCCCACTGCCATTTTTCCGCCTAAATAGTTGGTTTTCCTCCCTTCTCAGCTTCTTGTACCTCTCACTCGCAGCACGCATTGTAACTGACTCTTTCGTTGCCATACGTGCAGCGTCTTTTTCATCATTGCAATGCGACATTCTTCGTCGTACCATGGCTTATCCTTCTTCGGTTTTTGATAGCCAAGTTCAGTCCTTGCAGCGGTTTCCAAAGAATGGGAGATGTGCTTCCACTGCGCATCTGGGTCTTCGGAGAGGGTATTATGCTCTAGCAGGAGAGAGAGCTTCTGTCGATGGGACATTGATACCTCCGGTATTTGTAGCTTGTTAATATCCAGCTATTCCTGTGTTCGGCGTCGTACGTTTTTCGCCATGCGATGTCGATATTGGCACCTTGAATCACACGTCCATCCATCCCATCCATTCTTCGTCCGCTGATCAGGAGATATCCAGGTCGCCTTATGAATGCCCTTATGCTGGAACCGTGTGCTACTAACTGCCATGTTCTTTGCAGCGGCAAAGTCTATCAGTCTTATTCCATTATCGGAGGTGGTATCATGTAGACTGTGATTACCGATGGTTGGTCGAACGACACTTTCCTTTATTAATTTGGCATTAAAATCGCCTAGTATTAATTTTATGTCGTGGTCAGGGCAGAGTTCATATACTTCCTCCAGACGCTCATAAAATGTTTCTTTGACCTCCTCATCTTTATCCTCTGTCGGTTCACTGGGTTGAACCTTGAAACTAGGTGTCGCAGTCTCTTGCCAACTATATATCCGCACCCCAATTCGTGCTTTCGCTCATGGCAGCAGTAGTAAATATCGAAGTTTTTCTTTCTGATGCAACCATTTACCGTCCATCGCATTTCCTGGATCGCTGTGATGTCAGCTTTATATTTTCCGAGGACATCCGTCACTTGGAAAGTGGCACCAGTCCTGTATAGCGTTCGCACATTCCAGGTACATATCCTTAAATCATGGTCCTTATAACGTTTGCGAGGGTCGTCAACAGTTGGGGGGTTTCTTTGTTCATTATTTTTTACGTATATTTTCATTGCCAATATAACGGTGGCGGGAGGCAAACCCGTGGTTTGCATTTTACCTACTGCCAGGATGATTATGTTTCAGCCGCCCATTATAAATCAGACGCTGACCAGAAATCATATTTATCGCTGCAGTAAACACACATTCTTAAAAACAATGAACGATATTCATAGCGGTAATGAAAAATATTCATTGCTGCAATGAAAGTTATTCATATCAGCGATGAAACATATTCGTTAGAATAATGAAATCAATTCAACAATCAACTTCCGCCATAGTGGGAAATATTTTTCGTTAGTGGACACATTTTCGAAGTGGTGATGAAATTGTACGTTATTTCTCTTTCGATGACAAATACTCGTACTCTTATTTCACAACAATTAATTTCTGTGTTATTATTTCAAATGCCTACACTTGATATTAGGCCTGTTTTTTATTCTCCGCTAGACTAATTTTTCAACCAATTTGTAGAGTCGCCGGAATATTGGCTATTATTAAGCCTGAGCAATGGCAAATGACCGTCGGTGGTATAATGGTTAATGTGCGCTCCACTTGTACATGAGATCCCGGGTTCTATACCTGCTCTAACCACCTTAAATTTCTTTCGGCGGCGGTCACCTCGCATAGTAACGGCGACGCTATCCAGTGCTTAGCCATGTAAAAGGTTCTCAAAATACCGTTCGGAACTGGTGAAAAACTGTAGGTCCCAATCAGTTAGTCATAAACTAGAAAGCTCACAGGTTGTGAGAAGCTTTCCCCAATTCCTCCATGGGATGTAATGGGAAAACATTTATTTTTATTTTATTGGCCATCTATGATATTTGCCGAAAAGAGTTCATCAGCTCAAGTCCCCTATTCACTTCTTGCGAAATTTTCGTAAGAAATTTTGTCATTTATCTTTAACTGGAAAATTTTGTTAAAGAGAGCTACCACATATCTCTGATTTACCTTGCACATATTTCATTAATAATTCATCTTCGCACTCCTTTTTATTTTTAAGACATGTGGTATTACTTTTGTTGACTAAAATAATGGAAATGTCAAAATTTCGGTTCCAAACAATTATCAAACAATTGTTTTCGTACGAAATAACTTGGCCAAACAACCCTGTACTTGATTTTGCCTACGAAATTTTCGCAAAGAGCTGAGTACCAAGCAAATGAAAAGTGAACCAAATTTTCGGTTCATAAAATGTTCGTTATTTTTTATACTCGTACTTCTTATGCCCACGAAAATTTCATAAAAACTGAGTACCAGGCTTCAAGCGTTGATATAATTGTGGTAACCCTGATTCGATTTCATGAGCCCAATAAGAAATTATCAAACAAGCTTATACTCATGTACGATAAGTCTATGGATCGCTCACTTCATTCAGTCAGTGACATTATTCGATTGATATGCTATAGCAAGGGTCGGCAACCTTTTGTTGTAAAAGGGCCAAATATTTTACGTGGGGCTTAGTGCGGATCGCACTTTAGCAGTGGCGTATCTAATTGTCAGAATTTCATCAGATTGCATCGTGAACATTACAAAATCGACGTACGGGCTTCCAATGACAATTACCACCAAATTCACTGTTAAATATACCCCCAAAATTAATCTCATATTGTATAATTCCCGCCAATTCAATTTGGAAATCCCGCAATTCAGGGAACTCCACGCGAATCGACTCCGGCCTACATAGAGAATCTTCCCACAAAAAAAAAGTTTGCTCACAAATATAATAATGGTTGTTTGCTTGTCGGGTACAAATTGTTGTTACTCCAAGAGACGAAAGAGACCAAACATAGTAATTATTAGCTGATCAAACCTTGTAACTCTTGTAGTTTTCGGAAGGAAAACTCTCATAGAAATCCCCCAAGTCAGTTTTTCCTTAAAAGCCATTGTGGTGAATACAGATCCAGGGCCTTGCACTTTGCTGTTGACTCTTCCCACAACACCTTTACTATGACCGCTCATGTCTTTTCCGTCATCCGTGATGATGCTGGCTAATTTATCCAAGCTCAACCCGCATGAAGCCAAAGCTTGGTCAAAATGGCGAAATAAACCCCTTTGTAATTGCTTCGTGACTGCACATTTTTAATAATTCCTCAAAAAAGAGAAAAGTTTCCGCCAATTCCTCGTACAAATATAGGAGTTGTGCTGTATCCGACACGTTCGTACTTGCATCCATCGCAAGAGAGATGTACCCAAAACACTGCGCTTTATCCTTCAGTTGTTCCAGCAAGCTTGCAGCCAAGTCAGACTGCCTCCGCGATAACTAAGACACACTTTTTTACAAGTTCAATGTCGGTAAATGGGCGAACATGTTTTGCTATAATCTCTGTTACTTTGTAGCTGACACAAATAGCTAATTCACTTGTGTCTTTCCTCTCTTTAAATTTAATTTTTGAGTGATGATTTCAAGTTAACAATTTTGTTGAAGGGTGTCCCCTTCAAGACACCCACATTTTTTTTGTGCTCAATATCATAATGCCGCTTCACGTTATGATTCTTTAATACGGAAATACTCTTTTGTCAGATTAAAGACAATGGTTTTTGCTTAAATTCGATAAAAAAAATATAAAATTGTCAAATGTTCATTAAAAATCCGTGTTGGTTTAATGATTTGGCTCATTAAGCAATATTAATATCCTGCGGGCCGCACTGAGACGCCTCACGGGCCGCTGGTTGCCGACCCATGAGCTACAGCATGGTGATTAGAAACCTGCATACAAATGAAGTCGTTAATATTTAAACATCAATTTCAAAGAGGTGATGAAATTCCGTTTGAATACGGATCCACCAAAAGTACATATGTACATACATATAACTAAACAATTTTATTTCAACAGCAAAACCGAGCCTTTCTTCACGTATTTCAAACTACAATAATTCATCTCTAATCTAATGTCATTGAACTTAAGTCTTAGATACGCATCGCTTAAAAATTACGTGATTCTAACCACAGTCGCCATTAAATTAAGTGAAACATACTAAATATTAAAAAAAAAACAAGAAAGGGGCAAATCTACTAAAGCCCCTGTAAGACCGCTCCATATTCAAAATTTGAGGATGGGGAATAAATATGGAGTAGCGTAAAACACATGAGAATGATTTGAAGAGAAAAATCGAATTCATAAATCGGTGGTTTCATTAAAAAAAAATATGTTGTCCATTCGATCTGGCGCGTATTTCTTGCAAAACAATTTGAAACATACGAAAGAATATTTAAACAAAAAATAAAACAGCTGAGTAGCAGGTGAAAACATATGTTTCCCTATGAGCACTATTACACGATGAATTTATCCCCGCAAAAAAATTCGTGAATTTTACGTTCGTTAAGCAAGAGGTATAGAGAAAGAAGTAAGAGAGGAGGAAAAAATGCCATGAAATGCCCTGGCATTGTGTTTCGGGGTTTGTTTTTCAATTTCCCTTTGTGTAGTTTTCGTTTTTGTCTTGATTGTGGCATTTCGTGGTTATTACTTTTGTGATAATTCAATAATTCCGAATTGGAAAAATTTGACGTTTAATAGCTCGATGAATTACGTAGCAACTTTAAAAGAGAAGAAAAGAGAACGTAAATCGATTTCTCTCAGCGAAAAGCATAGAGTAATTCATGTTCCACACAATGACTTTCTACGCGCGCTTTCTGTGTTCACTCTGTTTTGGTAACCCTTCGTAAATCTACGTGCGTTCAGACGATGACTCCCTAAATACAACCATGCGTGATTTTTTTGGGCTTTTGTCGATCAAACTTCTTTTGTTGTTTATTCGTAAATGTAAAGTGTAAAACACAAACTCCACATTTTTTTATTTTCTCCAATTCACCGAAAACATTTATTTCGTTTAATAATTACTTCAAAACAATTGCACTTACTGTTACTGTTGCTTTACCGCCATGTACAAATATGAAAGTGGTCAAAGAGAAACGTCGATAATCCCCTTCAAATTTCGTTTCGTGATTCTTTTGTTACCTCTCTTGCTTCTCTTCTTCCCTCACCAAGAAGCATTGTAATACATGAAAAGAGACGCGCATTAAAAAGTCATCGTGTGGAAGTCGAATAAGATATAAAGGTTGTGCATACATGGTAAAATAAGTAAGGTAAACGCACTAGGAAGTATTACAACAAACACAGGCATTTTGTTTTAGTTTGGTGTCCATAATCTGTCAAATTTTCTTCATGTGTGTATATACTGTAAAAGTAAACAAAAAAGTACACAAACAAAATGCATGTGAATTTGACATAAGAGTAACACCTAAGCAAGAAATATGTTGAAATCAGCTGTTCTAACGAGTTTACCTTACTCATTTACCATGGTGTGCATGTGTGTTTCAGTTTCACCAAATTCTCGTCGAAAGTCACTGGACTAACGACAGTTTTGATCAGCGGGTTTCGATGAAACAGTTCTTCCACTTCTTAGGTGGAAAGTTTCTGAAAGCAATTCACTTGGGAGTGGCCAGAAATGATTCCTTCATTGGGCAGTCCAAGCAGCTCACTACTTTCACGCAGTATATCCTAGGCAATGGCTTATCGGAAACCTCCGTTAGCTAGCTAAAGTGAGAAGGCGAAACGAATGAGCAACCTGAGTGGTAATGCGATCACTGATACGTCTCAGGATTATTAGGTGACCCTGTCACTGAAGCTCTTCGAAGTAGTGGACATATTCTTCTGTCCTTTGAAGGCGGATGAGCCAACACCCCTGGCCAATGGCGGATAAAAATTGAAGAAACCAAAATCCAGTTTCGAAACACTGCATTCTGGTCAGCGACTGCTCCATAATGGGCGGCTGAAACATAATCATCCTGGCAGTAGGTAAAATGCAAACCACGGTGGGCTGGGTTTGCTACCGTCACCGTTATATTGGCAATGAAAATACACGAAGAATATAATGACCAAAGAAACCCGCCAACTATTGACGACCCTCGCAAACGTTATAAGGACCATGATTTAAGGATATGTACCTGGAATGTGCGAATGCTATACAGAACTGGTGCCACTTTCCAACTGACGGATGTCCTCAGTTGAAGTCATAAGTGCCAAAGTCAGTTTTGTCAATTCGCATTACGCTCATTCTCCTTCAAATGCTGTCGTGTATCAAATTTGCAGCTAGGGGGTCGAACAGCTGTTTCACCGAAACCCCCTGGCAAAAATATAGTTTCATTAAATTTTCCGTCGAATAAAGCAAGTTCTTAAGCCAAGCCCCTTCCCTCATCCAATCATCTTTCTAGAGGAAAGAAACGGAAATCAAAAACTATGAAACCTTCCAATATGTTAAATACAGAAGAATGATTAGAATTGTTGTATCCATGGCGACTGACGACATTTCCAAAAAGAAATAGCGCAATACAAATATAATTTTTTTGTTATATTTTGCATTTAAAAAGTGTGCATGGCTACGGTGCGTACGTAATTCGTAGTTGAACTGTGTCGTCAACAGAGAACAAAAGATTTTGGTTTGACAAAAGAAATGGCAAAACAATCGTAAGATGATGATGCCTTGATCTTGAAAGACCTGGTGCTTATTATCGCAAATCACCAGTTTTGTTGTTATTTTTTTCAATTTAAATTCTTGACATCAGCGTTCGCGCGGCTTTAAAACCTTTTTCTTAACAGAAACTCTCAAGAACAACACTCACACAATCATACGTCGTATTTTTACGATCTCTGACAATCGGAAGAGAAAGACGAAAGTGTGAATTTCGGCGAAATAATCGTCAACTGTGAAATTGTATAGAATGGAAAAGCCAAAATGTTAATGGGTGGGTCAGTCGTCATTCCTTCACCAATACATACTCAAAACTACATATGTGCAGGCCATAGAGTAAATAGGGGTAGAGCCGCCATTTGTCTCATCTGACGTTTCCTTTCACACTCTTCGTGATGCGGTCGGTGTGATAGAGAGATGTTTGACGAAAAGTGATATACACCAGGTGGAATTACAATAACTTCTTGCTTTAATTTTTCATGGAATTTTAGTGAAAAACTGTGAAATTTAAATGTGTTTCAAACTTTTTTATTGACTGTTATTGTTAGCATACATTTGTGTTGTATTTAACACATTAATTTTAACACACAAAACGAAATGCCGTTGTTGTTATTTTGTTCGTTGTTTTGAACCATTGCCTCTATCTGGTATTAGTAAAGCAATTCTTTTCTACATCAAACGTATACATCACACGAGGACAAATGTCAGAAATTTGGTGAGTGAAAGATTTTCTCTACCCCTATTTACTCTATGGTGCAGGCTATCAATCTCAGATGACAGATATTCAAAACCGTTCGTTTTCAAATACAAAATTTTCAAATATAATCTGAAACTAATGACCAATACCACTACCTCAGCAGAGACAAATCCATGTTAGATAGAGAAAGCTGTGGCCGAGTTCGCTTTTCAATTTTACTGATAATTGGCTTTCCGTATTGGATGAAAGGCGGACGCGTGCTGTGAATCTTATAAATGAAACAGAAATTTGCCGATTTGAATCAGTTCATACTAAAGCGCCGTTGCGAAAAGTAAGTTGAATCTGATTCGATTTCATTGTACATAATAGATATTCATAAAGGTTTTTTTCGAAGTGCTCAATAAAAAAAACAGTGAAGTGTATTTTTGGAACACAGTGAGAATATTAAACATCCAGTGTAATTATTAATCGGCTAAAAAATGGCATCATTATGTAAAAACAAGTTCAACGCTTTTGCTCTTGTTTAGATTACGATCAACACGTTTTCATAATTTTACTTTGTTTTTTAGTATATTACAAATGATTTCATGTGTTAAGTTCAGATGTTATCAAAATAACATTTAAATTGTCATGTCCGCTGATTACAACGTTGTAATTTTGATACTTCCTATTCCGAGAAATACGTACAAACAAAACTAAATCCTGAACACAAAAAGGTTGAAATTTAATATTAAACTACTTAAAAGTTCCCATGATGATTCATGATTGTTTAAATGCTTCAAACGGCAACATGGCTTGAATGCTAAAGTTTTCGAGTCCTTAATCAAATCTTTGAAATTTATTGTATTTGGAAATTAATATTTACATTGCAATCGAAATTTCATACAAGGTCCATTAAGGACTGAATTAATACTTAATTTCACGATATTCGTAGCGGGTTAGTTGCTGCGATGAAACAGCTGATCGAGCTCCTAGATACAAATTTGATACCGGGTAGAATGTGAAGGAGTGCAGTTAAAAACTGACTTTAAAATTTAATTTTATTAGCACTTATGACTTAAAATAAGTTTGTTTTCAATAAATGAGTTTTGATTTGAACGAACCCAAAAATTTTCTTTTATATTTTATTAGTATTACGTCCAAATTCTGACCTAAATTTAAAATATCAAAAATGTCAATAGCACAGTGAAATTCATAGAATAACTTCATAGAGCAAATTAGAATAGAGAAACAATTTCTCTCATCTGACGTTTCATTTCACACTCTTCGTCGTTGGTTTGTGCAAATGAGATATATTTGACGTAAATTAACTTACACCAGTTACCGGAACTGTTGAATTAACTTTTTCATGTCGTTTTAATATAGAACTTTGACATCTAAATATATTTTGCACTTTTTCGTTGACTTTTATAGTTGGTATACATTTGTATTCTATTTAACACAACTATTTTACCACACAAACACGAAATGCCGTCGGTATTGTCTTGTTGGACGTTTTGGTATTATTGAACCGATGCTTTCCGCCATCCAATGTTTACTTGCAACCATACCTATGAAGTTAAAAATAACTATTAAGAGAATAAACTTCTCTATTATAATTTGCTCTATGAGTAAGACACAAAGAGTGTCAATGTGTGTTTCAGTTCCACCAAATTTTCGTCGAAAGTCATGGGCTAACGGCAATTATGATCGGGCGGTATCGATGAAACAGCTGATCGAACTCCTAGCTGAAAATTTGAAACAGGGCAGAATTTCAAAGAGAATGAGCAATAGCCGAATTGAAAAAACTGACTTTAAATTTGGTGTTATTGACACATGACTTTTAAAACAACTTTATATGCAATAAATTAGTTTTGATTTGAACTACACAACAATTTTCTTTAATTTGTATTACATCCCAATTCTGGCAGAAAAAACTGCCATAAAAAAAACCGAGTCAAAACTGTCTTTAGTCCAGTGACTGTCGAGAAGAATACATGGATTTATATTTAGATTAAGGCGTTGTTTTTGATTTTAAGATGACGTTCACTTGCCATCTTAATTACATTATTCCAAATGCATATTCGATGTTGTATTTCATCCCGAGAAATATTTCTGCGGTTTCAGATCCAAGCTTGTTCGTTCGGACTAACGACAATATTGATACAGTTTTTTTCTGCCAGAATTTGGATGTAATTCAAATAAAAATTAATGAATATTGTTGTGCTGTTCCATGTTGTGCTGCGGTTTCAGATCCAAGCTTGTTCGTTCGGACTAACGACAATATTGATACAGTTTTTTTCTGCCAGAATTTGGATGTAATTCAAATAAAAATTAATGAATATTGTTGTGCTGTTCCATATAGTAATACTTAAGAGTTTCCAGTAGTCCCCTTTTCCACTGGAAAATATTTATTTGCCAATTTTTTTCTTTTCTCTTTTGGTATTTTCGAATTCTTTTCCACTCACAATTTTTTCTTTGCCAAATTTTGCGAATCAAAATACAAAAGAATGAAAAAAAACGTCAAAACTGTTTACATTTTAAAGGATTTTTATCTAAGAACTGTATAAATAATTTAAAATCTGTTTAAAAATGGTAATTTATAAATTAAATTTTATTTGTTTACTTCAAACAATCTCTACAACCAACAGGTTTGTAAACAAAAACCGACTGTCACTAAAAACGAATGGGTTAAAAACGATATGTCAAATAAATTTATTTCAGAGAAAAGAACAAAGCAGACTTTGCGAGAACAGCATATACTGAACTGACAAAGATTTGTTTCTCTTCCTCCCACCCCTCTCGCCTACAAACTCAAGAATTTGCAAAGAAATATTTTCTGGTGGAAAAGGGGACTTACTCTCTTCGATGCCTTTTCATGACGACGAGGTAGTAGGCCATTTCATAGAGTTTTATTTGTTGCTGTATTTTACCAATTGTAGACATTCGTTGGACATAAAACGGACAGAAATCAAAGGAAATGCGTATTTTCGTTCAATCCAGACAACATAAAATATAATTTAGCTGCCATTAGTATCAATAAACAATATTTAAAATTAGTTCCTGTCTTCTTTGCTCTCTCATTCTCCATCATCGGCCTAGTACCTTTTCGATCAGCTGTGCCACAGCATCCCCCTGGCTGTTCAAATCAAAACTAATTTATTGCATATAAATATTTTTTAAAAGTCGTAAGTGCCAATGAAATAAAATTTAAAGTCAGTTTTTCCAATTCCCCTATCGCTCATTCTCTTTGACATTCTATCCTGTATCAAATTTGGTGCTACGAAGTCGATCAGCTGTGTCATCGAACGCCCCAGATTATTACAGAAGTACGGGAACAAACCTAACGCAAGAACAGGTTGTGGCAGGGTTGTATGCCACTGCTGATCAACCTTAGAGTTGGGAAAACATGCAGGGTAAAGTAAGAAGGAGATATAGTGATAGATGACTGTTAGTATGTATATAGGGTTGCTCCATGCTTTTTTCACACATTTGAGTTTGTACATTGAACCAAAAGTACAAATCTCATCAACTGAGAGTATTTTTGTGATAATTAAATCGAGGAAAAAATGGATAACGGGTGAAATAAAGCAAAATGTAATGAAGTGCTAGAGTAAAATTATTTATAGAGTTTGGAATTAAAATACAAGTTTATTAAACTAAAGATTTGACCCAAGTTTTCTAGTGATTTTTCCAGGTTTCCGGTTCTAGAAACAACTATTGCAGACTCTATGTTTATTACTCTATGGGTTTTGGTAATTTTATGGAATATAATTAAAACTAGTGATGTGCAATAAATTTGATTAATTTAGAACCTCATTAATGAAAAAATTGATTAATCAGACATTTTGATGAATCATATTTACAATTAATCGATCAATCTGCATTCGATTAATTAGTTTTTAGTAATTTTATGGAATATAATTAAAACTAGCGATTAGCGATTTGATTTGATTAATTGAACTCATTATTCAAATAATTGATTAATCATAAATTTTGAGTAATCATATTTACGAATAATCGATTAATCTACATTCTGATTAATTGATTAATCTAAACAATGATTATTAAAAAATTTTAATAATTGAGCAATTTATGTTTAAGGTGTTTTCAGTTTGCATTTTTCCAGCACCATGTTTACACAAAATGGCCAAATGTTTAATTTTTTGCTTTCCAAAAATTATTTGAACGGAGAGCACAATTATTCAAATTAATCATAGTTTTGATAAATTCTAATTATTTCGTCAAAAGATTAATCACGATATCGATTAATCAAAATTATAATTAATCAATTAATCGCACAACCCATAAACAAATAAAACACACATCAGAACAATTTGACTAGAAATGTATATGTTTTCACTTTTCATTCTTAACTAAACTAATTTTTCAACGACTTTGTATGGGGAGCCGCTTTAAATCGCGTAGCTCCCAATACAAAGTGGTCGAAAAATTAGTTTAGCAGGGAATAAATAAACAGACATATTATCTACAATTTATACTTTTTTAATAAACTCTTTAAATCATAATATAAATCAAGTTTGTTTACATTAATTGTGTTCAAAATTCAGGAATACTAGTGCAGAATGAAACTATTTTGCCACATATTTTTCATTGTGTCAAAACAGTTTCATTCATAGAACTATAAGCGCTCAAAATTTAAATGTGTAGTGTAAACTTGATGTGAAATGTAAATTATATACTATTTTTCACTGAAATATTTTCATAGAAACAGAATAAGTACTAAGATTCGCCTTTTTAAATTCATAAAAACATAGGGTATACCTCGAAAAATACATTGGTTTTTAATAATGGCGTTTTTCGATTATTTGATTAGTCTTCTTCCGAATCCACATTGAGCAAATGATAAATAATGCACAGCTACTTAATGTCAATGCAAGAGTATCACAAATTTTTTTATGTGGCGCCATCTGTTGTGTAAACTGTATTTCTCCGATGAATTGGTGAAGCTGACGCCTGTTTTATGTAAAAAATTAGAAGGCAAAAGGAAACGTCAAAATGTCACACGCAGCTGATCGCCACATTGTTTTTGGAATAGTTAAGCTAAAAAAAAATTGCAACAGCATAGCACATGGGAAAGAGCTAACGAATTTTTACACAAAAAGAAGGTAAAAGAAAACAGAACATCCCAAAGTTAAAAGATTCACACAGAAAATACATTTTAAATATAAAAACTAAAAGAAAATCTAGCCGCAAGTTGGAAAACATAAGGTAAATGAAATTGTAAAGAATTTGTAGAAGTAATAGCAGAAATAGGCATGAAATCAAGGGAATTAGAGAAGCAAAAGTGAAGCAGAATATGAGGCAAACGGCAAAAGAATCTCTAATAACAATACAGTTGCAATGTGTGGAGACGGCGCGCTAAATCCACAAAAGAAGAATAATGCACACCAGCAGGGATGGTCAGGCGACAAACGAGAGGGACGTATGGTCGAACCGGAGTATAAAATGAAAACAATGTGAATATCGTGCGCTCTTTTACGTTTAGAACCTCGAGGTGTGAGGACGTAGTCGTCGTCTTTGCCTTCTTCTCTGTGTGTGCGTTCTGTTGTCTGCTGTGTCTGTGGCGAAACAAAACTCATAATATTTTGTACAACATTCTTAACGCTGTGTATAATTGGAATAGGAATAGCTACCCCCCAACTCTCGAGCAAACGTGGAAGACAACTTGTTTTAGCGGACAACCAAACGAAGCTGCTCACATAAATTGTTAGTTTATGAGTGAAGTTTTGAAGTTTTTCTTTACAAATTTTATGAAATAAAACAAAATCCCAGCCAGTATTGCAGTGGGAGTGCGTAAAATCAAGCAGCAAAAAAATTTAAAGCAAAAGTTACATAAAATGTTTTACTATATATAAAAAAAATCGAAAAAATACCAATGAAAGCAAAAATGAAAATAGTGTGTGCATAAAACTGAACCGGAACGAGCGTTAGAACGAATGAACAAAATCGCTATATATCTAAAATTTTGCCACTGAGAAAAATCAATTTTGTGAATAGAACATTTGTTAAAATTAAAATATTGTTTCATTTGTTATTGAACAAGTTACTAAACCATCGTCATCATCCATCTTATCCTATAGATTTCTTTTACAAACAACATTAACTACCACAACAACCACAAACACCACTGGTCATAGCAGCAGCAGTCACAGAAGCAGAAACATCAGTAGCTGGAAATTATCTTCAATACAACAAAAATTTGGTAAACAAAAAACTCTATACAAAATGCCACAAACATTGACAAACGGCCACACAAATGGTTGCAATGGCAACGGCAATGGCACCCCATATGACATGGAAGATGGTCAATCATTCCTATTCACTTCCGAATCGGTAGGAGAAGGACATCCTGGTAAGTTGGCACAATTTATTTCTTTTGATTTTTTTTCACGTCTTTTAACAACCAACAATCATTATTTACAATCGGTAAATTGCGTCATTTTCATATTTCGTTGACGTTTATTTCGAATGGAATATTACGATTTCGTTTGTTTGTTTTTCCAGCGGTCTTTTGTAGGGTTATTCACTTGCCGGTTAGCATTATCAGTACACAAGTTTTTATGTTTATTATGTTGCCTTCTTAAAAAAAGGGAATGGTCAGGAGTTAGTATAAGGTAAATATTACACTTTTCCATGATAAACAAGATTTTGGTCTTAGAAAATGAAAGGAAATTATAAAGGTAAAAGATAATGACAGTTCTTCTTTCAATAAAGAACTTGAATTATTTCCTGAGCAAAAATTAGCACAATGTTACCACAGTATTGTCCTTAAGAAAGGTTATATTTCAGAGACAGTAAGAAGTTTAACAAGAAAAATAAAACAAATTCATGTCTTGTGGAAAAGGCGATACTTTTACTATAAACTAATATCTGTCCCTAAGGCATTAAATATGACATTTCATAACGTAAAGGCAAAGATTTGTTTATAACAAGATGGGGTTTTTAAAAGCATACTTTCGTAAAAAAAAGAAGCATGTTTGTGTATATTTGGCTACACTACTTGTTATCTTACTTTATTCTCCCAATAGAAACAAAATACTAGTTCAGAACTAGCGATTATTATATCTGTACTACATACATAACTTGGTCTTTACGAGACATTTTGGGTTTAGTGGTTTTTGCCGCAATAGAACTTCGGAACCGATTTATCTACATCACAAACTAGAGGCGTTACTATTTAAAATTTCACTGTTTTTTTTTTTAACTAAAACGGCCCCTCACTACTTGGTTGTGGAGCAGAAATCTGCTGGCTAAAAAATTTTTCGAATTAACGTTTTTGGTTTTTAATTTTACTTCAAAATTTCAGATTTTATTTCAAAATCTTTGATAATCTCTTTGAATATCCTTTACACGTGAAATGAAAATAGTATTGTCGCCCCGTTTTACTGACCATACACTTACATCTCATGGATGATCTATTCTTATCTATCTTTTATAAAAAGTATTTGGTGTGCTAAATTAAAATATCAATTCAATACATTGCTTTTACGATTTGTGTTGCTATATTCTGCTACTCTGTGTTGTGCCTCTGACAAAATGGCGTCGAACGTTTGTCCCCGCACTTTGCTTTTGACACTATCTCACTAGAATATTGTATTTCTGTTTTTCTGTAATTCGTATTTAGCCTTTTCCACCTCTTTCCAACCAGACATTCGTCCGTCTATCATTATGTATTTTGGTTGTTATGTTACATGTGTTGTGTACATTACTTGTCTTGTATAGTCTATCTAGTCGTTGGACTTTTGTTTATTTGTCATTCAATGTTTGTTCAAAATAAAGAATTCCTTTGGTTCGCATGAAATAATAGAAACTCAAACCTGTACAAACTACAGGCGCCTCTTCTTTGATTTGTATCATCTCACGGCATAATTATAATTATGTTGCGTGTGGTGGGTCTCACTCGGTGTTTATATTTTTTGTGTTCGACGACGATAAATCATAAAATTTCTATGTTAATTCTCTTGACACTCATGCTGCCCTCAGACGTACCAACAGTTGATTCAACTTTTGACGTTTGAGTTGAATAAGAAAGTTGGTCGTTCTCCTCAGACGTTTCAACTTTTGAATCAACTTTTCATTCAACTTCACTTAAAAATTATTTTTGAAGCGTCAACATGAATTCGGAAGTCCTTGCGCTACTAACAATTGATGTAATTTCAGAGGAAGAAGAAGAGATAATTACCGAAAAATAAAAAATTAAAGAAAAAAATAAAAATAAAAAAAATAAATTACAAAAAAATTTCGAAAATAAAACTTATGAAAACATTGAAAAATAGTTAGGCAAACGATTATACAAATTATATGCGAATGTCAGACGAAACACTCAATGATTATTTATTTATTATCATTATTTATTTATTTATTTTTTATTATTTATTTATTTATATATTTCTTATTATTTATTTATATATTTCTTATTATTTTTTTATTTATTTCTTATTATTTATTTTTTTCTTGCGGTCAACGTTCTTGCGCTCACAGCGTATGTGTTGCTTGATCAACATCAAGAAAAAATGAAGAAAAACACTGAAGTTGAACAGCTTGCCCTCACACGTACCAACAGTTGGTTCAACTTCAACAAATTATCAAAAAATTTTGATTTTTCATTCAACTGACGACCAACTAACTTCAACTTGCCCTCAAACGTACCAACAGTTGAATCAACTTATGACAGGTTGAATCAACTGTTGGTACGTCTGAGGGCAGCATCACAAGTATAATGTGTTGGCCCTTTATGTAGAGTGACCATTTCGCAGGAGTTTTTGACAGACAAGGGGACAACTAAAAGATCTTAAACATAAAAAAGAAAGAATGACAAATTTCAAAGATTTGTAATTACATTAACATCTCTCTTAAGTAATTTGATGCAATTAATATACATATAACTAAATCTAACCTAACGTAATTTACAGTTTAATTTTATTTTTATAAATTAACATTAATATCTATTGTCATTGTTTAACACTATTGTTGAAACTGCGTACGTTCTTACGATACTTTTCTAATATGTATATACATACATATTTCTTACCTCTTCCATTTGCATACATATGTATCTTTGCTGCGCCAATGTGCCAATATGAAACGCAATTCGATTTTATCAGCTTAAGAAGCCTTATATTTCATTTACTTTGTGGCTGGCGACAATAAACTAGAATCGCTGTTTTTAATATGCAAATATTTGAAATTTGACATTTTAATTAATGAAATACAAATTGAAAATTTCTTCAATTTCAACAAATTAAGACGAACATGGCCAATTCAGGAAGATCCCAACATAATATTAAACTAAATCCATAACCCAAGAGTTTTCAAGAACCATTGTTGCAAACATTTTAACTTTTTTATTTTGTTAATGTGGTGAAACTAAAGCAATTCCAATTTGTTCTCCATCTGGCCACCTCAAACAATGTATCTCCATACATGCGCACCATGTGCTTTTCTAGATTTTATACTCACGCTTCTTTTAGTTTAGATATATTTGACGTTTTTCTCCTCCGCACAGAACAAGATGATACTACTGAAACGTCAACAACATAAGTGAACAGACTGACGGCTATACGAACATCTCTTGCTCATACTTTGTGTATTATTACGTTCAAATGAGAATGGAAAGACAAACAAATTTCATATTAAATACTTATCTTACTCTCTGTTGTATGTGACACAAAGTGAATCACCTCTCTGAACGAGACTGCAGTTCATTCTCTTTTCAAACGCACAAAAATGCAAGACAAATATATTAATCAAAACAAACATAAACGATGATTGTATCTCATAGTTTGCATCGTAAATGTTCTAAAAAACCATACAATCAAGCGCCAACAACTTGTGTTTAGCTCTCCTGTGTTTTGCTAATCGTTCTGCGTCATTGTTAAACGGTGTAGGGTACTTTAATTGCTTTCCAGTGGGGGGATACAACAACAAGTATATAACGTAGTTTAGAGTTTAGTCTTGATTGAATGAAACCACGTGTTTTTGGATTACTCTTTCACTAGGTTTTTTGCTTTTCTACCATTTTAGGTTTAAATCTTTGTAGTTTACTTGCTTCTCAATTTCTTTTTTTTTTGGTTGATTTTAAGCTTTTATCTCTTTTTTGTTTTTATCCACTTATTCATTGTTCTTCCACTGTACATTAACTTTGTTGGCAGGTTCGTTTTGAGGGTTTGTTTTTATGGTTAACACAAATTACATCTCACCCTGATATAAGGTGGTGTGACATTTAATCTATAAATTGCCATATTGTCATTTCATTCATTTACACGCGTTCAGGCAACAGTAACATTAACTTTTATTGTGTTTAATTATTGGACAATCATAATTATAATTTGATTTTAGAACTGTATGATGATTAGGCAAAGTGATTGATTGCTTTTCCAATAAACATGAATGCAAATATTTTCATACACAACCCAATAAACCTTTTTGTTTGAATTCGAGTTGAATTCAATTGGAATTCCAGCAATATTTTCCAGTTTCAAGTGTTGAATTCAACTTGAATTGCACTTTAATTCATTCTCCAGCAAAGTTAACCCTTGAATTCAAGTCGAACATTCAGCCTTATTACTAATGTCGTTCTCGTATTTCGACTGCGACAGTTTTGTAAAAGATTAAAGACTAAGCTGGACAAGACTGTTGTAGTCGAAATACGAGAACGACATTCGTAATAAAGGCTGATTATAGTTTAATTTAATATGTGACCGTCGGTGGTGCAATAGTATGTGTGCGCGGCTCTTGTACATGAGAACGTGGATTCGATCCCTGCTCAGACCACCTTACATTTCTTTCGACGACGGTCACCTCGCTTAGTGATGGCGACACTATCGAGTACTTAGCCATGAAAAAGCTCTCAAAATACCGTTCGGAACCGGTGTAAAACTGTAGGTCCCAATCAGTGTGTAAAAACTATAAAGCGCACATCTCGCTGATTGTGAGAAGCTCTCCTCAATCCCTTCATGGGATGTTATGGGACACCATTTTTTTTTATAGTTTAATTATATTTGAATTCAAGACTTGAATTATAGTTTAATTAAGTCGAAACAAATAATATTGTGCGTTGGAAACCAAGCTGGAAATGGCGTTATAAGTCAAGCTTTAACAACAGTAAAAAACTGACATTCAAGTTTTATTTAAAGTCATTTTACCAGTGCCAACGAATGTTTTATTTAAGCCCTGTATTCAGTTCTTGCGATATTTCTTGAATTTCTTTGCCATATATAGCCCGGTATTCAGATGTTATGCCATTTTCGTTGCCATAAGAAGTACGTGAATAAAAACAATAAAAATTCCATGAACCGAAAATTTCGCTCACTTCATTTTCTTGGTACTCAGCTCTTTTCGAAAATTTCGTAGGCAAAATCTATGACAGGGTTGTTATGCTAATGTTATTTCGTACGGAAACAATTGTTTGGGACAGGAATTTTGACATTTCGATAATTTAGCAACTAAAGCTCCGTATTCAATTCTTGCGAAATATACATAAGAAATTTTGTCATTTATCTCTAAACGGAAAATTTTGTTGCGGAGAGTTACAACCTATCTTTGATTTACATTGCAATTATTTCGCATGCGGTGTTTCTAGCTCTTCCACAAAAAACCATTTTTAATAAACTTCAAATGACTTTCAAATTACTTTTGAATTCAAGTGTAAATTCAAACAGTATTCAAGCATTTGCATATTCTGAAAGGGGAAGCATAATGTTGATATAAATAAATAAATGGTTTCCCATTACATCCCATGAAGGGACTGGGGAGAACTTCTCACAATCACTGAGCTGTGCGCTCTCCAGTTTTCACTCACTGATTGGGATACACCGATTCCGAACGGTATTTTGAGAAGCTTTTTCATGGCTAGATACTCGATAGTGTCGCCGTCACTATGCGAGGTGACCGCCGCCTTTGATAATGATGAGATTTTATTAGAAACAAATTTAAATCAATATCTATTATGAAAGAAATATAATATAATATAAAACATGTATTAAACAATATGGTTTAATAAATGACAGAATACGAGTACTTAAAGGAAATTTAAACAAAAATCCTTTTAAAATGTATCCTTGTAAACAATAATGTTATTTGAAATCTTACGTCTGTGTACAAAATAATGATTTATGGCCAGTTTCACAGTTGAAAATTCTCCATTTAAATGTAATTTAAATGCCCGATGTTTGTCATTTAATATGAAAATTGTCTGTGAGCTTTTAAATTGAGCTTTAAATGACGAGTGTGAAATTCGCCCTTAGTGACTGTTTGTCGATGCCAAACGAAAGCTTTCATTCGTATTCTAGTCGAAACAAACTTGATTTGGGTTCCACAATTTTGTCATTTCAAGTCGAATAATGTGCTGTCATTTGCGATCAGATATTAAGTCAGTTGAACGAAACATAGAGGCAGCCGAATAGACACAGAGACAACCAAATTCGAGACACCCGTCGAATTCGAGTGACTGGCTGTCGTTCAAGAGCGAGGAACTGGACATTATATTGTATATTGTTTTCTATAGGACTTAACTCTAAACAGGCATATTTTCTAAAATCAACACTAAAAAAGCCGCAGTCATAAAAAAATATTAATTTTCATATAAAATCCCAGCAAAATTTGTACTGTTTCTTAAATACGTTCCAGAACGCATGATTTTGCTTAGAACATAATATTCTATCTTTGGCCTAAAATTAATAACTTTTCTTCGAAATGTGCGAATGGATTGGATTGTTGCGAACCTTTTACGGAATACTAATGCGTTCTACAGAACCAGTTCTAGAATAAATAATTTGATTGGAAATATGTGTATGCAATTTTTATGGCCAGATCTTGTTCTCTGAACCAAATAAGGCACCAATAAAAAAGAAACGTTTTAACATATAGAGCTCGTTTAGAAACAATATCAGATGTAGCGTAATTGGTAGTGGTATTCCTGTAAACGCACATTTTTTCTCATACAAAACGACTTGCACAAATGTAGAAAAGTTGCGAGTCAGTTTTGCAGAGTAAACACCGAAAACGAAACGTCGGGCATTTGTGTAAGTCATTTTTTGTATGAGAACATTTTTGTTTTCTTATGACGTTTGCTGTGCAAGTTTTCCAGGGTTTCGAGTTTTCGCGTTTACATGAATCCGACTATTGTTTATTTTAATACATTTTCATTTCATTTATGGTACAAAATTGTAACTGAAAAGCCTATTGGTCAAATAAACAAATATTATATGCCACTTATGTAAACTACTACTCAACAAAATGTGAAATTATAAATATTTATATGTGACGTATTGTGTCAAATTTCATGAATTCACTTTTTGGATTTGTATGTAAAAACCTTACATTTTCATATGAAACCGCTCGCAATTCTCAAAAACATCGGAAAGTAATATAAAAATGCAATTATGTAAAACAGTAAACTATGATAATGCAACACAGAGGGGTAAATTTAATTGCGTTTTGTCCAAAAACTTGGTTTTCTTATGCAGGATCACGTATATAAACTTGTTAACAATTGTTTATGCTTTGATTAAATAAAACTAAATATTTTCTATTATAACTCGAAAAATATTGCAAGCACAAACAAAAAAACATTCGCAAAACTTATTTCTGATCAGATCCAATTATAAAATAATAAAATAAATGGTTTCCCATTACATCCCATGAAGGGACTGGGGAGAACTTCTCACAATCACTGAGCTGTGCGCTTTCCAGTTTTCACTCACTGATTGGGACCTACAGTTTTACACCGATTCCGAACGGTAATTTGAGAAGCTTTTTCATGGCTAGATACTCGATAGTGTCGCCGTCACTTATATATAATATAAGTTATACTTACATATATACAGTGTTGGAAAAAATAATAGGGACACCGATGTTTTTCTAATATTTTTTTTATTTTTTCTATAATATTTAAATATTTAAATTAATTAAATTAAAAGCGTTAAGTACTTCATATACGCTAACAAAAAATATCAAACTCCAATATGATTTTCAAATAAATAATTAAAAAATTGAATTTTTTGTAATATGGCCTTGGAAAAAATAATAGGGACAAGAATTAAAACGCTGCTATTTCTATAGAATACTATTTTAGTTTTAAATTATTAAATTAAAATATTAATATTTAGTGGTAGATCCTTTTGCATTAATCACTGCTTGGCATCTGCGAGGCATAGATTCTACAAGATGTAGGCACGTTTCCATCGGTATGGAGTACCAAGCGTTCTTAACTTTTTCCCACAATTCCTTTAAACTTGTGGATTTCTGGAGTCCAATATTGCTTTTTAAGACGCCCCAGAGGTGTTCAATGGGGTTAAGGTCCGGAGATTGTGAGGGCCATTCCAAAATTGTTACGCTTTTCTCTTGGAGCCAGGTTTTAACCAGTCTGGAAGAGTGCTTTGGGTCGTTATCATGCATGAACTGCCAACTAAGTGGCATTTCTTCCTCGGCAAACGGAAGCATTTCATTATTTAGAATGCCAAAATAATCGACAGCACACATCTTATTCTTAATCCAAAAAATAGGACCCACTCCGGATGCAGAAAAACAGCCCCATACCATCATTGACCCGCCACCATGTTTCACAGTCTTTTTGGTGTACTTGGGATCATATTCTTTGTTCTTCGGTCGACGGGCGTAAGTCTTCCCGTCAGAACCAAACAAATTAATTTTTGTTTCGTCTGACCAAAGTACATTTTTCCAGTTTGAACGGTGTTGGTGTTGCTTGGCGAAAATTAATCTCTTTTGTATATTTGTTTTGCTCAACAACGGCACTTTCCTTGGGCTTCTTCCCATTAATCCTGCGTCCATAAGCCTGTTTCTTACTGTCCGATTGGTAACTGGTGCATTTAAACTCAGTTGTAGTTCCTTGGAAGACATAAAAGGGTAGTTTCTTGATAGGCGCACTAAATGTTGATCGAAACGGGATGATGTTTTCCGCTTTCTTCCTCTCGTTTCCATAGTGCGTTTTGAATGGATAGCATTAAAAACTTTGTTCCTCGAAAAGTTCATGATACTTGCTATTTCTCTAATAGATTTTCCCGCATTGTTTAATTTTTTAATCACTTTTTTCTCCTCTTCGGTT
The DNA here is from genome assembly GCA_963931995.1 of Phaonia tiefii. Taxonomy (NCBI): domain Eukaryota; kingdom Metazoa; phylum Arthropoda; class Insecta; order Diptera; family Muscidae; genus Phaonia; species Phaonia tiefii. Next base: position 213,098,819 of record OZ008368.1, read on the forward strand.
GTATGAACTCCGCGACCCATTTTTAAACACTAATTTGTCAATTTACAAAGCACATGTTGCAACAAAGCAAGCAAACGATTATTAACCGTTATTTTTTCTCTCCTCTCAGAGATTGAGCTAAAACTAAAATAGTATTCTATAGAAATAGCAGCGTTTTAATTCTTGTCCCTATTATTTTTTCCAAGGCCATATTACAAAAAATTCAAATTTTTAATTATTTATTTGAAAATCATATTGGAGTTTGATATTTTTTGTTAGCGTATATGAAGTACTTAACGCTTTTAATTTAATTAATTTAAATATTTAAATATTATAGAAAAAATAAAAAAAATATTAGAAAAACATCGGTGTCCCTATTATTTTTTCCAACACTGTATATATAATAACCGAGAATAAAGTTTCGGTTTCAACTACAAATGAAAAAAAAAAACATGAAGCATATCTTACTAAATCCTAAACCGAATTCAATTTTTCGTTTAGGTTTTAATAGGTTTTTCTAACGACTTTTTAAAAGATTCGCTTAATTTAATGGTTTCTTTCAATGTATTTTATTAATTACGCTTGTTATTGGTTACACGTTTTAAAAATTGTCATTAATTTAATTAAAATGTACGACAATACAAAATAATTTAAAAAATTGTAGAAGAGCTAAAATTACCAATATTTTTTTTTTTATTGGCGCCTAAGTATTCCAAATTATTCTCTGATTGGTTCTTGGAACTGGTTCAGACCGTAACAACTATTTCCAGCGTAATAATATCGTATTTTAGAATGCATCATTGTTTGGAAAGGTCAACGGAGAGATTGAATGTAGTCTGGCCAGAATGAGTTCAGCGTTGTGGGCAATAACAAGTGTAAGTAATAATAGATTAAAGAAAATTTTTGTTCTTAAATTATTTGTTGGTTCAAGATAAATTTCTATGAAAAAGTACCGTTTATATTAAAAACTACATTCTAATAGAAAATATTTACAAATATATACTTTGAAATTGTTTATTGATAACACTGTGCAACAGTGGGTCTCGGGCCTCAAACAAACCAATAAATTGTGAAAGTGCTTGGACGTGGTATCACAAAAACCCGATCGGTTTTGCTCCTATACGTAACAACTTTTTTTTTTTACCAGCCCGACGAACATTTTGGAGGTGGGCCAGGGCATTTTTTCGGATTTTACTTCAATAAACCTTACACTATTATTATCCTTTTTCAAAATGCCCTCTAATATATTTCTAAGGAAAAGTACACTGTTAATCGATTGTTTCACGAAATGTCATGAAAAATTGCACATGTTTTATATGTTTTGACATTTCTTGCCTAACGGTAAATAAATTGCGGTAGTTGTCTGGAAAAGAATTGTAGCTTATACATTTCTTGATAACTTTTTTAAATACACTATTCAACAAAAATTATATTTAGAGCTCAAGCTGTGTAGGATTTATTGAAGTAAAATCTGAAAAAGGGCCTTGACCCACCTCCAAAATGTTCTTCGACCTGTAAAAAAAATTTGTTACGTATAGGAGCAAAACCGAGCGGGGTTTTGTGATACCACGTCCAAGTACTTTCGCAATTTTTTGGTTTGGTTGAGGCCTGAAACAAATTCCTTTCATTTGTGTCACAGTGTAATTGGATGGATGGTTGGGAATATAGATATTTCAACGCCCACCAAGACATTACATCAGCTCCCTTCTCCACAAGTATTTTGGTAATATCATCATACATTATAGGGATAAACAAAATCGACTTAGCGAGAATTGTCTCAACGGCTACTTGTGCGAAAACGTCTCCAAAAATGGTTATGGCAAAGCTATCAATATTTATTTATTTATTTTTATTTATTCACACTTGTAATTTTAAGCCTCTCGGCCAATTCAAATAAATTACAAAAGAACTACTCCATTTATAACACACATTATATGTTTTCATTAAATAAGAAATTACATAACAATTATATCTTTTAATTAAATAGCAAGATCAAAAAACTAGTTGATAACAAAGTTAAATTAGAGATTATATAATTCATGACTAATAATAATTCAGAGTTCCCAAAGGTGTTTTCAAATAGAAAACTACACAAGCTCTATTGAAAATAGTGTATACATTATTTAATCAGTTGAATGAATCAACAATTTCCAAAGGCAAAAATAAAATATAAAAAAAAAAAATATCAAAGGAACATTGTACAAAAAAAAAAAACAAAAAGAAACATTGTCAACTACTGCGTTATTTCTCCAAAGTGTTGAAGAAGCTTTTTGCGATACGTAGCGCTAGTGAAGTTAAATACTCGTAGTGTAGAAGGAAGCAAGTTGAACAATCTGGCTATTCTCACCTGAAAGCACCTATTCATATAACCCCTCGCTCGAGGAATTATTAATTGATTCGTACGTGATGAACGGCCAAATTTAAACAAATTCGTTAGAAAGGTAGGAAATTGATTTTTCAACATTTTGTAAGACAACAACAGAGATCGGAAATGTAAAAAATTTGAGAAACTACAACCCAAGAATCGGTTAACAGAGGGAGTTACATGGTCAAAAAGTCTGATTGAGTATAAATACCGCACTACTCTATTAAAAGCTAATTGAGGTCCCCTCATATTTTGGTTTTTAGATCCACAGTATACTTCTAGACAGTATAATATGTTGGGCATAACGAGAGCATGTACAAGTTTCTCCTTTATGCTGCGTGGCAATATTGTATAATTGCCGAAGCGCAAAATTAGTGTGACGAATGACACTGTCTATGTACAAATCGAAGGATAACGTATCGTCTAAGATAACACCTAAGCACTTCACGTTACGAACAACAGCAATAGGAACATTATCATATTTCAACTGCAAATTTTCAACAGCAGAAGATGATAACAACAGTGCCTTGGTCTTTGAAGCATTTATACTAAGTTTATTCGAAACCATCCACATACTTAAAGAGCGCAGGACATAATCAATTTTAGCGTGCAATACGTCCACATATTGATACCCTCCACTAAATAGCAGCTGAACATCATCCGCATGCACCAATCACCTATAATGTCAAATAAGTCATTGAGGAAAATAATAAAAAGAAGAGGCCCCAGAACCGAACCTTGAGGAACACCACTCCTAACCGCCAAAACACTTGACGATAACCCATTAACTGAAACATACTGCTGTCTGTCCTTTAAATATGAATAAATAAGCTTGCAGGCACTGCTACCAAAACCTTATATTTGAGATAGCTTGTATATCAAAGTGAAATAATTTACCCTATCAAACGCTTTCTCCAAATCTAGGGAAAGCAAAACACACAACTTTTGGTCTGCCAAGTTATTTCTTATTGAATCACATTTCAACATTTCACACAACATTTCTTTTCTATGCAGGCTATCATTGAAAGCCAGTGCGTAGATGTTGTTGTTTCAAAACAAGAAATAACGATTAACATGAGATTGGCATTACAGTGTACCGTCTGCGTATTACTTGCCTTTTAGTTTTTATAAATATTATGTTAGTACTCATATTCTATCTTCCACCGTGAATTTGATTCACTTGACGTATTCATTTCACTACATTCCACGTGGAATAATTTTATCGATTTTTATTTTTACAATTATTGTTGTTATTGCCACATACTCTTGTGTTCATACAATTACCAAACCAGAGAAAGAGATATTATTTTTTTTTAAAATAAAAAAAAAAAAACTAAATTTTATTTCTAAAACAGTAAAGAAGTCAAATTAAAAAAATGCACGACCAGTTTCGTACAAAGCGGCCAAGTGCCACTTAAAGAAACTGCAAATCATTCAAAACAAATGCCTCAAAATGATTAATAACAAACATTGGACATACCCCACAGCTATGCTACATGACGAGACCGGATACGAAATGTTTATCGACTTCATTAGAAGAACTAAAATTAATTTATTTTCTAAGTTAGAATATTCTAGTTATCCCATGATAAAAGAATGTAGAGAATTAACTTAAATGTGACGTGTAATTCATCAAAAGAAAATATAAGCATACATATTTTCAACACATTTTTGACTTTTTACTTTTAAAATTAAATTAAATAAAGGTTTTTTCGCCCCATTTTCCTTTAAAAAGATCAAAGAAAAACTATGTAAGAATATATAAATTGTAGTAGCCTCATTTGTTGCAATATCCTAAGGATAATATCTCAAAAGTAATATTTGTATTTATGTATAAATTGTTATATGTAACAGATATCTGGATGAATAAAGATTTCAATTGAATTTGAATTGAATTTCTTCTGTAAATTCTCTTAGCTCTATATAAAAAACGAACATTAGGGAAATTTTATGCTGCGCACATAATTTAGCCACCTGGAGAACTAAATATTTTACTAACAAATTTTTACTTTTTGATAAATATTATATTACTTCGGATTAGAACTTGGTTGGAAATCTTCTATGACGAATGTCTTCTTTACATCTCTTTTCCATTGAACGAACTAAAGTAGCGCATTAGTCAGGCGTAAGTTTGTAACATTCGCCCCGAATTGTTTCCCACAGTGAAGCTTTGTGTACAGGTAAACGGATCCTTTTATAATTCGGAAACGACTCCTTTTATAATTCGGATTCGGCTCCTTTCATAATTCCCCAGAGATTCTCTATTGGGTTTATTTCGGGACTTTGTGCTGGTCACTCAAGAATTTTCCATACGGTTAGCACTCATCTAGTCCTTCACGACCCGTGAGCAGTGCTCCGGGTCACTGTTCTGGTGAAATATCCAAGCCAAAGGTAAATCGGGTGGATAATCTGCTAGTAGTAGGTCAGTTCAGTTCATTATTCCGGTCATTTTGCCTTCAATTTGGACAATTGAACCAACGCCGGATGCAGTGAAACACCCCCATACCATTACTGATGAGCCACCATGTTTATCCGTGTGTAACGTGGATTTAATTCTAATGAATTCAATTCCAAATATGTTGCTGGGATATCAAGTAGCAAATCCCCCTTTTCTGAAACATGTACTTGAAAAGCATAAAAACTATAATCAAGTTTAATGTTCATATACTAGTATAATTGCATAGCTATGTATGCATATTATGAAGTAATTGTTTTGCTTTGAAGATCTTATCATTTCGTTCCAATTCGTATTTTTAAATAATTCGTGTATGTAGTACGAGTATAAATCTTTTGAGAATGTATACAAGTTTTAATCAATAAGTTTGTTTTCGAAATATTCCATATATGCACTACTGATTCAGTACAAGTTGCAATTACAAAAATTCTGAGATGATCATAACTACAAGTATATTCACATTCATTACATTTCAATTGGTGGATAGAAATTTCTTGGGTACACATATTTGGAGTTGCTATAGTTTAAATTTTATTATATATTTTATATTAATCCTTATCACATTTCTTTCCCATTGTCGCCATTGTTGGTTGGTTTTGATTGCAGTAGAAAAGCGCTGCACTAATTGTTTGTTGAACTTTGTGAAAATCGATCCTCTCGTTAACATTTTGCATGTAATGAAAAAATGATAATACTTTTTTACATGTGCATTTATTAAAATATATGGTTATTTTACTTTCTTTGCAATTTATTGTTCAATCTCTGATTTATAACACGTACGAAAGTTGTCTCACATTGCTGATTAATTTTTTTTTTCGGGGAGTCAGATTGGCGCTTGTGCCAACAAATGTGTGTTTATCTTGATCTGTCTGTCCACACTATGCTTGATTTTAAATACAAAACGTCATCAAAAACATGTCTACATGTTGTACAAGGATTTTTGATATGTATTATTCCCTGAGCACGTGGTTTTATTTCTTTTCATTTACTGCTTCATTGGCTGACTGCATCACGAGTTGTGATATGGTGTTCGTTTTCCTATTTCAAATTTCAGTGTGGATCTCTAATTATGTACGACGTCGTCAACGTCATTGTGCTTTTGTTTCTAGACACATTGGCATTGAATTACGCTTACAATTGCTTAATAAAATGCATTTTTTTATACTCTTTGTTGCTTTGGTTACTTTTTTTTCCTTCGTCTCAGTTTTATTCATAAAATTTTGAATGCGCGTGCGATAACTCTGGTTGCAAGTTTCCTTTCAATTTTCCCTCAGTGCAATTATCTTTTTGGCTTTTACCAATCGCAGAATGTTTATTGAGATTTATTTAGATATACGTATATATTTATATGGTTTCTATTTCTCTTTGCAGATAAAATGTGTGATCAAATCAGTGACGCTATTTTGGATGCCCACTTAAAACAAGATCCCGACGCCAAAGTTGCATGTGGTAATTATTGAATTTATTATTATTTTATTTATGTATATTATATGTTTTTAAATACTTTCAATATTTTGGATGCTACATATATTTTTTAGTGAAATTAATAGAATAAATTAACAGCAGCTTCTTCATGTCACACATATAAACTTCCAAGCTTTTTTTTTAGCGGTCTTTCAAGCTAAAATAATTTGGACTGTAATATTTGATTAATCGGTGGTTAAATAAGAAGTTATTATGATTTGTCTAATTTATAACTCCTGAAAAGCAAATTGGTGCATAACTATCTACGGCTTAAAGTGTTCTGAACACATAACTGAAAACATAAAAAGTTAATATTTTAGGCACAGAAACGTATATCCAACTGATCATTAAGAAATAACTAAGAGCAATTTATGGTACAAATATACGGTAGATGCATTTTCGTAACCAGATATTGTCAAAATCAGCTGATAAAAGCTTTGTTCGTTTACTTTCCCAGTAAAAATTTGAGAGAGAAAGAACGATTTTACCCGAACGACTTCCAGTAAAAATTTGAGAGAGAAAGAACGATTTTACTCCCTTCATGAAAATTTGCTCAAAACGTACCCGAACGACTTCCAGTAAAAATTTGCAAGGAAACAGCTGATGTAGTTTTATCCTATAGTTTTATACATATCTACTGCCACAGTTGTCCAATTATGACGTCGTTGGTTCACCAGAATTTGCTGAATGCCACTGCACTTTATTGACTTTAATTTTCTTTCTAAATTTCAGTGATATATTAAATAAATTATTAAAAAACTCATTTGCAATTATTTCTTCCGTTGTTAATTTCACTTTAATTTGTGTACATAAAACATCTGATTTCAAACAGCTGTTTTTGTTGGCTAAAATTTCTGCAACCAAAATTTGCAAGATCTCTAAAATCAAACTGTCAAATGTTTTCTCTCTGACTCTCATTTGTTGGACTTTTGGAGTAACACGAACACGATTCAGTAAAAATTTGCACAAACATTCGAGTAATCGAACAGAGTTAAAAATATCGCACAAGCATGTACATTTGTGAACATACACAAATGAAATCCAAAGAAAAATAACTCGTACAGACAACTTTGACGTGAGCTGGGTACAATGAAATCAGCTGGGCTAATGCATAGACCATACATAGATACTTTTATTCTCTCATCTGACGTTTCATTTCACACTCTTCATCGTAGATTTGTGGAAATGAGAGCAATTAAATTTAAAATTACCTTACACCAGGTGGAGTTACAAAATATGTTCACTTGACTTTTTCCTGTCGTTTTGGTGTAGAACTGAACAATTTAAATATATTTTGCACTTTTTTGTTGACTTTTATCGTTGGTATACATTTGTATTGTATTTAACACAACTAGTTTGCCACAAAAACACGAAATTCGCGTTATGTCCATGGGCGTTATGACGCGTCACCGTGTAAGTTATCAAATTTGTTCAACTACAGGGTTGTTATTTCGAAGTTATTTCGTATATATAAAGGAATTCTCATTAATATGATGAGTGTTTCTGGATATATATTTTTGAAGAATTCACCAAAAACGTCTGCTGATGAAGATCTTGGCAAGATCCGAAATAGCTATACAGACAGCCTTGGTATCATTGGAACATTTTTATGCTCGACTTTTTTGAAAGTAATATAAAGATAATAAGCTTTATATTATTTAAAAAGGTCTTGAGCTGGAATAAATTTGTAAGTTTTAGAAAACAGACCGAATAAAAATTCTCGTAAAGGAAATGATGAATGAATACAACACGTTACTTAAGGTAGAATATCTGATGGTCATCGAATTGCAAAGCCATGTCACCACCGTCTATGTCCTAATAAATTGGTTCTTCCTCCGGTTCAGCTACCATTCCTTGTTGAGAGTCCTCAGACACTCTAACGGTTTTGGCATCTGCGACTACAGAAGTTGCTGCAGCTTTTGCGCGGGGAAGTTTTTAGAAGAAGTTTTAGATTCAGTGAAAGTGACAGTAGTACAGCAGCTAGTGAACAAAGTTGACAATGGTCGCGCTTATTTCCTTTATCTATGTGCAATACTACCTAGATTTGTATTCATTGGCTTGCGTGACACCAGGGGGTTTCTATGGCACAGCTGATCGAAAATGTACTAAGAAAATGTCGTAGAATGAGAGACCAAAGAAAACATACTGATTATAGGTCATGCAGCAAACTAAGTTTAGAAGTGGTTGATTGATACTAATGACAGCTAAATTATATTTTATGTTGTTTGCACCGAACGATAATACGCATTCCCTTTTAATTCTGTTCATATTATGCCAACCAAAGAGTATATTACAAAACTAACTCGAACTCGATGAAATGATCTACTACCTCGCCGTCATCAAGAGAACACGAAGAGGGGCATAGCGGTTTTTTTTCTATTTCTCTATGGTGACACCCAACTCTACTCAACAATATTTTTTTCCGGCGATGTGAAATAGAGTGAATAAATCAGTTATAGTGATCTTTAAACTGCCAACTTTTTTTCTATGTTGACTTTAGTTTTCAAGTTGTCACGTTTCGGATACATTAATTTTAATTAAATCTAGTATAGAGATGTCATAAGTCTCATTAGTTTTGTTATATTGACAATAGGTTCCGAGATAAAGTAATGAAATTTGGAAAACAGCAAAATGCACATTTTGAGCCACACTAACTTTAAACATAACCCGGAAAACCCTAAAGAAATTGTACTAAAACCATTTTCGAATTCTTTATATTAACTTTACCTGTCTGTATGCATGCATGCCGAAAAAACTTTGGATTGATTTTTAACCCTTTTTCCGTGATCCCATCGAGCTGAAATTTTGCAGGCAAACTAATGGCGACGACTATCAATATATGGGCGGGATTGGACAAAGGGCGTGGTCGTATATAAAGAAATTATAGTCAAAAACTATGTTCAAATTAGAGAAATACATATTTTTTCTGGAATGATCTTAGAATATGCATCTTAGTCTATATGGACGTTGAAAATTGACTTTCAAATATCCAGAAGATAAAATTAAAAAAAACTAAAACCCTTCACTATTCCTATTAGTTAGTTTACGTTCAGCTAAGACCACACATGATTCCGTGGGAAAAGGATCGGGTTTTATTCAATGGTCTTAGACGAAAGTAGCTGACAAATTATTTATTAACCCTCTTCTAATGCCTAAGAGTGCTTTAATGCACTCTTGACAAACGACATACTGATGTCAAATGGAACGACTTTTGTAGTAAGGAAGTTTTTTTTTCACAGTTGCTAATAGATGTAGCAATATATTTGTAAAAGCTTTTCAAGCTCTTACACGCTCTCTTTTATCAGTTATTTCCGGCTTTGTGGTAGGCACATGGATTTGCGATAAACTTCATTTATACTGTTCGAATCATAAAAATTGTTAGTTTGATTATCGTAATCGAAAATAAACAATGTGTTTCTCAATTCTCATATGATTTTGTAATTAAATTCAAATGTTTTCAACCAAACCCAATGTACAGTATCCATTAAAATGTTACTGTATTTTTTTGCCACTGAAGCCCCAAGAGTGCCTAAGGTACTTATTTATATTTTGTCGCATGGAAGGTAAACGATTGTTCGTACTGAGTTGCAAATATTTTTTTGAAATCAGAGGCTCAAATTTACCCAAAAAAAATTATTCCCATAATTTTTACACATTATTTTAGAATCCAGCATTAGAGGGTTACTTTAGTAGAAATAATAATTCTTATATTCACGTGATTTATCATAATTGACACTATTAGGCAAAACAAAACATTTAAATACGCTTGGCAATTTCACGTTCGATATTCGTACGAAGTTCATCAATCGTCGCTGGCTTGTTGGCATAGACCATAGACTTGACGTAGCCCCACAGGAAATAATCTAACGGCGTCAAATCGCACGACCGAGGCGGGCAATCGACTTGGCCATTTCATGAGATAACACGTTCACCAAACTTGGTTTCCAATAAATTGATTGTGGCATTCGCTGTGTGGCTTGTGGCGCCGTCCTGTTGGAACCACATGTCCTCCAAGTCCATATTATACAATGGGGGCCAAAAATAGTCGGTTATCATTGAACGGTAGCGATTCGCATTCACAGTAATGTGCCGGTCTTGATCATCACGGAAGAAGTACGGCCCAACGACGCCGCCGGCCCATAAACCGCACCAAACCGTAATATTTTCGGGATGCAATGATGACTCATGGATTACGTGTGGATTGCTGTCTGACCAATAACGCATATTTTGCTTATGACGAAGCCATTCAGCCAGAAATGAGCCTCATCGCTGAAGATGAATTTCCGCTGAAAATCCGAATCATTTTATTTTCGTTTGATTTGAAACAAATTTTGTTTACTATTTCAAAATGAAATGGCTAATTTTACCTCCCTTTTAAAGTCATTGCACTTCAAAAGAAATTCGAACAAAAAGAACTTTGTTCCCTCTTCAGTTTGAGCTTCGATATTATTGTAATGTGATTTCGCTGGGCAACAGAATTCTGCGAAGAAATTTGTATTTGTATTTATATTCTCATTTTCAATAAACATAAAAAGCTAATAAAAATAAACACTCCACATGATGTTTAACGGGCGAATAATCTTTTTATTCTTGTGGTGCGTGATAAGTTTGTGAAGCGTGCTGGGTGTTAAAACAAACAATCCTAAAAATTGACTTGTTACTTTTTGATCTTGATTTTGATACAAATATTTATTTATATTAAAAATATTAAACCGTGTTTTATAGTTTCTTTTTGTTACTATTTGATCTTGATTTTGATACAAATACTTATATTCAAAATATTAAACCGTGTTTTATACTTTCTTGCAGAAACGGTTGCAAAAACTGGCATGATTCTATTGTGCGGTGAGATAACATCAAAGGCAGTAGTTGATTATCAAAAGGTGGTCCGCGAAACAGTTAAACACATTGGTTACGATGACTCGTCAAAAGGTAAGTAGTGCACTACTAGTTCGCTATATGAAAGTTGAAATAATGAGGATAACAAGTAATATCCGTCCACCAGAAATGTACATATTTCAATTAATTGGGGGGGCTTAAATTAATCTGTTGTTTTTATAAGCTTTATTATAACTTTTGTTTTTATCAACCTTCGCCCATTGTTAAGGCTTTGATTGGAAAACATTGAATTTACTTGTCGCCCTCGAACAACAGTCACCCGATATTGCCAACGGTGTCCACATAGATCGGGAACAAGAAGATGTCGGCGCTGGTGATCAGGTATTGTTATTGGATCTTCTTACATTCCCTCTTGTACTCGTCTTTGGCGCCTTCAACGTTTTTAATGATGTTGTTTTGCTCTTCTATACATTGTTTTTGTTTTACCATGGTCGGCCAATCATTTCTTTCAAAATGTTCATAATTTAAAAACTAATCCATTAAAAACCCCTTCAAAACGACAATAATGGGACATTCACCGCCAGGTATAATTTACAGATCGATAAAAAAAAGCATGTTTGATCTTTAAAAAAAAATGTTAACGAATAAATGATAAAAAATAGGCCAAATGTTTTAAATTGCTAAAGATGTTGGAAAACAAAAATATTTATTGAAAGGAAAAAATATCTCAGGTTGAAATATGAGGTTGTGTTATAACAACAGCTGATCGAAGTTTTTTCAAGTCGTTATACAGAGTTCTGTCAAATTTTATCTAATTTGTTTGTTTATTTAATAAATATTTAACAGATTTCATGAAATTCAATATAAATCCAGTTTAACCACATACTAATTTAGTTAATTAAATGAAAAGTTGTTTGTACAATTAAAGAAGGAAAGAAAAAAATAGAAAAATCAACTGAGTTTGACAGAACTCTGTATTACTAATAAATACACATCCTCCTGCTATCTGTTCTCTTATACTCAGGCAAAATATAAATGTACAATTAAGAGGGCGCATCGTCGTATAAGCTCAGCTGGTATTTTTTTCGTTTCCCTGTATATCGGCGTTTAATTTTGTTTTGTCAAAGAATTCCAAATCAGTTGCAATTTAACGCCTAAACGTTGTATCAAGTTAGACAAGCCGATTTAATTTTTCACATTTTGTGTACATAGTGGTTTTTATTAATTGGCTGATTTCGAAACGTAAGCATGGACTTTATCGAGTAGTTAGTCATGAAAAATCTGATCGGAGCCGGCATAAAACTGTAAGACCCAATCAGTCTCTCCTGTCTCGTCATGGGACAATCACGGAATTTCTAATGCGGCTAAATCGTTTCTTTTTCAAATCTAAAAAAGGGCTTAGGTATATTTTAATATTTCGGATACATTAGAACTTCTGTACGGTTATTTGGTCAGATTTAGAGAAAAGTTTTGTATTCAAAGAAAGGTTCATTAAAAATCTTGTAGTTTCAAAAAGTGTTATTCTATAAAATCGTTCTCAGATTCAAAAGATGTATGTATCTCAGAAAAGAAAAGAATATTTCTAAGTAACATCTGGCAGGTTTAGAAGATTTTTTTTTTATATTTTTGTTTTAAGTTGGGATTTGTTTTGAGTTATTAAGATGAAAGTTATTTGTTATATCTCATATCTCATTTGCACGCAATACCATAGGGGTTTTTCATCATGACCGAACATCTTTGATATTGCATTTTCACAGGTCTACTTGCAACGTGGGATAACGATGTTCTCTTCAATACGATTAATGTTTGTGATTGTCCAAATACACAATATATTATTAATATTAATGGGGAATTATTTAAAAAAATTTTAATTCTTTACAATCTCTTTGGTCAAGAAAATATGTTAATTATATAATATGTGTGCATTTTCTTCTTTCTTTATTTACATATCATAATATTTTTATACGAAAACCAAAAACCAAAAAATCTCTATTTAAACAACGAAACGAAAAGGTTTCGATTATAAAACTTGCAATGTTTTGTTAGCCTTGGACCAGCAATCGCCCGAAATTGCAGCTGGAGTGCATGAAAATCGTACCGAAGAAGAAATCGGTGCCGGAGACCAGGTGTGAAATTTTGAAAAATTTTGAATAACAAACAATTAGATTTCTAAGCTTCATCTCAGTGTAAAGAATCTTCTTTGTTTGTATTTTATTTTTTCCCCTTTGAAACAATAAGGACGTTTATTAGCTGCTAGCGTCTAAGATTAGTTTTACTGATTGATATTTGTTTCATATTTGTATTAATATTTCCTTTTTATTTTGCTACTGCACACATACAAAACTTTTCACACATTATTGAAACAGAACTTGTTATTTACCAAATGTAAATTAAATTGATTACATTTAATGAATGACAAAATAACAAGTTTTAATTCTAAACTTTATTATGGTGTTAGACAAAAATCATTACAACATCTTCTATTGAAATTACACTAATTTCCAAATTTTTGGCATTGTAGTAAGATTTGGTCCAAGTTTATATATTTCACATGGTTTTAGTTAACATTGTTTAGAAAATTTATATTGTAATCATACTACCCACCTTTACTACTAACATTATATCACTTCTGTATGTTTCAATTACTATTTCACTGCTAATTCCATTTCTCATTGTCTATTGAATTGCTTTTGCTTATGGGTTGTTTCTGTTTAATTAATATGCACTTGTTGATAATCACTTTAATTTGTTATTTAAAAAGCGTATTGACAATATTATTAATATCCTTTTTTGTATTTTTAAACAGGGTATTATGTTTGGTTATGCCACCGATGAAACTGAGGAATGCATGCCCTTAACTGTGGTATTGGCTCACAAGTTAAATGAAAAAATTGCCGAATTACGTCGTTCCGGTGAATTCTGGTGGGCGCGTCCCGATTCGAAGACACAGGTTAGTGAACTGCAACAACTGAACAATTGAATTTTCTATGTGTTAGACGTACGAATGTAGGAGTTTAGAAATTACATCGTAAACAGAAGTTATTTCAAATTGAAGTGTTTATTTTACAAAAATATAGAAACTTTCACACAATAACCTTTTCCAAATAACAGCTGACGAAGATTAGTGGCGAGATCTGAAATAGCTATACTATTTGCCAGGAATTATGAGGATGCATTTTGCAAAACTTATTTTTTAAAAAAACTGTATCTTGGGCTTAAATAAATAAACAAAAGTAAGAATAGAACAAGTATTTTTTTTAAATGAAATCCCACTGCGAAGTAAAGCTCATTAGGATCTTAAATACACTTCGAACTACATCATTTCTATTTCTAATTAGAAAAATATGCATCGTGTTTTAAAAATTTCGCGCCGGGATTTTAGCTGCCTGAAATTGAAGCCCGCAACAAGACGGCTTTACTTGACACACAGCCTGTGAACCCATGACATTGCGAAAACAAGTCGGTGGGCTATTGCTTTCACGCTTCGGACCGTTGAATTGTCTGCCAGATCATGTGATAATTAATGAATAGTAAGCTTACATTACTTTCGTCAATCACCAGATATCACTACCGTGCTCCTTCTTCATACCCATGGAAGTCGAAGCCATAATCTCCAAATCTAAACCCTCCTAAGCTCTTGGTCCAGATAGCAACTCGATGTTAAAGCTAAGAAACTCGGACCAGTAGGGATTCGGTATCTCGCGCTTACTTTAACCCTTTCAATATGACAACAACAACTCATACCGGACGTTTGGAATACTGCCCGAGTTATCCCACTCCAAAAACCTGATAAACCGGGTAACCAGGGAGAGTCATACCGCCCCATCTCCCTCTTATCACCTGTAGCAAAGGTTTTGGAGTCCCTACTCTTGCCAACCCTGAAAGAGAATTTTCAGCTCGCCGATCAACAACATGGCCGCAGGTAACCGCATAGCACTTCGACGGCTTTGAAGGAAATAAATACCCACATTACCAATGACCTTAATCAGAACCTGCCCACTGAACGCACAGTGGTCGCAACCTGAAATCTGCCTAAAGCATTCGACACTGTCAACCACTCGATCCTGTTACATGACATCTTGAACTCGTCCCTCCCCAACCTTACCAAGCGTTGGCTTGGTAACTATCTCAACGGCAGACAATCATTTGTAGAGTTCAGGGGTCAGAATTCTCGTTATCGCAAGATAAACATGGGTTTGCCTCAAGGAGGAGTACTCTCACCTATACTCTTCAATATTTATCTTGCGAATCTTCCTACACCCCCTCACGTAGTTCGTATTGTGTCGTACGCCGATGAAAACGTAGACGACATTAGCGCCAAAATTAACACCTTTCTGGCCACCCTCACTAGCTTTCTGCCGAAATGGATCTTACAGTTATCTCCGTCGAAGTCTTCTGGGACCCTTGTTACTTTTTTGACCAAAGCTTGACATCTGTCATCGGGTGGTATATACACACAGTCCGTAACCCCAAAATTCTCTGAGGTATTTTCGATAATATCCTTACATACTCGAAGCATGCGGATCGCATTAGGAGAAAAGTCCACAGCCATAACAAGGCCCTAAACGTGGCCCTTGAAGGGACAACTTGGGACAAGGAGAAGGATACAGTTGTAATAACATATAAAACTATAAGTCGTTCGGTCTTCAACTAAGATGCCCCAGTTTGAATATAATTTCTAAGTGAAACTGAATGGAAAGGTCTGCAGAGGATCCAAAATAGTGCACTTCGAATTGCAACCGGATGCACACAAATGGCGAATGTAGATCAATTACATGAGGAGACCAAGATGCTGTCAGAGCAACAACATAATGTGTTGTTGACGAGACAGTTTCTTTTGGCTTGTCATCTTCCCAGTCACCCCAACCATCATATTTTGATGCAGAATCTTCCTCTTCGTCCTATCCGGAGGGACATTAGGCGCTACTGCACAGACATCCAAGGCATCATTCCATCTGACGTCGCAGTAACCCAGAAAATTATGCACAACATGGAGGTGACTTAGGCAATAAATGACTGTTCTAGCAACAGGATCCTTAATACAAACCAACCCGCGATTGCGGATAATGAGAGACTTCTGCCCAGGCACACCAGAGCTATTCTGACCCAGGTTAGCACTGGTTGGCGTTGTATTCTGAATTCATACAGATAAAGGATAGTCCCAGGCATATTATATCAGTGCCCACACTGCCTACAAAGACCTGAAAGTCAACACGAATGCTCCGTCATGTTTTACATTTCAAATTCACTTGCGTTAGTTTTTCATTTACTCGGACTGTATTATAAGTACTCATAATTGTTTATTGTAGCTCAAGTAGAGTTTCCAGTATCAGAAAATAGAATTGTAGAAAAATCCAGTTAGATCTAAATTTCCTCTATGTAATATGCCTGTTTTAAGTAAATGTAATTAATAATTTTGATATATTTGTAGGTCACCTGCGAATATTTGTTCAACCAAGGCTCCGCAGTGCCCAAACGTGTCCACACCATTGTCGTCTCCATGCAACACTCCGAAAAGATTAATCTCGAGGATTTACGCACCGAAGTCATGAATAAAGTTGTCAAAGTAGTCATTCCCGCCAAATATTTCGATGCCAATACCATTGTACACATAAACCCATGTGGTTTGTTTGTCATTGGTGGTCCCATGGGTGATGCTGGTTTAACTGGACGCAAGATTATTGTTGATACCTATGGAGGATGGGGTGCTCATGGCGGTGGTGCTTTCTCTGGTAAAGATTACACTAAGGTTGATAGATCAGCGGCATATGCTGCTCGTTGGGTGGCCAAGTCATTGGTTAAAGCGGATTTGTGCAAACGTTGTCTGGTCCAAGTGTCATATGCCATTGGTTTGGCCGAGCCACTATCCATAACAGTCTTCGATTATGGCACTTCACATAAGACACAGAGAGAGTTGTTAGCTATCATTAAGAGTAACTTCGATTTAAGACCCGGTAAAATTGTTAAGTAAGTATTACATGAAGAAATAATCCTACGCAAATGAACATTATTCTAATTTAGATGGTTTGTTTTCTACTTTCTTTCAATAGGGATCTTGACTTGAAGAATCCCATTTACCAGCGCACAAGTACTTATGGTCATTTCGGTCGTGACGGTTTCTCATGGGAGCAGGCTAAACCTTTGAACGCCAATTGACTAGACGCTGAACTCCAGCAGCTGCATCAGCCACCGTGTGCTAAAAAGTGTAAAACCGCGTAATTTTTAGTTATTAATTTTAATCGCCTTTATTATTTTATCGTATAATATTATTCTTTTTATTTTTTATTTTTAATTTTTCGTTCGCAAAGATTAGCAAAAGCCAAGAAATCTGTTAGGAAAGATATATATTTTCTGTAGCCAGCCTATAGAGAATAAATTCAAGGTATTTCATCCTTTTCTTCATTTTGTCGCTTTTCTTTTTTTAAACATTAAATTAATACAATTTAGTTTTAGTTGCCAAATAATAAAGAAAATAAACATAAATTCAAGAATATAAAGCAAGAAAAAACTGCTATTATATATTAAGTAAAATATAAATATTTTATAAAAAAGCAACTACAAGTTTAATAAAATATTCTACCACACTGCTATTATTGTAAAGAATATAGAGGAAAATTCTTTCAGAAGCCCTTGACCCTACCTTAAATTTAAGTTTGTGTTGTGTTCTTTCTATCTCAAAAAAAAAACATAATTTTCTCTAGTATCCTTTTATATTTAAATTATTATAAAAAACAACGAAACAGAAAAATTTGTTTTACATTTGATCATGTGTTAATTTTGTCAAACCACCACCACCTATTTGAAATTATGTGTTACAAATAAAAACTTGATACATATAAAAAATTTTAAAAATTATTTTTTTTTGTATATCTGTCTCCACAAATCTCTGTCCTGGTTATATTTTGTCTCCAACAATTCCTCTACTCCAGATTATGAATAGTAATATAATAATAATAAAAAATGTGTATTTTGTATTAAGTATAGTAGAGTCTCTTCTCCTTTTTAAGTATCCAGAGCAAGATAAATAACATATGCAAGTAAATTTGAAAATCAACCAACCATAACAACATAATAATTGTAACTGTGAACCAGATTCTTTAAGATCTAAAAAAATACATAACTTTTATTGCGTTTTTGATTGGTCTCTTAAGGCAATCTCTAATATCTGTAAGAAATCTGTGTAATCTATACGAGACATACATAAATGCAAGTTTGACAAAACGATCAAAATTATATTTCGAAAACAAAATCAATAAAAAACAAACAAAATTATTGAAAACTTAAACTGTCGAGATGTTTTTATTTTAAATGGGATTATGAAATATATTTTATAAAGCATTCCGACTCTAAGGGACATTTTCTCAATATCCAATTAAGGTGTCTGCTTAGTACTCGGTACTTTAATTTATTGGAACTATATATACGGAAAGCAATCAAAAAGTCATCGTGGTAAGAAGTTCTCGGCTGCCGAGGAACATTTACTTTTTGATGTGATGGAAGAACGCAAGTAAATTTAATACTAAGTAAATACTTAAATCATAACAGCAAGAAAACCAAACAGCTGTTGTCAACAGTTGTTAGCTGTTTGCATTTATCATTCCGATAAACTACTAACGGCCGTTAGACCTCGCACTAACGTTATCGGCCGGATAAATTTTAAATATACATTGAGAAAAAAAAATGCTGTTACCCGGTACTTTATCGTTACGATAAAAGAGAACCGAACATTGAGAAAGTGGCCCTAAGAATTTGCATTAATACTGTGTCGCTGTATATGTACTAGGGTAACCATTCAATTAATCATTATTCGGTTAATCGATTAATCGTCCTAAAAAATTAACCGAACATTTTAATAATTAAATTTTCGATTAACGATTAACTCGAACAAATCAGCGATTAATCGATTAATAAAATATGAGTACGTGTTTATGGCAAGCAGTCTATCTTGAAACACTCCTACAATGTGGCAACTCATGTGACAACGATTTGCGCACAAATTTCATAACTTTACACACATTCCGAACAGATTTCATAGTTTGTTGGGAGGAAGCGTCGCACAGTGCTTTGGCTCATAGACATACATAAAAAAATTGTCTCAAAATTGGTTCATTAAATTGGGTGTAATAATAGTCTGTTGAAATTTCAAGACCCACTCGTCACTTTGTATGGGGGGTATCAAAATACCTGGTCCGATTCTGCTCAAACTATATACAATAAGGATAATAGTCAAAAAATTACGTTTTACAACAGTTTTGTAAAAATTAATCAATCCAATAGTGTGATATAGTTTCAGAGGGATATAGTGTATGGGAGGTACCGGAAACGTGGCACTTTTGGGTCCAACCTTAATCGAATAATTTGATTGCGTTTTGTTCGGTTAATTGTCAAATTAAAATTTACGATTAACGATTAACCGATTAATCAAAAAAAACCCGATTAAATGGGTACCCAAGTATGTACATACATCATTATTTCATTGAAAAGAAAAACAAAAAATAAATTTTGGCCAAGTTTCTGAACGTCATTTTTATTAAATTTTTTAAAAAAAAGTGCATTCTCAATTTCATATAGAATTATAGCGGGAGGACGATCTATACCATGGTAAAATTATCTATCAGGTAAACGCGTCAGCCCAGCTGATTTGTGTTTGTGGTTTTTGATTGTGGTTTTTTCATATTTTCGATGGGTTAGCTGTCAAATTTGATTTTGTTTCACTTTGTTAATAAAATTCAACGAATTTCACTCAAAATGCATTTTAAAGCATAGACTTTGTATCAAGTATGACAAGCTTATTAAATTTTTTCACATTTTGTGTACATAGTCAGCCTTATTACGAATAAAAATAAAAAAATAAATGGTTTCCCATTACATCCCATGAAGGGACTGGGGAGAACTTCTCACAACACTGAGCTGTGCGCTTTCCAGTTTTCACTCACTGATTGGGACCTACAGTTTTACACCGATTCCGAACGGTAATTTGAGAAGCTTTTTCATGGCCAGATACTCGATAGTGTCGCCGTCACTATGCGAGGTGGCCGCCGCCGAAAGAAAATTTGAAGGTGGTCAGTGCCGGGTTCGAACCCAGGATCTCATGTACAAGAGCCGCGCACACTAACCATTGCACCACCGACGGCCATTTCGACTACGAAAGTTTTGTTAAAGATTAAAGATAACACGCCAACTTTGTCTCTAATCTTTTACAAAACTGTCGTAGTTTAAATACGAGAACGACATTCGTAATAAGGCTGAGTGTTTTTTATTATGCAGCTAATTTTGACAGCTTAACCACGGTATTTCTAATACAACTACCTAATAAATAATTGCACCATGATATAAACCTTCCGTCGGGATACGTAAGCCCGGTATAGTTTTGTCTAATCATCAATTAATTTCTCCACACGAAAGCTGAGGCAAACTGAGCCTACGCAGTAACATGTTATTCAGCCTTATTACGAATGTCGTTCTCGTATTTCGACTACAACAGTTTTGTTAAAGATTAAAGATAACACGCCAACTTTGTCTTTAATCTTTTACAAAACTATCGTAGTTGAAATACGAGAACGACATTCGTAATAAGGCTGATTATGTTATCGTTTGACACTTAGCTAACCTAAATGCGCCGTAGTGAACAAACAACCTGGCATTGCTGTCAACCCCCAGTTATTGCGACTGGATTTACATTGTTAAAGGCTCCCTTTATGTCTAAGAAGCTACCACATCAATTTGTAATACAAGGTGTTTCAAAAGAAGTCATCCGATGTTGTTTGGCTCTCATTTTGACGTAGAATACGTCTTACCTTACGGTATGAGGAGGCATGTCAGGTTTTTATTGTTGTAATCTTTATTTCATTGAATTTGAGGAAACGGCTAGATGAATTTTTTTAAAATTTTTTTTGTAGGTAAATGAAGATGTTATCTTTCGTTTGATATACATTTCATATTGGTTGATATCTTCCTAATATTTAAATTTCTCAAATGAAAATTGTTTAAACACATACACTCAAACATATGTGTGGTGTTTGGTTGAGTGTTTTTGGTTGCTCAACATTGCTTAGGAACATGTATCCAATAAAAAGTGAAACGAACAGCAAGCTAATGTTGCTTGGCAACATTAATTGTAACATTAATGTAACATTAATTTTGAATTGTAAAGCGTAAAGCTTTCACACAACGCTCGAATGCTAATGCGAAGACTCGATAAGGTAAACCTTTTTTAATATTAGAGCGGCCCTCTCAACATTCGCAGAACTTATTACAATGAAAATATTAATTAAAATACATAAATTAAATTAAGTTTAAAAAAATTGAACATATTTTTTTTTTAAACGGACTTGAATCAAATGCCGTTGGTAAATATAAAAATTACAGCGGACAGTTGTCCGAGGCCTTCGGCCACGGACTGTCCCTGCAGGCTGTGTCAGAGACACGGCCATTAAGTTTAACGTAGAATACGCCATCCGATAAGACAGAAACCATATATAACAATAACTGATAAATAATATAAGCAAATGAATTTATTGTAATATATGTTTTCTGTCTTATCGGATGGCGTATTCTATGTTAAACTTAATGGACGTGTCTCTGACACAGCCTGCAGGGACAGTCCGTGGCCGAAGGCCTCGGACAACTGTCTGCTGTAATTTTTTTTCTAAATGGAAAACTTCGATTCTGCTTTTTGATTATGTTTATTTGAACCTTTAGAATTTTATTCGTTAAGTTGAGAAGATGATATCAGTTGAATGGGCGCCGTCACAGTTGATTACTATACGGGCTCGTTTTATTTATTTATTTATTTCGTCTATGGATACAATTTTATCCTTACCCCGACTAGCATCTTAAAATCTAAAAATTATATAATGAAAATTACTTTAATAAATTATTTAAAATAATTTTAAAATGTTGATGTGGCAAACTTAGATCTAATTGTTTAGAGTATTCATTAAATAATCTGAGGGCTTTAGTTAACGGTTCATTTAAAGCGTAATCGGTTCTATGTAAATCTATATGAACATTACATTACATTATTTCTAAGCCTTCTTCTTTATAACTTCCAGCAAATCCTGACAATCAACAAATCCCCAAATAATCCCATGCAAGAAATTAATTGACAGCACATTTCTTCTAACTTCTAAAGTTTTCATACCAATTAAGATACATTTATCCGGATATGATGGAATCAAGCTCGAATGAACTGGTATAGAAAAATTCAAACATGAAAGAGCAAATTTTATAAACTTTTTTTGAATTCTTTCTACACGATTAATGTGAACTTTCGCCGAAGGCGCCCATATAAACGTAGCGTATTCCAACTTAGACCTTACAAACGCAATAAATAAAGTTTTTTTGGTGTAATGGTCAAAGCATTTTTCACAATTACGACGAATAAAAGCCAACATTGAATATGCTTTAGGAATTATATAGTTCAAATGATTATTAAAAGACAGTTTAACATCAAAAACAACTCCTAAATCTACAATTTCATCAACTGCTGATAAAGTACAGTCCTTAATTTTATATTTGGACATTAAAATATTACGGCATCTATGGTACGTCAAAGAATAGCATTTATTAACACTAAAGAGCATACTATTTCTAGCTGACCAAGAGATAACCCTATCCAAATCCTCTTGAAGATTAGAGATATCATTAAGTGTCGAAATCTGTTTAAAATTTTTTAAATCATCAGCGTATAAAAGAAACTGGGAATATTTAAAACAAGAAGTTATATAAACTTATATATATAAGTTTATCATAAACAATATGCTCGAAAACTTTGGCTACATTAGTCAACTTAGAAATCGGTCTGTAATTGCAAACATTATTTTTATTACCAGATTTATGAACTGGTAAAACGGATGTGTATTTCCATCTTTGTATAAAATAACCTGGCGCTAAAGATTTATTAAAAATTATTGTTAGAGGCAAAATTAATGAGGAAGAACGTTTTTTTAAGATAAATGCTGAGATACCATCATTATCACAATTAAAAGAATTTGAAAGTTTATTGATTTCATTTACTACATCTTCATCTGATATTTGCATTGATCCAAAATCAAGACAAGAATTGATATCATTTAAATCAAAATGATCAAGCGGGCCAGAGTGTATGTTAAAGTAAGATTGGAAATATAAAGCGAAGAGATTTAAGGAACTGTTAATTGTATTTGATGTTAAACTGTTATAATTCATAACTAGTGGAATTAAAGAGCTTTTCTTTTTGGAATTTATAAAGTTAAAAAACCGTTTAGGATTGTACTTAAGAGAAACATTAAGATTCATAATGTACTGATTGTATAAAAACTTATTAAGAAAGTTAAATTCTCTTTCATAGTGTTTGAAATATTGCTTATCCATGGCAGTATTTGAGGATTTGTAAATTTTGTGGTATTTATTTCTAAGATTTTTTAGCTGTTTTAAACCTTTAGTGGCCGTCGGTGGTGCAATGGTTAGTGTGCGCGGCTCTTGTAGATGAGATCCTGGGTTCGAACCCGGCTCTGACCACCTTAAAATTTCTTTCGGCGGCGGTCACCTCGCATAGTGACGGCGACACTATCGAGTATCTAGCCGTGAAAAAGCTTCTCAAATTACCGTTCGGAATCGGTGTAAAACTGTAGGTCCCATTCAGTGAGTGAAAACTGGAAAGCGCACAGCTCAGTGATTGTGAGAAGTTCTCCCCAGTCCCTTCATGGGATGTAATGGGCAACCATTTATTTATTTATTTATACCAAGGAAGATTATGCACTATTGGCTTAGCTGGAGAAATATTATTTTAACAAATATTTACAACATTGGACAAAAATATGTATGTCATAGCAAATTCCAACAATTGGGTTATTCAACGATTCTATCCAATTTAAACTAAAGATAATATCAGTTAATGCATTGAAATCACAACTAAAATAGTTGTATCGTACAAAATCATTTCTAGCATAAGATGAATATTCATAGAATTTAATTTCAATTTCTAAAGCAGAGTGGTGAGAATTGGAAGGAGAAATCGGAAAAGCAGATTCACAAACTGAAAATTTTAGATCCGAACTTAGAAATATTAAATCAAGCAGTTTATTATGACTATTATAAATTGAGTTTATTTGCAACAAATCGAGACTAAAAATGAATCAAATAGATTTATCTCGAAAGATCTATTAAAGTTACTAGGAAGAAATTAATTTGAGTTAGGTACTTAAGACCAAGATACGCCACTCAGATTAAAATCACCTAGTACGTATAATCTATCATCCGTACCAATATGATTGTACAACTCTACAATATTAGAGACATGAGCATTATATATTTCATCAGCACTCCTGGGAGGTATATAAGATACACAAATAAACAACTCAGAATTAAGCAACTTAACAGAAATACACAACTGGTCCAGAAGTGTATCCATGTTAGTTAATGAAATAGATTTGCAAAATAAAGATTTCTTGACTGCAATAAGGACGCCTCCTCCTTTTTCATGACCAGTTCTCACCGCATCCCTATCTTTTCGATAAACTATATATACATAGGGATTAAAGAATTATTCACTATAGAAATCCAAGTTAAGCCAAGTTTCAGTAATAACAAATATATCATAATCAGACTGTAATGTATAAGAACAAAATAATAATGATTTCATCCTCATAGCCGATACATTATGGTAGTATATTTTTAATGAATTTGTGCCAGTTGTTAGTTTTTGCAGTGGGTTCACAATTCCAATGGGTTCACTGATATTCCAAGTTTAAAATTCACAAATTTTAAATCTTGCGTTGAACTGCCCTTCTTCACCAATTTAAAGCATACTATTTTCCCTCTATCAATTTGCAGATATTTCATTACATACAATATTATGCTTTCTTCAGTAACAGACGTTTTGAATGACGACAAGTGCACCCATTTGAATTTCAGTGCCACATTTAGTTCAGAATTATTGGATTGGCCAACCACAACTCTACGCGTTCTAGCAGATTTTTTCCTCCTAGTAACATTATTCCACTCAGAATTTACATTAACATAAATTATCAGCGGCAAAGTTAGCTTTACAGATAGCATGGTTGTCAATAACAACACCACCTATAGCGTTAGTATCATCAACCACAATATCATCATCACAATTCACATTATCTTCAATAACAGCAACAGCAGCCATCTGACAAATGTTATCAACAGCACCCGGAGCAGCAGCATCATTAACAGCAATTGAAGCGACAGAGTTATTAGTAGCATTCTTTTTAGCTTTACCTTTACCAGAGTTGAGCGCCAAGAGAAGTTGTTGTTAGTACGGATTGCTCTAGAGAAGGAATAGGAAACTTCTAAAATAAACCGGTATTGTTCATAGGCAAACTGGAGTGAGACGTAGAGATCTGATTATTGTTTTTTGCATTGTTCTCCAAAAATTGTGAGAATAACATTTTGATTTGCTCAATTTCACATGATAAGAGACTTATTTTTTGTATTAATTCCCGCGATGTTTGTAAAAAATTGTCGCAATTAAAGACAATATTTTCAAAGTTATTGAGAGCCTTAAATGCACCATCATCTTCTATTTTGGCACATAATTTATGAAACTTGCAGCGGCAGACTTCACAAATAATGCTGTAGTTTTTTTGAATGATTTTGAAACACTTCGAACAAGTTATATTTTCCGATGATATTGCCAACAACCGGTCTTATTGAAAGCAGAACTACAAAAAAATGGTATTTTTCATAACTTCGGGCGACAGATTCTCGCACTCGCGTCGAATGTTGATCTTGAGGGCTTCCAGGGTCTCGGGCTTGTTCACGTAAACACGGGACTTCAAAAAACCCCACAAAAAAGTCTGGAACGGTTAAATAGGGCGATCTTGCGGGCCAGTGCAAATCGTCAAAACGAGTGATGAGGCGACCCGGAAAGGCCGCCTTCAGATTATCGGTTGTGGCTCGCGCAGTGTGTGCCGTTGCTCCGTCCTGTTGGAACCACATGTCCTCCAGTCCTAATTGGTCGAATTGCGACAAAAAAAACTCGGTTAACATGGCCCATCTCGAAAAAAATGGCCTGATGACTCCTCCAGCGTGAACAGCGCACCATGCAGTCACTTTGAGCGGTTGTAATGGCTCCTCGTGCATCACTCGTGGATTTTCGGTGCCCCAGAAGCGATAGTTTTGCTTGTTCACGTACCCGCTGAGGTGGAAATGAGCCTCAGCGCTCATTATGATTTTGGTGGAAAAATCGTCCACTTCGTCCACGAGATTGAGGATGGCTTTGGGGCATAGGTTACACGCGTTTGGCGGTCGACAGGCAGTAGCTGATGCAGGGACTGGACTTTGTATGGGAACATGCGCAGGTCTTTGAGCAAAATTCGCCATAGGGACGACCGGCTGATGGCTAATTGAGAGGCACGGCGTCTGGTCGATGTTTCCGGCGACAGCTCGACATCCTCGGCAACAGCGGCGATATTCTCGGCAGAACGGGCGCTCCGGGGCCGGCCACTCCTGGCAACGTCTCGTGTGGTCCCATACTCTTCAAGGTTAGTGGCCAAACGTCGCAGTGTTTGCGCAGTCGGTGTCGGACGGCCGGGGAATCGGCGATGGTATTCGCGCTGCGCCAACACCACAGACGAATTGTTACGCAAAAAAATATACACGATTATCCCGCGTTCGCCAATGATTTTAAGGCACCGGGTGGCGCTTCTGCTCAAATGCCATATATGTATACCGAGGCCAACTAATAGTCGGAGTTATCTAACTCCAGGCTTGCTGCTAGTACATCTTCGCTACTGAAAGGGGGAAGAAATAAATATTATGATTGCTCCTATATACAGACCCAATGTCTTCCATTGTACGTACTATGAAACTTCTTAAACCCAGGTCTCCTAAGACCAGGAATAATATCCCTCCTCTCCCATGCTTCCTGCTTTAGGAACCTTGCAACAGGATGACTTTTAAGGTGGCGAAAGCAGCCTTGGAGTGGAGAAGCTCATCTTCAAGTGCCTCATCCGGTTCCGTGATGAAGAGCAGTATCCTCCAGATGCATCTCATGCAATTGCTATTGGGCAGGTTCCATTAAGGTAGTATCCTTAGTATTGTAGGGTTATGTGGTGAAGTATCTTTCGTGTTATCTGCCTATTCACCCATATACAATCGAAGTTGGATCCTACTGGCTCCGTATGAGACCCGGCCATCTGACTTGGCGATATGAGGCAGTGACTCTGCACTCAGTATACAAATTGCACATGCTGAAAAAAATGAAAGAACCATGTACATGTTTGCAAGCCTTGTTTTCATGAATTGGAGATGTGCTGCTTTTTTGTTTCTTTGGTGTCTGTCACGTTTTTGTCTCCAGCAGTTTTCAACAAACAAGGCAAAATTTGTGTCACAAAAACATATGTATATTATGACCTATTAATCATTGTGTCTCCAACATGTAATGTTGGATGGCAAACACAATGTCTTTGGACACAAGTGTACTATATTTGCGACAAACTTCAAACACGTTATAATTCCATCCAAATGACAGATTTTTCAGCGTGCATACCAACGATTCCCATCTATAACATGTAATCGAGCGACCAGCGTTTCCACTGAACACTTTGTCCTTTTGGAAACCAGCAGTTCATCAGGTGAGGGCAACCAGACTGCTGTACCTTGGAAGTGGAAGCGAACATGCTTGTAGTTCCGCTCCCAAGGGTTACCCTTGACAAAACTCTGTACTATTCTGAGAGAATGGTGACGATCGTTGAAAAAAGTTAGTTCGAAAAAATTTGGAGAACGTTACTTCTCATGAGAGCTATCCCAGGAACATTAATTTTTGTGGAATGAAAGAACAAAGTGAAACGAAATGGAAGTTGAAGCTAGCACATGGGCGCAATCACATTAGGCTGCTCATTGATTTACTCCACTATCCCACAAAACAACAATTCACTGGATTCTTACTATTTAAAATAGGAACCAATGACAACCATATGTAATGACTTGAATGAAGTGTCTTATGTTACCTTTATATTTTTCGTAATTCTGCCACGGAATTTTTCGAAACTAATCCATGGGTCGAATTACCGCATCATGACTGATAGACAAAAGCCTAACTCGTGAGTTTGGCTTGTAATTTAAGTCAAAAACTTAATTGGGTATAGGAGGCGCTTTGGTAAATGAGAGTGAATATTGTATCTTCCCGAACTGACTGGATGTATTACATTGGGGTACGTATAGATACTTATATAATTAACCTATGAAGTTCATATCGCGACAATATCATCGAGTAAAAGGACTGAAAGTT
Source organism: Phaonia tiefii (assembly GCA_963931995.1). Classification (NCBI taxonomy): domain Eukaryota; kingdom Metazoa; phylum Arthropoda; class Insecta; order Diptera; family Muscidae; genus Phaonia; species Phaonia tiefii. The sequence continues at coordinate 213,127,163 of OZ008368.1, forward strand.
TCAAGTTGCATAGGATGATTGTATGCAAAATGCTAATTTAACCAGTACAAAAATTTCAGTTGGGTGAACCATACCCTCAGTCTAAGTCATCCATTGCGACCGAGTTCTATTAAAAAACATATACATACACCCAGCGAAATAATTATAAAGCCAATTATTTTTTTCTCTGTACTCTCAATGCACAGCGATTTTGGTGAAGAATTTTAATGCGTATATGAGTCATTAGGTATATTATGTCAGAGAATGTAACCATTCGATCTCTTTTACAAGTTAAATGAAAAGTGACGTTGTTTTTTCTGTTTCAGATTTAAATTTGCTGAAATATACATAAATATGGCCGTCGGTGGTGCAATGGTTAGTGTGCGCGGCTCTTGTACATGAGATCCTGGGTTCGAATCCTGCTCTGACCACCTTCAAAAAAAAAAAAAATTCTTTCGGCGGCGGTCACCTCGCATAGTGACGGCGACACTATCGAGTATAAAGCCATGTAATGGGAAACCATTTATTTATTTTTTAAATATACATATTTTTGGATGAGGCGTGAAATTTCGATGGACCTTATGGCTCGGACAAATATTGGCGTTCCCGAGATTTTTCCAAAATTATGTGTCAGCGGCAAAATTTTGGCGGTGACTTCCTTATGGTTTGGACAGGTATGAGTTATAGACAAATCACTCCAATATGTTTCGTTTCCACAAAATGGACTCTGAGTATTATATTCGACTATTGGATGTCGTCTTAGTTAATTCGGGAGAGGAAATTTGTGTCCCAGAATCATCGGTCTAAGAAAACTCCAAAGTTTTTGGAGTCCAGAAATAATACCAACTCTCGGCTGGCCTGCACATAGTCCTGATCTTTATCCGATCGAAAACCTGTGGTCTATTTTACCTACCCAAGTTTACCACCCAGGGCGCCAGTTGAAGAATGTGAAGGATCGAAGAGTAGCAAGTCAGGCAAATGGAAGATAACTGATCCTACGCATAACTCCATGCCAAGACGCTTAGTAGAAGTTATCAGCGATAATGGAGATCATACGTCTTACGAAACTGGTTAAAATATTTAAATAAACCTTTTGCTTTTATACATTTTTCGCTCTATTAATTAGGTTTTTTTGTTGATTCACAAATTCATAGTCGAAGTATTTAATTTGGAAAGGACTAATACAATATAAAATAACAACTTGAAAATTCCTCTCAACATTTGGAAAAAACAAAAAATGGTGTTGTCTTTATATTTATTTCGAGGGGTGTATATTCCCCTTACGTTGAACGAATGACGGTGGCAAATGTGTCAATATTCAATAGCAGAGTGGCATTGCGCTAAATATTATTATTATATTAGTAATCGTGACTACCAGCCAATTGTCCGCCTAAGATTTATATGGGAGGTCCGAAAATGTCCAACGCGATGTTGTTCATTTGCTATCACACAGTATGACATTGATCAGTACCAAATTTTGTTAAGATCGGTTGTGGTATATGGGAGATATCGATTCAGCCAGCCGGAAAGCCGCCCAACTTTTGTATGGGAGGTACGAAAATAGGCGTGGTACAGTAGTCAATCTTTACTTTTTAGGAAAACATTACCGAGTACCGAATTTCATTAAGATCGCTTGTAGTTTATGCGAGTTATCGTGTTGATCAACGGGCCCAACTTTTGTGTGCATTTGACTAAATTTTATCTAGTACCAAATTTCATAAAGATTGGTTCGGTTTTGAGGGAGTTATCTTGCCGAACAACCAGCCGGCCACACAACTTATGTTGGTAGGGTGTGGCAAAATCACCCTTGTCTTAATCGGTGATGGCGTTTGATAACACGAAGCCTACAACCTAATTTAATTAAGATCGGAAGTGTTCCACGCGACTTATCGTATTGACAACCCGGACAAGCACCAAGCTTTTGTATGGGAGGTACCAGAATGGGCGTCGAAAAACCACTCATTTTCCATAAAAGAGTGGAATATGACTAAATTTTGTCTAGTACCAAATTTCATAAAGATTGGGTCGGTTTAGCGGGAGTTATTTTGCTGAACAACCAGCCGGCCGAACAACTTATGTATGGATTTACAGCAGTTATCGTGTTGACCAGCCAGTCAGACAGACATACGGACATGGCTCAATCGTCTTAAAAAGTCCCAAAACGAATTTCGTTCAAAGATACTGGGGGTCTTATATGGCTCCTTCTATGAGTTAAAATTTTTCCGTAATAAATGATACACCCCCATTACTATGGGTGAGGGAATAAAAAGCTCACTCTCCTGCTAGATCAGAATACTCCCTCTCCCGACGACTCAGAAGCGCAGTGGAAGCACATCTCCCATTCAATGGAAACCGCTGCAAGGACAGAACTTGACTATCAAAACCGCAGAAGGATAAGCCATAGCACGACGAAGTTGTCGTATTGAAACTGATGAAAAAGACGCTGCACGTATGGCAACGAAACAGTCCGTTACAACACGTGCTGCGAATGAGCGGTTCAAGAGGATGAGAAGGGATGAAAACCAACTAGCAGTGGAAATAGCAGTGGAAGCAGCGAGACCCCGATATAAGCAGGATGGATAATGAATCCCGAAGATTTTTCTAGAGGGTAAGAGGATCAGATAACAGACCGAACAATGGGCTGACCTCCTGCGAGGACGAGAATGGGAATCTGGTTATAGATAAATAGTGTGTGCATAAAATGTAGAGAGACCACATCTCAGCACTAGTCCACTCAGATTCTTCCACTGAAGATCAGGAGGTAACGATTGTGGAAGACAGTGCCAAGGCGAGATTGGATTTTTATGGCCATTGGCGAAGGTTTGCATCAACTTGTGTGCGGTACATGGTTGGAGGAATCTATGCATGACGATTTGAGTCTCAGTGTATTATGTCCTGTATTCAAAAGGGTCTGTTCCAACTATCGCGGTATCAGTCTTTTATCCATCGCGTATAAGGTCTTGTCGAGCGTATTATGTGAAAGACTAAAGCCAATTGTTGAAAACCTGATTGGGCATTATCAGTGTGGTTTTAGACCAGGGAAGTCCACTACTAACCAAATATTCATTCTAAGCCAAATCCTGGAAAAGACCCACGAAAAGCAAAACGATACATACCATCTTTTTGTCAATTACAGAGCTGCTTTCGATAGCCCCATACGAGGAAAATTGTACGAAGCTATGTCTGAACTTGGGATTCCGGCAAAACTGATCCACCCATAGACTAATACATACATAGATACATTTATTCTCTCAATAAATTAAACGTCATAGGTACGGTGGAAAGTAAACATTAGATGGTGGAAAACATGGGTTCAATAATACCAGATAGAGGCAATAGTAAACAACGTCCAACAAAGGAACAACAACCGAATTTCGTGTTTTTGTGGCAAACTAGTTGTGGTAAATACAATACATATGTATACCAACGATAAAAGTCAACAAAAAAGTGCAAAATACATTTAATTTTTTCAGTTCTACACCAAAACGACATGAAAAAGTTAAGTGACCATATTTTGTAACTCCACCTGGTATAAGTTAATTTTAAATATAATTCCTCTCATTTCCACAAACCTACGATGAAGAGTGTGAAATGAAACGTCATGTGAGAGAATAAATGTATCTATGTATGTATTAGTCTATGGATCCACCTCTGTACTTTAGAATGACGCTGACCAACACCAAATCAGCAGTGAAGGTGGGGAAAGACCTCACCGAACTATTCTGTACCAAGCGAGGACTGAGACAAGGCGACACACTTTCGAGCACTCTCTTCAACATCTTAATGGAGATAATAATGAGAAAGGCTGCAGTAAATACGAACAAGACCATTAACACGAAAAGCCATATGTTGCTGGCGTATGCTAACGACATAGACATCATTGGGCGAAATTTGCGAGAGGTTACTGCAGTATTTTCAAGAATCGAAAATGAATCAGCGAAGGTTGGTCGTTCTGTTAATGAGGGCAAGACAAAATGGATAGTGTCAACGACTAGAGCAACCTCTCAACTTGGTCCGCACTTGAACGTTGACAACCGATTTAATTTTGAAGTGGTAAAAGAATTTATCTAACTTGGATCCGCCGTGAACAAAGACAACAACGTCGGCCTGGAGATAAAACGGAGAAGTGTGCTTGCAAATAGATGCTATTTTGGGCTCAGGAAGCAGTTGAAGAACAAAGCCCTCTCTCGACAGACAAAAGTCCAGCTTCACCTGACTCTCATTTTATCTGTCCTCACATATGGCTTTGAAACTTGGGTGATATTCGAGAGAAAAATTCTCCGTAAAATATGAAAAAACCGTTTCCCATTACATCCCACGAAGGGATTAGGGAGAGCTTCTCACAACCAGTGAGCTATGCGCTTTCTAATTTTTCACTCACTGATTGGGACCTACAGTTTTACACCGGTTCTGAACTGTATTTTAAGAAGCTTTTTCATGACTAAGTGTCGCCATTGCCGTCGTCGAAGGAAATGGAAGGTGGTCACAGTAGGGATCGAACCCACGTTCTCATGCACTAGAGCCGCGCACACTATCCATTGCACCGCCGATATATGGTCCTGTTAACGAAAACGGCGAGTACCTACATCAGTGGAACCAAGGGCAGCTTTCTAATTTGTATTTTGATGTGGACATAGCTAGGCCAATCAAATTAGGTCAACTGCATTGGCTAGGCCATGTTTTCAAAATGGATGAAGATGAGCCAGCGTGAAAGGTTTTCGATAACGTACCCGATGGAAGCAGGAAAAGAGGACGACCAAGACTCCGCTGGAAAGACCTGACTGGAGAATCCCTCTGTATCCTTGGTGTAGCCAACTGGCGGGAAAAAGCGAGGGATAGAACCAATTGGGGAAATATGTTAAAATTTGTTTAATTTATTTATTTGTTTATTGAAATAATATGTGTAAGGCATCTGACCTCATGAGGTTGTAAAATAGCCAATAAAAGTAAGCACGTGGGGGATTTCTCGAAAACAATAGAAATAATTCAGCCCTTTCTAAACGGCTGGACTGATAAAGGTTAAACTTCACATGGGCATAGTAGAGGCCTCGTGCTAGAGAAATTAGTTTATTGGAACATCATAGATCCCACTGCAGCCGCACGGTGGGAGCCTAAATTTGCCTACCTCGGACATCAACACAAATTTAACCCTTATAAAACTTTGAATTTTTTTTCTAACTCAATCCCAGACTACCAAAAAAAAGTCTATAATTCCATAAATGGGATTTTCCAGAAAATTATAGGAAATTTTAACATTTGTTCCTAGGTAGTTTAGCTCATAGACTAATAAGGGTTTTTCAACAGAGACGCTACAAAAATAAATCGATAGGGACAGCAAACGACGCCATATTTTTTCCCTCTCTTTTGACATTTCTCTTCAGTAAGGTTTGCCACTTCATCATGGAAATATATACGAGCCAACAACGAGTCGAAATTATTAAAATTTACTACCGAAATTTGGAGTCAGTGGCATCAACTTTAAGAGTTCTACGTCCAATTTCTGAATTCTGAATTTCATTTCTGGCTGAATGGCTTCGTCAATAAGCAAAATATGCGTTATTGGTCAGACAGCAATCCACACGTAATCCATGAGTCATCATTGCGGTTTATGGGCCGGCGGCGTCATTGGGCCGTACTTCTTCCGTGATGATCAAGACCGGCACATTACTGTGAATGCGAATCGCTACCGATCAATGATAACCTAATATTTTTGGCCCCAATTGGTTCCAACAGGACGGCGCCACAAGCCACACAGCGAATGCCACAATCAATTTATTGGAAACCAAGTTTGGTGAACGTGTTATCTCACGAAATGGCCCAGTCGATTGGCCGCCTCGGTCATGTGATTTGACGCCGTTAGATTATTTCCTGTGGGGCTACGTCAAGTCTATGGTCTATGCCAACAAGCCAGCGACGATTGATGAACTTCGTACGAATATCGAACGTGAAATTGCAGCAGTATCGGCCGATTTATGCTTGAAAACCGTCAAAAATTGGGTTCAGCGTCTGGACTTCTGCAAGCGTGCCCGTGGTGGCCATGCAAAAGAAATTGAGTTCCATACATAATAGCATCGAACGTACTTTCACAGGAACAAAGAATTTTATTGGTATCTGAAACCGGTTTTGTTTTATTTAAAAAAACTTTTGTAGCGCTCTTATTGAAAAACCCAATACTTATAGTAGACCTAATAGTTCTCCCACCAAATTTATGACATTTGGCCTGGTGTGATATTTACGTTCGATGTTGAAAATAATTGCTTTACTAATACCAGATAGAGGCAATGGTTCAAAACAACGAACAAAATAACAACAACGGCATTTCGTTTTGTGTGTTCAAATCATTGTGTTAAATCACAACAGAAATGTAGGCTAACAATAACAGTCAATAAAAATGTTTAAACCACATTTAAATTTCACAGTTTTTCACCAAAACGACATGAAATATTAAAGCAAGAAGTTATTGTAATTCCACCTGTTGTATGTCACTTTTCGTCAAACATCTCTCTATCACACCGACAACATCAAGAAGAGTGTGAAAGCTAAATATTCTCTCTAGTATGAGATTACTCTATGGTTTGTTGGACCCAGTGTTGCCAGACCCCGACCAAAAAATTATGCCAAATGTTCTCAAAAATTGTGCCGTTTGCAAAATCATTATGCTAAAATTGACTTTTTAGCCCTTTTTGTAATTCTGAGTCCAAAACAGTTACAGACCCTTCAAGAAATGGGTGCAGCCGTTATACGTTATCCGTTCAGCTTAAAAAGAAGTATTACCAGAACTACAGCAGGGTCATTATTTCCCCTAGAACACCATCATATCCCACAAATGCCGATAAATTGAGAATACGCGTTTTTAGCAGGGTCCGTCTTGGACACACCATCATCTTTTTTTAATGAACACATCTTTACAAGAACAGGACCCGCAATGTGCTCCGAGTGCGGAAACAGTCTTACACTTAAGCACATTCTTGAAGATTGCCCACAATATCAACATCCTAATACAGCATTAGCACTGGCATCGATTTTCTTGATTTTGCCCCTATTGTTGATTTCAATCGGAAATCAAGAAAATTTGCCTGATTTCCCATTCGTTTTGACAGACAACAAATCGGGTATTTTTCCTTATTTGTCTAGAAATCAGGAAAAAATGCTTGATTTGCTTTATGCAACGCTGTTTTATCTCATACCACGAACAAATAGTAGGTTTGTTTACAACCATTTCAATCACGGCGCATCGATGTGGTGGTACCACTAGAATACCCGACTTAGTTATTTATCGTATTTCTTAGACACAATTTACCAAACATATTTTTTGTACTTTTTTGTTTACTTTTATTCCTGGAATACACTTGTGCTGAATTCGATTGTGGAAAAATGCCAGACAAAGCATAATGCCTATTGTTGGTGTGTTTGTTGTCGTAGTAACACTACCTCGTCAATACGCCTTGACTTTCAATAAAATGATGAAAATCCCCAATGCGAACACTTCAGATTTTGTTAAGACATTTGATACGAAATCAGGAAAATGTTTTGCCGTGCGAATGAGCTATAAGAAGAACCACTTTTGGAAATAAATCAATATACGACATACTCTATAATAATTTTAATCTTAGAAATAGTTTTCGTAAGATTAAAACAAATAAACATTTAATTTAATAAATAAAATGATGAAAATCCCCAATGCGAGATTTTGTTAAGACATTTGATACGAAATCAGGAAAATATTTTGCAGTGCGAATGAGCTATAAGAAGAACCACTTTTGGAAATAAATCAATATACGACATCTTATATATAAAAATGAGTTGGCGTGTGTTTGCCTTAGCATAACTAAAGAACGGAGTGACGGATTTGGCTGATTCTTTTTTAATTTTGTTCACTGTTGACTCCGAGTGGTTTGTAAACAAAAAAAATCCATAATTTCAATAAAAAATTTCCATAATTTCCATATCTTCTTTATATATAAAATTCTACTGCACGTGCGTATGTCACTGAACTCCTCCTAAACGGCAACACCGATTTTAATGAAATTTTGTGCGTGTCTTTAGGTGGACAAGATTAGTCATAAAAAAATTATGGGCAGTGTTCTTGAAGCTACAATTTTGAACGGCAAATTTGAAGGTAAAGTTGTTCTCCTGCCACGAATCCCAATGATCCCTTTAGACTCACCCTTTCCATTCAGACGTCTGCAATTTTCAATTCGCTTGGCGTTTGCCATGACTATTAATAAGTCACAAGGTCAAACAATGTCGATTTGTGGGTTGGATCAAGAAAAATCAGCTCTTTTCACATGGCCAATTATATGTGGCGTGTTCTCGCGTTGGAAAACCGTAAACTTTATTCATTTATACTCCTCAGAAACTCACTAAAAATATTGTTGATCAACTCGCATTATGATAAAATTAAACAAACATTGATTATAACGAATTGTTTGTTGAAAAATTGATGTTATTTAAAAATAAAGAATAATAAAATTATTATATTATTTGTCTTTCATTTCATATTTTGTTTAATATTCAAATCGCTTGAAATATCATGCAGGACAATGTCAGTCCGTATAGGTTCTGATAAATTCCACAATTATACTGAAACATCTTTTATTACACCTTAACGATTACCCAAATATGTGTTTCTCTTTACTTTGTTTAATTAATACTCTTAAATTGTATTCTCTTTAAACTGAATATTAATACTCAAACCCCACAATTCCTTTAGTATTGTAAATGTAAACGCTACTGCTTATAGTTTCATATTCTTAAATAACGGTATAGTCGTACGATATTTGCTTTGTACATATGAAAGTAGAAACAAACAACAGATTTGAGTGATAATTTTAAGTCTCTGTAGCGATGATAAATAAAAGAATGATCACTGCGTTTTGAGACAACACAACGTAAAACAACTTCTTTCTTTCTTCTACAAGGTCTGAATAAATTGGTAAGTTTCGGTCAATAACAGTGTTAGATTATAATAGTGATTTTGTTTTCAATTAACTTCAATAATTAGTGAGTGAGATGCCGCCAATCAGACGTAGGAACATTGGTCGCAGAAGCCGTATGGCTACAAGCTCAAGAAATTTGCGAGCGATTGAAAGTCCTGAACATCAAGCAAATCGGTTTCATTAAAACTACAATTCAGGGGTAGCGAAGCGCACCGGGTCAACTATTACTCTATAATAATTTTAATCTTAGAAATAGTTTTCGTAAGATTAAAACAAATAAATAAATAAATAATAATTTGTTATAGCATGTCTCTTAATTTCATAAAAAAAACTATCTTACAATATTGTAACAACTTCTACACCAACAACAAAAGCCAAACGAAGGGTGATTTTCAGCTCCAATAATTATGAAATTTTTTTAAATAAAACTTAAAAAAAAATAATTTACTATATACTTAAATAAAAATAATTTATATATTTGTTTGAGATCAATTGTTGTTAACAATTTCTTCCCATCGTCTTAGAATAGAATTTCCCAAATTTTGGATAATTTCTTTTGGAATCAGTTTCACTTATCCTAGAGAAGAGTGATCAAATCGTCTCTACTTCGAAATATTCTTTATCTGATATTATTCTCAATGAACCTTGAGATTTTCTCTGGAGTTTATAACTGGCACTTTGAGAAGAACTTCTATCAGATTTAGACCATTTTACAAGTCACATATTGATACATATTGAATGCACTGTATGGCCCAAAACGACTAATTTGAAGTTTGTTAATAATCGTCCATAATAATAAGTTTTACATCGGTTTTTTACTCCTGTTTTCAAGAAAGCATTTTGGCATCCATAATAATAATTTTATAAAGAATTTTGTCATTTATCTCTATACGGACATTTTTGAAATGGTCAACCTATTTCTGATATTTAATGAATTTAATTTTTTCTTTTACACTTGTGGAGTTTCTGTACCAATTATATACCAAACAATTGTGTTCGTACGAAATTACTTTGGCATAACAACCGTGTAATTGATTTTGTTCAGGAAATTTTCGTAGAGGTTAGTGAGTATATAGATAAATAATAATTTTCACCAGATGGCAAAGACTGTTTCCGTGCGACCATTTTTCACTCGGATGTGATGAATAAGCACTCAAAAATCTCGGTCATATCGGTTTAGACATTTGCTGACAATACAAAAGGAAAAAAAGCATGGTTATATGGGCTTTTAAATAGTTTTTGTTTCCAAGGAAATTTGCCCATATCTACCACTCCGCCGCCATCTAGAAAATTTCCCTTTACTGTCAAATCCACCACTTATCTTTCACTATCTATGGTTTTTTATTTATCTATAGTGAGTACCAGGCAAATATACGATAAATATACTGTAAAAATAGATTTTTCAGATAAATTAAAAGCAAAAACTTTCAATTCGAAAAATTGTGCCGTTTGCAAAAAAAAATGTGCTAAAAAACGGCACTAAAATTAAAAAATTTGGAAAAATGCTGAGAAAATTGTGCTAAACGGCATTAGGCATAATTTTTCAAAAAACAAGTGCCAAAATCAAAAAAATTGTGCCAAAACGGCATAAATTATGCAAACATGGTAACACTGGTTGGACCACATGCAGTTGAACCACATGCATATTTCAGAATTAGGTTAAAGAAATCACGAGACTGCTGTGCACGTTGAGATATTTTTCGCTAAATATTATTTAAATACACCGAATTTACCATAGAGAAATGACGTAGAGAGAAGCCATTTGACTCAGTAATTTTATGAAGTTTGGTGTGTTGCAGATGGACGTTGTATGTTGGAAAGTATTGTTTTAATAATACCAGATAGGGGCAATGGCTCAAACCAACCAACAAGAAAACAGCAACGGAATTTCGTTTTTTGCGTTAAACTAATAAGAAATTATAACAAAAAAAGTCCAAAATACGTTTAAATTTCTCAGCTTTTCATCAAAACGACATGAAAAATTTAAGTCAACCATTTTTGTAATTCCACCTGGTGTAAGTCATAGACGAATTTAGTATAGACACATTAATTCTCTCAATTTATTAAACGCCATAGGTATGGTTGCAAGTGAATAGTGGATAGTGGAAAGCATGGGTTCAATAACACCAGATAGAGGCAATAGTACACAACGTCCAACAAAGGAACAACAACCGCATTTCGTGTTTTTGTGGCAAAATAGTTGTGTTAAATACAATACAAATGTATATCTACCAAAGATAAAAGTCAACAAAAAAATCCAAAATACTTTTCAATTTCACAGTTCTATACGAAAACGAATTGAAGAAGTTAAGTAAACACCTGCTGTAAGTTAATTTTTGTCGAATTTCACTCATTTGCACAAACCTACGACGAAGAGTGTGAAATGAAACGTCAGATGAGAGAATTAATTCGTCGATACTAAATTCGTACGATAGAACGATTTACAATCTAAATCAACGGACACAACACGTCAGAATTGGCTTCAAAGTGGATGAGGATAATTAAAAAAATATATTTTCAAAATGTTGACAGTGCATTTTTTTCACGGCAAAATTTTAAAGTCTTGATCAATCATCATCAATCAATCATTGATAGTATTTCCCGAAGACTAATTTATACATAGATTTGTTATCCGTATTATCCGCTTCTTCAATCAGGTGGAATTGAAAATTTTTGTCAGCTGTTTTGCAGTTTAATTACAACAATTTGTGCGAACATCGAACAAAATCCTCCATTTTTAGTTTTGTGCATTCACGATGTTCATATATTTACATATGTATTTTGAACATTCGCAGTAACAATTTCAGCTGTGTTTCTCAAACCTCAGCGACAGAACTGAACTTCCATAAGTTCGGTTCCCTTCAATCATTAAACCGATAAGCGAGTTGATAAATCTATGTATAAATTAATCTATGGTATTTTCCATACAGTAATGTCATATAGAGTTGCAATTCTTCTCATCTGACAATTCATTTCACACTATTCGTGGTGCGGTCGGTGCGATGGAGAGCTATTTGTCGTAAATTGACGTACACCAGGTGGAATTACAAAAATTTTTGACTTAAATTTTTCATGCCGTTTTGTTGAAAAACTGTGAAATTTAAACGTATTTTGGACTTTTTTGTTATCTTTTATTGTTAGTATATATTTGTGGTGTATTTACACAACAATTTTAACGCACAAAACGAATTGACGTTGCTGTTTTCTTGTTGGTTGGTTTGAGCAGTTGCCTCTATCTGGTAGTATTAATGCAATAGTTTCCAACATCTGTATGCAACCACACCAGACTTCGTAAATTTACTGAGATAAATCGATACTCTATACGTCATTACTCTATGGTGTTTTCATGTAAAATACAAAATAAAATGAATTGCAAATTTAATTGAAAGATTTTCAAAATACTGCCATAAAAAAAAATACACTATCAAAATTTTAAAAATATATTTTTCTGTTTATGCTATCATCATGACACGTCGTTTGAGCCAAATATTGAACAAAAAAATATTTTTTTTTTTCACTCAAATAAGAGATGGTATTTTTGTTTTTTTAGAATTGGTCCTTTTTTCAACAATAGGTACATTTTTAAGAGTAGGTACTTATTCAAGAAAAGTTATTTTGTTTCACAAAAAAGGTACTTTTTAAAGAAATGGTAGTTTTTTAAGAAAAGGCAATTTGTTGTAAGAAAATGTACTTGTTTAAGAAAATGTATTTATTTAAAAAAAAAAATACTTTTTTTTAAGAAAAAGTACTTATTGAAGAAAACTTTATTTTTTAAAAACCTTTGACTTGGGCTTTACTAAATATACTTTTTATTGGGTTCAAAACTACAATATGTATATACTAAATATTGGTTACAGGCTCCACCTGGAAAACGTCAGATTAAACAAGAAATTTCCTAACATATGTGAGACATATAGTTAGTCTAGACACAAACCAAAGCAAAAGTAAAAAATATAGTTGATGATAGTGGGTTGTAACATAATAGTGTCAAAGTAAATGTTGTTTAATTTTTTTTCATTTGGTCTAATAAGTCTACCCTCTCGCGTATGATCAGAGCCTCAATTAAACTTGATTAAAGCCACGCCCCCATTTATATTGTCTGCAATAAGAACGTCAAAAGGCTTTACAGCCAAATTAATGGGAACATTCAAATCAAATTTCATAATTCTGGGGTCACTCATTTTGTCACAATCTTTATTACTCTGATTTAGTTCCACACCATTTTCTTTCGCCCTTAAAGTGTACAAATAGCTTTTTAGCTGATTCATTCTCCACAAGAGGAACATCCACTTCAAATTTCATACACGCTGAAAAATAATGGCCCCAGCAACATATTGAAGATCTGCTGCCTTTTTGTTACTTTGTTGTCTGCCTCGATTTTGTTTTTACCGGTTTTCAACAAACAAAATCACATTTGGATCTCAAAAATATATATTGATTAACAGCAATATTTTTGAAACACTTTATATTGCATAGCAAACACTATGTGTTTGGGCACAACTATAGTATATTTGCGAGAAACTACAAACACTTTATATTTGCATCCAAACAATAACAAAAGGATAGATTTTTCAGCGTGTAGTCCTATACTACACTGTATAATTATGGTGTTCATTACTTCCATTTTATTCAACGCCCCAATTTGTATCTCCCCCAATTACTGTACCTCCAAAAATACTGAAATCAATATTTCTTAATTCTATGAACTATCAAACCAAATTTCATGACTCTAGTATCACGTGTTTCATCAAAGCGCTATTTTCACCGATTTAGTGTCACAAGGGATACATCCATCCCAAATTTCATAATCTTATCTGCTGTAGTTTAGTCAGAGTGCTAACAAATCACCCAGTCAGTCAGTTACCAAGCAATCTTATACTTATGTATTATATACAGATCATGCATTTCTGGTCCAGTATTGTGTACACAAATACTACTATTAATTTTCAAATTTCAAACAGAATGCAAATGATCACATGATTAAGGATCACATGATACAGATTTGTATTTATTTTGTATAATTAAGGTCAAACCTAAGTTTATATTCTAACAAATAAACCATTTAATAATAATGACAATAATGACAAAACAACATGTCAAAAATAAGTTTTTTGTTATCTTATAAATGAGCAACTACCCAGGCAGAAATTGCAGACGGTACAAAAAAAGAAGTACACTTATTTAAAGGTACACTTATTTTATATGAACTTATTCCAGTTCACTTATTTAAAGGCACCAAAAATTCCATATTCAGCAGCCTGTATCTTTTGCAATTTGTTGCAGAATTCAAGTGAACCAAAAAAAAAAATAGCACATTTTTGGACTTTTTTTTATAAATTGCTCAAAAAAAGTTCTTTAGTTAAGAAACCACTATTGTCATGATTTTTTGATATATCTCAAGATGTCTAGCTTCCATTTCTATTTTAAAATTCTGCAATCGGTTACAAATTGCAAAAGATACAGGCTGCTGAGTATTGAATTTTTAGTGCCTTTAAATAAGTGAACCGGAGTGTATATAGACAGTTCTTCAAACGAAATATTTAGATTTCAATAACTTTACAGTTTTATGTATATTATTCACATGGGACTGTCCGTCGAGGTGGAAGGTTTCTGATAGCCATTCACTTGGGAGTGGGCACAAATGATTACTTCATTGGGCAGTTCAAGCAGCTCACTACTGCCGCGCAGTATATCCTGGGGTACGGCTTTATCGGAAACCTCCTAGCTAGCTAGAGTGAGAAGGCGAAACAAATGAGCAGCCTGAGCCTAGTAGGTGACTGATGTCACTGAAGCTCATCAAGCTATCGGGCATATTCTTTTGTCCTTAGAAGGCGGATGAACCAACATATGAATCAACGGGGAATAGAAATCAAATGGAGAAAATACAGGTTCGACATATTGCACCATGGCCAGCGTCTGATCCATAACGGGCAGCTGCAATCAAATATCTTGGCAGTAGGTAAAATTCAAAAATGCCGCGTCAAAAAGCATGGCAGTTAGTGGTACAAGACTCCAGCATAAAGACATATACAAGGCTACTTGGGAATCCCCTGATCAAAGAACGAAGAACCAAATTGATCACGTGGTAATTGATGCAAGGCACTCATCCAGTGTAATGGACGTACGAGTGATCGGAGGAGCTAACATCGAATCTGATCCCTACCTGGTAGCAGCAAAGGTTCGCACAAGATTGAGTGAAACGAAAATCGTACGAAACCAGACGCAGAGAAAGCTAGACATCGGAAAGCTAGACATTGTCAATGGTAGCCACAGCCTACTCAAGGAAGCTCCCGCAACTTTTGGCACAGAACCCACCCCTCCCGATGACGATCCTGAAGCGCAGTGGAAACCCATTTCCGACTCTATAAAAGCTGCCGCGACAACCGTACTTGATTTTGTAAAACCACTTCGCAACAAACCATAGTACGATGAAATGATGAAAAGAGCGCTGCACATATGGCAATGCTTCAGTCAATAAACCGTCTCTTTAGGCATAAGAAACGGCGGTAGAGAAAGCGCGAGAGTAAGAAAATTGAGACATACAGACGGAAGAACGAAGCCCGAAAATTCTACCAAAAAGTCAATAACGGAATTAGTGGACATGGTTCAGAGCCCCCCTTCAGTAAAGACAAGGAAGGAAATATCATCGTAGATGTGCAGAGCATATTGGGAGTATGGAGAGATCATTTCTCTGCGCTATTTGTACCTGAGATATCCAATGACGACGGGGCAATCGATCACAATTTGGACGACGATGTCGATTCCCCCTCCTACCAAGACGATGTCAGAACAGCTATTGCCCGGCTTAAGAACAACAAAGCCGCAGGAGACAATGGATTACCGGCGGAGTTGTTTAAGGCATTAGCAAAATTTGGTAAGATGAATGCATGGCCGGCGATTGGAATCTCATTGTACTTTGTCCCATATTTAGAAAAGGTGACCCGAATCTCTGTGCCAACTACCGTGGAATATGCCTTTTATCCATAGCATATGAGTTTCTATCAAGTACAATGTGGGAAAGACTAAAACCAATTATAGCTGACCTGATTGGACCATACCAGTGTGGATTTAGGCCTGTATAATCGACAACTGACCAGATTTTCACGCTACGCCAAATCCTGGAGAAGACCCACGAAAAACAAATCGACATCTATCATCTATTTGTCGATTATAAGGCGGCCTCATCGCTCATACGCGTTTGCAGGACGATCTTGACGAACACCAAATCCGCTGTGAAAGTTCGTTAAGATCTTACCGAACCTTTCGAAACTAAGCGAGGCCTCAGGCAAGGCGACACACTAACGTGCGATCTCTCTATCATCTTAATGGGGATCACTATGAGAAAAGCTGCAGCCAACATGAATAAAACGATCAGCAGCAAAAGTCACATGCTGCTCGCGTATACTGATGATGTAGATATCATTGGGCGCACAATGAGAAATGAGAGAAGCTACTGCGGTTTTTTCGAGAATTGAGAAGGAGTCAGCAAAAGTGGGTCTGACAGTAAATGAGGACAGGAGAAAATTAATGGTTTCAACGAGCAGGGCCTCAACGTGATTAGACTAAAGCGTGAACGTTGATAACCGTTATAATTTCGAGGTGGTGGACGAATTTATACATCTCGGTTCTGCCGTAAACGGAGACGATAATGCCGACCTTGATATCGAGCGGAGAATTGTGCTTGCGAATTGATGTTATTTTGAGCTAAGTAAGCACTCTCTCGAGTGGCGAAGGCCCGGCTATACCAGACTCTCATACTCTTGCTTTATAGCGCAGAAAATCCTGGGTCTTATCACAAGCAGACCAAACATCTGTATGAGTCTTCGACAGAAAAATACTCCGAAAAATGTATGGCCTATAGTGCACAACGGCGAGTATCGGCGACGCCTGAACCATAAGTTGTATGAGCTATATCCCAACATTCACATAGTTAAGCGGATCAAGATAACGCGATTACTCTGGCTAGGCCACGTCAGTAGAATGGATGAAGACGAACCAGCGCGAAGGGTTTTCGAAACCGAACTCGAAGGAAGTCCCTGCTTCGTCCACTACCTCGAAATTATAACGGTTATCAACGTTCACGCTTTGGTCTAATCGCGTGGAGGCCCTGCTCGTTGAAACCATTAATTTTGTCTTGTCCTAATTTACCGTCTGACCCACTTTTGCTGACTCCTTCTCAATTCTCGAAAAAGCCGCAGTAACTTCTCTCATTTTTCATTGTGCACCCAATGATATCTACATCATCAGCATACGCGAGTAGCATTGTGACTTTTGCTGCTGATGGTTTTATTCATGTTGACTGCAGGTTTTCTCATAATGATCTCAGATGTTAAAGAGATCGCA
The DNA here is from genome assembly GCA_963931995.1 of Phaonia tiefii. Classification (NCBI taxonomy): domain Eukaryota; kingdom Metazoa; phylum Arthropoda; class Insecta; order Diptera; family Muscidae; genus Phaonia; species Phaonia tiefii. The sequence continues at coordinate 213,144,424 of OZ008368.1, forward strand.
CGATAGGGTGTCGCCTTGTCTGAGGCCTCGCTTAATTTCGAAAGGTTCGGTAAGATCTTTACCAACTTTCACTGCGGATTTGGTGTTCGTCAAGGTCATCCTGCAAAGGCGTATGAGTTTTGCAGGAATACCAAGCTCAGACATTGCTTCGTAGAGTTTTTCGAGTATCAGGCTATCGAAGGCCGCTTTATAATCGGCAAATAGATGATAGGTGTAGAATTGTTTGTCGGGGGTCTTCTCCAGGATTTGGCGTAGCGTGAAAATCTGGTCAGTTGTCGATTTTCCAGGCCTATAACCACACTGGTATGGTCCAATCAGGTCAGCGATAATAGGTTTTAGTCTTTCGCACATTATACTTGATAGAATCTTATATGCTATGGATAAAAGGCTTATTCCACGGTAGTTGGCACAGATACTCGGGTCACCTTTTTTAAATATGGGACATAGTACACTGAGACTCCAATCGACGGGCATGCATTCAACTAACCAAATTTTGCTAATGTGCTGATGCATGCACCTTATCAGTTCATCGCCGTCAGCCTTAAACAACTCCACCGGTAATCCATCGTCTACTGCGGCTTTGTTGTTCTTAAGCCGGGCAATAGCTGTTCTGACCTCGTCTTGGTTAGGAAGGGGGCAATCGACGTCGTCGTCCATATTGTGATCGATTGTCCCATCGTCATTGGATATCTCAGGTACCAATAGCGCGGAGAAATTATCTCTCCATATTCCCAACATGCTCTGCACATCTGCGTTGAGATTTCCATCCTTGTCTTTACAGAAGGGGGGCCCTGAACCATGTCCATTAGTTCCGTTTTTGACTTTTTGGTAGAATTTTTGTCTTCGTTCTTCCTTCTGTATGTCTCAATTTTCTCACTCTCGCGCTTTCTTCACTGCCGTTTATTATGCCTAAACTGACGGTTTACCTCCTTTCTTTTCTTCCTATACCGCTCAGTTGGAGCTCGCGTTGCAATTGACTGAAGCATTGCCATACGTGCACCGTACTTTTCATCATTTGCCATACGACACTCTACATCGTACCATGGTTTATTGCGGAGAGGTATTTCGAAACCAAGTACGGTTGTTGCGGCAGTTTTTATAGAGTCGGAAATGGGTTTTCATTGCGCATCAGGATCGTCATAGGGAGGGAGTGGGTTCTGCGCCAAAAGTCGCGAGAGCTTCCTTGAGTAGGCTGTGGCTACCTCTGGTAATTACAGCTTTCCGATGTTCAGCTTCCTCTGCGTCTGGTTTCGCACGATTCTCGCTCTACTTAATCTTGTGCGAACCTTTGCTGCTACAAGGTAGTGATCAGAATCGATGTCAGCTCCTCTGATCACTCGTACGTCAATTAAATTCGATTAGTGCCTTCCATCAATTACCACGTGATCAGGGGATACCCAAGTAGCCTTGTGGATGTCTTTATGCTGGTACCACTAATGACCATGTTTTTGCCGCGGCAAAGTCAATCAGTCTCATACCGTTGTCGGAACTGTCAGCATGTAGACTGAAATTTCCAATAGTTGGATTAAACACATTATCCCTTCCTACTTTGGCATTAAAATCTCCTAGTACAATCTTAATGTCATGGCCAGGGCAGCGGTCATACGTTTCCTCTAGGAGCTCTTAGAATATGTCTTTGGCATCATCATCTGTATACTTGTATATATTTCTATTGGATAAATTCGTTCCGCCAATAAAAATTTGATGGCGAGTACAGAAATCTATGAGCCTGTCACCATCGTCATTCCTCACATTTTCAAGCCCATGTGTTCCCATAACTTCCTGTAAGTTGTTGCTGTCGCTGCTCACTTTGCGGCACTTGAAACTACTGCTTACATTTCTGTCTTAAACCGACACAAAAATGCCAGGATTAATCAAAAACGACGATGAATGTCATTATTGTAATTAAAAGATAAGAGCAAGACCAATTTTGCTGCAAATGACGTCACTAGGAAGCAAACGGTAATCTCAACGGTAATCAACGAAAACAAGTCTTTTGTAATTTTTGTTGCAGAGAGTTACCACCTAGCTATGATTAACCTTGTAAATATTTCAGAAAAAGTTCCTCTTTTAAAAAACGAAACGAATTGACAAAATTCTAGTTCCAAACAATTGTTTTCGTAAGAAATAACTTTTGGCATAACAATGCTATAATTGATTTTGTTCAGGAAATTTTCGCACAGAACTGAGTACCAGGTTCAATACCGGGCTAAAATCGAAAAATTAATAAATAAAAATTGGAATTTAAAGGTGGTTTCCTTTACAAATAATAACCAATTTACATTTTGTGTGTGTTTTTGTTCAGAGGAATGCTATAGACAAATGGCTTCCGGACAACAGCAGAGCTGTGGATTAACATTTCGCTAATTTTTTTCTCGATAACGATTACCACGATCCAATAAGTTAACATTTCGGCAAAAATCTGACGATCACGACAGCCGTGATTAGGGACCTGATTAGAAATTTATAAAATTTTAACTATATTCACTGCGAAGGTTACATATCCTGGAGTTATACATTCTTACCGTAATATACATTTGCATGTGGTCATATCAATATTTGGGCCGATTATCACAAAATCCAATAGATCTCATTCTTGACCCAAACCAATATTTTTAAGCGATCCACTACGCGTATGCCCCAATAATTTTACTGTATGCATCTAGTTTAACCAACGATTTAGTGTTACAGAATCAAGTTTTATTTCAATATTATTTAGTACCATGCCGGTATTGACTCGCATCGTTCTTATAAAAATGTGCCAAACAGATAAAATGCGTACAAATTATAACTGTTTTAGTTTCTTTGTTCTCAATTCGTGTCTGAGTTCTTATATAGAGACTTGTTTCTGTAACGACCTTGGTGTCCTTGCAATCGTTACAATTCCAAACCCAAGATTCAATTTAATTGACATTTCCATTTAAATAGTACGCCGGCTAAACGTAGAAGAATTCCGAGATGGCAATATGATCACATTTTACAGGGAGGACCAATCACACAAAATCACAAGTCTCCTGGTGTCCAAAGTTGCCGGAATTTAGTTATCCTATTAAAACCCTAAATATTCTCAATCTGTTGCAATGAAATATACTGGATTATTTGTTGTATTTTGGAGAAACATATTGAATGTGAATGAAATTAAATGACAACAATACGTGCATTAAGTTGAGGTCAATGGCTTGTAAATATTGAATAAATATTACTAGTATTACAGCATTTTCAGTCAATACAACAATTTTTATATTCTGGTTGACGATTTTGAAACACCTTTAATAAGTCATGATGTGACCTATAAAGACTGTTGATACGGAAGCCAAGTGTAACCCAGAAACTCAAATCAAACACAAAATGCCAATTTTATTACTTTTGTATTTGGAATTCAAATTATAGGTTGGTTATTGAATATATGTACATATTAAATTTAACTTATCAGCTTGAGTAAAATGCTAATCAATCTTTCATAATATTTTCAATAAAATGTGTACTTGTATTGTGTTTAAAGTTAATCAAGAATTTACTTATATTTTCAATTAATCACGTAGTCAACTGGAGTACGAACTTAATTAACACTCAATATATTTATTTTTTTATATGCGTAATCAACTGTATATATTACATATATGTATAATCAAAACTATTACGATATTAACCAAAATTTACTATTTGTAGGATACAAAAATTGGTAAATTGATTATTGTGGTGGATCGTTGGCAATTTATAAGTAGCTATTTCGGTGCTCACAAACATATCTCATCAGCTCACTTCTCCACAAGTATTTGGATATTTCATCACACCTTATAGAGATAAACAAAAGTAACCGTAATGAGAATTGTTTCAACACATACACGCTGAAAAGTTTGTATTGTTTTGTTGTTTGGATGCAAATATTACGTGTTTGTAGCTTTTTGCAAATTTAGTATACTTGTGTCCAACCACATTGTGTTTGCTATTCAATATAACCATTTTTCAATTAGAAAAATGTTCATGACTTCTTGTAGTATGAATGTCTCATACATTAACCAAAAACTAACAAAAATCGGTCAATAAAATTCAAATTCAAATAAATGTAACTGACACTAGCACGATATTCAAAATATGCTATACCACGGAAAAATACAACTCTGTGATATAGATTAAAAACTCACCTCAAAGCACTGCAACAATGCGAGAACGCATGATGAAAATAAGAACATGGTGGAAAAATTCTGTCTGTTCTTGTTGTTGGAATAATAGGCCTTTCATTGATGTTGATACTTAGGGATCTTCGATCGATGCTAATTCGCACATGTGAATTGCAGAATTGAGTTTGTATATATACGATTGATGATCAACCGATGGTATCAATTCAGGCACAGTAGTCAGGCATCTGATGATGAACTTGTCACGAAACTAGTCATGGCAGTGAGTGTGTGTTGAACTGAATTGTCTATTATTTCCAACAAAAACTAACCATTTTTCAATTAGAAAAATGTTCATGACTTGTAAGCTAGTAGTTCGAATTTATCACACATTAACCAAAAACTATTCAATATAATATGTTTGGGACACAATTATTAATAGGTTACAGTATATGTGTTTGTGACTCAAATTTGTTTTTCGTTGTTGAAAACTGCTCAAAACAAAAACGTGTCAGACAATAAGGAAACAAAAGGCAGTCAATCTTCAATTCTCGAAATCAATGGTTACAAACATGTACATGGTTCCTGTAATATGTTGTTGGGGCCGTTATTTTTCTATTCAATATGACATGATTGGGACACAATAATTAATACGTTACAGTACACTGAACGGAAAAGCATCGTCACAGGGATGAAAATGTTAATCACCCCAACAACGTACAGTTTCATTCCCGCTATGAAAATGTGTTTATCAACTGCAAATTGTTCGTTACTATGGTGAAAGTTTGGTTGTTGCCGCAATGAATTTGCTTCAAAACTTTTGCAATTTGTAACCGAGTGCAGAATTTTAAAAATTTCCTGAGATATAAAAAAAATCATGACAATAGTGGTTTCTTAACTAAAGAACTTTTTTTGAGCAATTTATTAAAACAAGTCCAAAAATGTGCTATTTTTTTGGTTCACTTGAATAAAGGCACTTTATTATTTTTTTTATTATTTTTAAAGTAAGCGATGATTTTTTGTTGGACCGTCTGTTTATTTGGCTTTGGCTTTTAATGCGATTTTCAAACATTGGCATGTGAGATTTAATGGTAGTAACACTGATTGTTTGATCTATACTTTGTCAGAATTTAGCACTCAACTCTTCTCTTTGTACTGGAAATCGACAGAGTAATGTCAAGAGGTGACATCTGTCTCATCTTCGTTTCATTTCACACTCTTCGTAGTGAGGTCGGTGCGATAAGTTACAAGAATTGTTGACTTGAATTTGTCATGTAGTGAAATTTAAACGTATTTTGAACGTATACACAAATGTTTTAAGACACAAAACGAAATGAGGTTGATGTTGTTTTGAACCATTGCCTCTATCTGGTATAATTAAAGCAATACTTTTCAGCATGCAACGTTCATATCCAACTAAACCTAATGTCGTAAATTTACTGAGAGAAATCGTTACTCTAGGTGTATTTACTCTATGTGAGAAACGTACCGGATTTAAATTGTAGGATCAAAATATCAATTCTGACTTTTGTTTAATACAAATCATGGCAAAATAAGTAATGTAGAAGCAGTAGGAATTGAAGGCATTTTGTTTTTATTTCAGGAGCCGACCTTGTCAAATTCAGTTGATCGAAATTGTCATGATGTATTTATTTCAGGTTATATCAGGAGGAATTGTTGTAATTTTCGGCAACAACCACAAGGACAAGAAAAAATTTAATCTGCTGTTTTAACGCTACCACCTGCACTGAATACATCTTGGAATTGGTATAATCAACAGTTGACAAGGTCGGACCACAACGATAAGAAACAATTGAAATCAGCTGTTCTAACACTTCCATCTGTAACAGATACATCTTGATACAAATGAAAAAAACATTGGACTGGGGAAGAAATACTTTCAAGTATCAAACAATTCCATTTTCCTTGTCGTTTGCTGTCTGTTTTTAGCTTCCCCGACACTCAACATTTCCTGCATTAAGCCCATTTGTATTTCAAATATGCAGAAATGTATTCAGAAGGATTTATGGGGTTTGTCTGTTTGCCGAGCTCGTGTATAGGAAACATTAGTGGTCTTCATGAAAGCTCGAAAGAACCTCGTAAACACGAACACATCGTAAACTTGCACAGCAAACGTCAAAACAAACAAATTTCCCATACAAAGCAACTTGCAGGAAAGTTTTCGAGGCAAATTTGCTGAGCAAACCTGGAAAAAGAAACCTGAAAACTTTTGAAATTTCAATGTCAATATTTTTGTATTAAAAAAAGAGAGGGGTTTTGATTTATTTGAAAAAAAAAAAATAAAATAATGGAATAGGAAAGCATATACTTTTAATTTTACTTTGTTTATTTACTTTATCAGCCTTTTTTTGACAATTGCTGCATAAATACAGTGATCAACTTTATTTGGTGCCTCATGAAACGCTTCGGGGCAAACTTACGCTGAGCAAAAGTTTTCTTGTTTGCATGAATACCACTATTGTCTCCACTATTGCATGAATACCACTATTGTACGAGTATGCAGCTCAGATTTGTAAAGTGTGTGTGATCTTTTTAGAAACAATTCAGCCCTAATACAGCATTCGCACTGGCATCGATTTTCTTGATTTTGCCACTTTTGCTGATTTTAAGCTGAAATCAAGAACATTTGCTTCACATTTGCTTCCGTTTTGACAGACAACAAATCAGGTATTTTTTCTTATTTATCTACGAATCAGGGAAAAAATGCTTGATTTGCTTTATGCAACGCTGTTTTATCTCACACTAAGAACGAATAGTACGTTTGTTTACAACCATTTCAATTACGGCGCATTGATGTGGTGGTACCACTAGAATAACCGACTGATTTATTTTTCTCATTTCTTAGGTATTTAATGTTTCTCAAACATATATTTTTATACTTTTATGTTTATTTTTATTTTTGGAATACATTTTTGCTGAATTTGATTGTGGAAAAATACCAGACAAAGCCAACTGACTATTGTTGTAGGCTTGGTGTGTTTGGTGTCGTAGTAACACTACCTCGTCATTATGCCTTGACTTTCAATCAAATCAGGAAAAATTCCAGTGCGAACACTTCAGATTTTGTTAGAGCATTTGATACGAAATCAGGAAAATATTTTGCAGTGCGAATGAGCTATAAAACAAATTTCTCCGACACGTTTTTTTATTATCCGACACAGTAGGACAATAAAATTCAAGGCTATGGGTGAGTTTATAATCATGTTTGTTTGTTACATATGTTATCTTTTGGATGTTATCTTTTTGGAATGCTAGTCTTGTGCATACATGGGAAACTCAATTCAAATATAAAGTTTATTTCATTGTTACTGATTTTACAAGCATTTTCTTTGCATGACAATGGTTGCTAACTCGATCTAATGCGTTGGCAATGCAATTTAGATATATGAACTGACAAGCCATTGTGTGAGTCTAGTTTGTCATTGATATACAATTTTTAAGCTAAACACGGTGAAAAAATGGCTCCAGTAATATAATGCAGGAACTATGTCTATGTTTGGAACATTATTGTCATGTATTGAAGATATGCTACTTGTTTGCTCCTTTGCTGTTTGTCACGTTTTTCTTTTCATCAGTTTTCAACAGAAAAAACCAAATTAGAGTCACCAACACATAAAGAATGTTATAACATATTAATAATTATGTCTCCAACATGTAATATTGAACAGCAAACACAATATGTTTGAATGCAAGTATTCACATCCAATCAACAATAAAATACAGATCTTTCAATGTGGAGAAATCATTCCCCTCTCAAAATTGTGATTCTAAAGTTCAATACATGATGCCTTCAGACCAGTACTCATATTATTATTTAAATTAGGTGGAACTCCAAACAAAAATAAAAATTCCTGTGAAATTGCCGACGAAATAATTCAGCACGTGTAGTACAGAGCTGCTATCTTTCTCATCTCATCTCACCTTTCATTTCATACTCTTCGTGGTGCGGTCAATGAGATAGAGAATTATTTGACGTAAATTGGTTTATCCCAGGTAGAATTACAAAAATTGTTGACCAAAGACGATCAAGTAGTAGACGAACAGAAGATGTGCCCAATTTGTCAACCCTCGTAAACGGGGCCCAGAAAGTAGTAACAATTCACTCAAACGCATTTTTCTCTCACGTCATACCTTGATTATTTCTTACTTTTTGCATAGTTTATGTAATTTCACTTCAACATGGTTGGAATTTGTATAGTTACAAGCTGAAAAATATCGATACCAGCAACATATTGTTGGAAACATGTATATGTTTGCAGGCAGGGTTTTTATTAATTTAAGATCTGCTGTTTTTTTGGTTTCTTTGTTGTCAGGCACTTTTTTGTTTATTGCAGTTTCCAACAACCAGTCACTTTTGGGTCATAAAAACACATATTATAACCTATTCAGTATCCCAAACATGTAATATTGAATAGCAAACACAACGTGTTTGGACACAAGTATACCATATTTGCAACAAGCTGCAAACCCGTTATATTTGCATCCAAACAACAAAACAAGACAGATTTTTCAGCAAGTATATACAATAACACTATCAAAAACGTGCTCGTGTGTTGAAATATTTAATGAAGAGAGTAAGAGAGAGAGAGAGAGAGCAGAGAATGATTATGGCTTCACCCGTTTTGTTTGATGGCATATGATTGAAGAGAAATTTTGATGGTCTACTTTTGTACATCGTTTTTGTGTTGACTTACATTTGTCATGTCGTTTTGATAAAAACTGTGGAATTTAAAAGTATTTTGGATTATTTTTGTTATCTTTTAGTGTTAGTATATATTTGTAGTATATTTACGTACAAATTTTAAAGCACAAAACAAAATGCCTTGCTGTTTTCTTGTTGGATGATTTGAGCCATTGCCTCCATCTGGTATTATTAAAGCAATACTTTGCAACATGCAAAGCCCATATGCAACCACACCAAACTTCGTAAATTTATTGAGACAAATCTCTACTGTAGATATCATTATTCTATGGTGTAAATAGTTATAGGACTTGGGACTGTCCTTGGAGGTGGAAAGATTCTGATAGCCATTCACTTGGGAGTGGCCAGAAATTATTCCTTCATTCATTCATTAGAATCGAAAAAGAATCAGCGAAGGTGGGTCTTGCTGTTAATGAGGACAAGAGAAAATTGATGGTGTCAACGACTAGACAAACTTCTCGACTTGGTCCGCACTTGAACGTTGACAACGGATTTAATTTTTGACAAGGACAGCAACGTCAGCCAGGAGATAAATCGGAGAATTGTGCTTGCAAATATATGTTATTTTCGACGGACAAAGGTCCAGACTCTATACCAGACTCTCATTTTACCTGTCCTGGTATATGGCTCCGAAACTTGTGTTATATCGCAAGCGGATGGAAAACACCTGGGAGTATTCGATAGAAAAATTATTAATATATGGTCTTGTTAAATAAACGGCGAGTACGTACAGTGGTTCAGAATCAATTTCTATCGGTCAAAAGTATGTGTCTTTTGATCTAGTAAAAAAAAATTTTTGAAGTCTGTAAAAAATTGATTGCAGACAAGGAGTTACTTTTCTGAACTGTATGTCGAACAGTCTTAGAGCTATTATATTATTTTTTTTTATTGGCAAACCTGGACAATAAAATAATGCCACTGTCTGCTCTTTATTGAATTCCAGTGCTTTGGACATAACTCAGGCAATTGAACTCCTATTGGTATAAAATGTACCATCTGGTGAAAGAGAATTCTCTCGTCTTTCCAGCTGTGTAGTTACTTTTTCAAAGTTGTTGAAAAAAAAAATTATTCACGATTTAGAGCAAAAAATTTCGAGTTTTTTCACTAAATTGGTCCTATCTGGTGGAGGTGGGGGTTCGCCGCAGGCTAAAGCTACCCTATATTTAGGAGAAACACGAGTTAGATGTCGTATTAAAGTAAGAAACCAAGTTTACCAATACAAAAATATTGAGTGTCATAGCTCTGAAACTGATGCAATTCAAAAAAGTCAATAAATTAAATCTAACTTTTTGCATTTGAAAACACCTAATATTTGTAAAACGAAAAAAAATAAATTTTTTTCTGCGCACTATGAACAAATACGTCAAACAACTTAAAAAAACATAACAACAAAAAATGAAAATTTTTGTTTTCTTCGAAAAAAACCAAAAGTAGTCAACTTTGGGAAAAAAATTTTAAAATATCCCTACCGTACGATTTTCAATGTTAATATGTCATTGTAATTTCTAACTCCTTGTCTGCAATACATTTTTTACAGAACTAAAAAATGTTTTCTAGATTAAAATATACAGACTTTTGACCGATGCACACTGGGACAGATTTAAAAAATGACCGGACAAAATTCCAAAAATCGGAGCAGTAATCCAGATAAAATAAGTTACTTAAACAGTGGCCAATTAACCACTGAGGTCGAAAATTAACTGTTTTGATGGTTCCATGCACGTTGTTGATCAGGCAAGGGGCCCAAAGTTGAGTATTGTTTCAATACATGCATGCAGGCTAATTTTGGGTTATTTTTAGTAGATGTGTGTTATATGAAGGTTATGTTTCTGGTTGTTTTAAATTCTTTTTATTGATTTTGTGTTATAAGAGCTACGAAAATGTATATTAAGTTAATTTAATTTACTTAAGGTTTCTAGTTGTGCGATGGTACTTTTGACCGTTGGAACCAAGAGCTATATAATTTGTATTCTGACGTGAACATAGCTAGGCGTATCAAATTGGACCAAATCAGCGCGAAAGGGTTTCGATAACGTACTCGATGGAAGCAGGAAGAGAGGACGACCAAGACACCGCTAGAATGACCAGACCGAAGAATCCCTAGTATTCTTTGTGCTGACGACTGGCGAGAAAAGATAAAGGATAGAACCAGTTGGAGAAGTATGTAACCGAAAATTTTCTTGCAGAGAGTTACCAACTATCTGTGATTTACCTTGCAAAAATTTTATGAATATTTCCTCTTCGCACTCCAAAATGCCGGTACCAAGCAATTATCAAACGATTGCTTTCGTACGAAATAACTTTTGCATTGTGTTTACGAAATTTTCGCAAAAAGCGGAGTACCAAGCAAATAAAAAGTAAGCGAAATTTTCGTTACTTTTTAGACACGTACGTACTTCGTATCGGAATGCAAATTTCATAAGAACTGAATTCTGGGCTTTATTTAAATGTATAACTAATAAAAGGAAATAGTCATAAAAAACAAGAGCAAGAGAAAAAAAAAAAGAATTTAACCATTTTCTTCGACTAAAAAATTTATTTTATTTTAATCACAACTTTAATCACAACGCTCCTGCTGCTACTGATATTGCAAAGAGTATGGGTTAATTGCTAATTGAGTAATTCGCACCGACAGTATAACAGGTCAATATTGATTATATGGTGACAATAAACGTCAATCATGCGGATGAATTTATATGTATGTATGGATGTATGTATATGCCATTTGATGATCATCGGTTTAGTTTCTGAGGATTCAGATATTTTGGGTAATTTTAGGTCATTGTGTTTACGAACCACACACTTGTTATTCTTGAGCATCAGTTTCGATTACTCAATCATTCATTAAGTTGTATTTTCTTGTAAATTAATTGTTATTGAGCATATTTCAAATTGAAATTGTTGTGTGTGTTTATTTTGAAATGACAAATTAAATGTCACACTTTTCAAAATAAAAAAGGACATGTATTTGAAAGAAATGGCTCAAGGATTGGATAAAAGCAAGGAAAGCTAACTCTCATATTAATTTAATAAAATAATTCAACACCGATCCATGGAAGTTCAATAATTAAAAACTGCTTTATAGGCCTGCATGATTGCAAGCAACTCCTCGCAGATTTGTAAACGTATTGCGGATCTGTCGTTTCTTACAAATAGCTTTTACCAAAACGTCATTCTTTGCCAGCCGGTCATTCCCTAATCCACGAACTTCTTTGTTCCAGAAATCCCATTCCGGCATGAGAGTGTGATATTTCCGACCGAATAATGGTTCCACTCTCGCGTAGTACACAAATGCTGAAATGTTAGTAGCACATGCCAGCACTGCTCCATGACGGACTCTAAACATGCCCCATTGTGCCAGTTGCCTTAATCTGACGTCAGAAGTATTGTACACTTTACTGTGGTTTAAAGTGTTTGAGCGCAGTGGACACTGTATTGGCGATTTTTCTCCCAGAGGGTTGTTTCTCCCAGAGGGTTTCTCCCAGAGGGTTGTTCTCCCAGAGGGTAAATAAGTTAGCGGGGTTCTCATTGGGAGAAATTAGTAAGCTAGAAAAGTAGAGAAACACAAAGAGTTTTGCGGTTAAACCAAAGTGGTGTTTTATTGCGGGTAAAAGGGCTGATGCTCACCTTAAGAATGCAGCTGAGAAAGTAAAAGTTTAACAATATTCATGATCGAATGTAACGTCATTCTAGCAGTTATAGATTTTGACGTTATTTCGCCATAGTGTGGGTAACTTTAAGTACAATTCATTTTGTATAATAGTTTAGAAAAATTCAATGATGGCATTTTAAGTACAATTTAAAGTACAATCCATTTTTATAATAATTTAAGATAAATTCAATGATGGCATTTCAAGTACAATTTAAAGTAAAATTCATAAAATAATGACAATTTAGATTCTTATTTCAAAACAATTATGTGTGTCTAAATGTTGGTCTAGACAAGTATAATAATACATTTATTGTCCGACGACAACAAATGTAGCACTACATTTAGTGCATCAGTGGCCCCGGAGCGGTGGGACTAGCCAGAAATTCATAGAAACTCAAATGCAGTTATAAAAGTTATATGGGAAAAAATTATTCGAAATATATGTGGACTAGGGTGACAGTTAATTTCGAAAGTCTTATTTTCTTTAGTCTCATACTTTTTTTGGGTTGAGTTTTATAAAAAAATAATCCCTGTAAAATTTCAGGGCCCTAGGTGGAGGTTTAGGGGTCGCGTCGGCCCCCCAAAGTTACACAAAATGCGTTTTTTTAAGTAAAATCTCACTTTGATTGTTTGTAACTTCTGTTGTGTTGACTTTGTAAAAAATTGTTGTTGACTTTGTGTTTACATGACTTTGTGTTGTTCATTTATGTGTTTACAACAACTTATTCATACATCATTTTTATCTAATGCCAATATTTACTGAAATAAATTTAAAAATGCTCACAATCACCTTTTAAAAAATTTAACATGAAATAAATTAACAACTTTGGTTAGAGTGCATGTTTTTATTGATTAAGTCTAAAGAACTTGGGTCAATGTTTTTTTATTACAATCTGGAAACCGATTCCGATAATCACTCACAATTTTAATAACAAATTGCTTTTGACGTTCATTTTTTGTGAACAAATCATTGAACTCCTCCATCAATTTGACCCCCCTTTCTGCACTGTCATTTACAACTTTAAGTTTGTTCATCACTTCAACCACTTTTTTATACGACTGGTCCTGATGCCATTTTGCAGGATTAAGTTTTAAAAAATTAGTATTTATTTGAAATCTTTCAAATAATGCCTTTGTTGCGACCGAGACGAACTGCTCAATTCCGCCATTGAATATTTCAGCTATTTCTCTACCATTTACATTAACTCGTTTTGTGTTCTGCTCTAGTTCACAATCGTTTTCCAAAGCTGCAACCATTTTTTGTTTTGTAGACACTGGTACGTTATTATCAAAAAATGCAAGACCAACCGCCTCAGGACTTAAGTACCACAAATGGTTCTTAAACTTTTTCAGCGCAACGAGCGATATTTCAGCATCAATATTCTTAAAATTTTCCAGTTTGCGCAAAAATACAAAATCTTGGTATGGCGCTTCAACAGCCAAAGGAGCAGAAAACCACGCTTCAACATAGACTTCAACAATAAAAATACAAATTCGACGAAGTCCATTTATTTCGAGTGTTGACAGCTGGAACTCGTTGCGGAATAAAAATATTTTAAGACAATAAATGGCTTTTGCCATCCATCTGGCATGGTGAACAGCTCCTGGTGAGCGAAACAATAGGCTGTTTGGGTGTGACTTGTTAGGTTTTTCACCCAGAAATAGTAAAGTCAGTTCCAGAAATTCCTTATAGTCTTCCCTGGGTTGTTTTACCTTTAAGACAGTATTTACAGCATTAATAATTCGCGCAGCTGATTCGTTCACGTAATTCTTCACAAGGGGATCTAGAAGGCCATACTCAAAGTTGCTTTTATTAATTTTAGCCCAAGCATTTTTAAATTTCTCAAATAATTTAACGTTGGGACTTCCGTAGTAGCTTATTTTTTCGTCGAAAACGCATTTAAGAATTATCTCGTATATATGATGCCGGCATGGTAACCACAAAAGTGGTCTTTGCAAACTGTTTTCTATTAAGGTACAAGTACCATTGAATCGCCCAGTATTGACCGCTGTTGTGTCAAACACTAGAGCTTTAATGTGATTTTGTAGGCCATATTCATAAATTGTATCGCACACAGCGAATGCCTGTTCTTTTCCGGTACCAGAATTCAATGCAGGTATTTGTAGAAGCTGTTCAACTTGCCCGCTCGTTATTATAATAGGCAGCCTATCAACTTTATCATTTCCCGTCAGCGCTGGCAAAAGTTTTCCATCCCAATGTAGGCAGATTGTATCCAGCTCATTTAATTTTAGCTTCTTTCTCAATGTTGAAACTCTTTCTTCGCGGATTTGTTCCCTTGCCTGGTGCAAAGACGTTCGGTTTAAAACATACTCTTCGATATTGTGGCCCAAAAGATTCAGCTACTGCACTTATTATATGAACTGCATATCTGTCACTAATTTTACAGGCGTCCTATGCGGCCGCAAGTTTTGGAGTTATTATTTTATTCTTTCCTCTAAGTTTTTTGGCTGGAGGTTGACTACAACATGGTTCACATTCTGCACTTGTAAAACTATTATCCCCCTCTGAAGATTCAGATGAGAGCAATTCTGCAGTTTCATCTAGGAAAAAGCATTAAGTCTTAAGAAAATAAAAATAAAAAAAAACAATAAAATACAACGAACCAATTAATGCAATTTCATGATTACTTCGTTCCACCTGTTTCATCAAATTTTGTTTACGTTTCTCAATTTGGCGCTCTCTTCGTACTGCCTTGTAATCAATGCCATACATAAAGCCTGGGCGTCCGGGGTGCCGTTGACTTATCAAGAAAGCTCTATCTTCTTCAATAGACATCATTTGCAATGCATTGGAATGTGCCACGTCAAAAAGCTGATCCAACTTTTCTATCCACGCTTTCACTTTGTTGTTATGAAACTCAGACGTCTTTTTACAATCTTTTTGCATACTTTGCCATTCTTTGTATAATTTCTCAACCTTACTTATGCAGTGTTGTTTATCTCTGGTGGGAATGCGGGCTTTTTCCCAGAATACAAATAGTTCTGTCACAACTAAATTTGCACTTTCCCGTAAGTTCTTTTTCACTATACGTAAATTAAAAAACAAAACTTTCAACAACTCTAAATTTGATGGAAGTTTATTTCCTGTTAATGAATTTGAACAATATCCGATTAAATAAATTCGTTCACGTAAAATTATAGAAGCCATTGTCGACTTTTCACTCTCAAGTATTCACTGCAAATAAATAGAGAAAAGTAAATGTTATTAATAGGTTTGTTGAACCAACGATATTTTTCGATGGTTTTATATGCCAATTATTATACCGAATAAAGAAAAAAACGCACGGGTTTAAAATTGAAGTACAAATTATATTTGCTTTATTTACAACAACAAGAGAGATTTTAACTGAAGCCGAATGCTTGAGAAACGACTTGACAGCGAGATGAAAGCTAGATAACAACTGAACTAATATCGAAAATCAAAAGGCAATTATGCTCAAGTAGCTTGTTATGTTAACGTTAAGATCAAAGAGAATTTTTTAAAAGGTGATTGTGAGCATTTTTAAATTTATTTCAGTAAATATTGGCATTAGATAAAAATGATGTATGAATAAGTTGTTGTAAACACATAAATGAACAACACAAAGTCATGTAAACACAAAGTCAACAACAATTTTTTACAAAGTCAACACAACAGAAGTTACAAACAATCAAAGTGAGATTTTACTTAAAAAAACGCATTTTGTGTAACTTTGGGGGGCCGACGCGACCCCTAAACCTCCACCTAGGGCCCTGAAATTTTACAGGGATTATTTTTTTATAAAACTCAACCCAAAAAAAGTATGAGACCAAAGAAAAGTAAAAAAAAAAACTTGCCCATACATTTAATTGTCACCCTAATGTGGACCCGTAATAGGTATCCAAGAGTTGAATGACGTGCAACCCAACATCGACGTAGTTAAGCAATTCAAACTAGATCTATTATATTGGCTTGGTCATGCCAGCAGAATGACAAATGCCACGTATTCAATTGCTATGGGATTTCCCAATTTCATCCGATTCTATATATGTATTCTTCTACACCTACCACCTCTTTGTAGATTGATTATAAGCCTGCATTCGATAATCCGATACGGGGAAAACTGGCACATCTTTGTAGAATGACACCGACTGACACGAAATTGTAAAGACCTCACCGAACCATGTAGTACGAGGCGAGACCTCATGCATGGCGACAACCTATCATGCGATATATTTAACAAATTAATTGAAATCATTGTGAGAAAAGCTGCAGCCAACACGAATAAAACTACCAGACGCAAAAGTCACATGCTGCTTTTTATTATATGCTGATTATTTAAACATCATTGGGCGAAAACTGCGAGAAGTTTCTGCAGTCTTTTCGAGAATTGAGAAGAAACCAGCAAAAGTGGTTTTTGGCAGTAAACGAGGACTAGACAAAATTAATGGTTTCGACAAGCAGAAAGTCCACCCGATTTGATGAAAGGGTTACTGTTGATAACCGTTATAATTTTGAGGTAGTAGACGAATGTATTTACCTCGGATCTGTCGTAAACAGAAACAATAACGTCAGCCTGGAAATCAAACAGAGAATTGTGCTTGGCAAACAGGTGTTATTTCGAGCTAAGCAAGCACTTCAGAGATACGGCCCTCTGTCGAGAAATGAAGATACAACTATATCAGACTCTTATACAACCTGTCTTGCTTTAAGGCACAAAATTCAGGGTTATCTTGCATACTGATGAAACATCACTGGAAGCCTTCGAGAGAAAAATGCTCCGAAAATATACGGTCATATAATAGAAAACAAAGAGTACCAACGACGGATAAACCACGACCTGTATAATCTGTATCCCGACATCGACGTAGTTATGCGTATCACTATAGTGTGTTTACGCTGGCTAGGCCGTGTCAGCAAATTTGATCAGAATGAACCAGTGCGAAAGATATTCGAAGACGTACTCGAAGGACATCGAAAAGTAGGGCGACCAAGACTTCGTTGGAAAGACCAGGTGGAATATTGCCTCCATGAGCTTTTGTTACCAACTGGAGGCGGAAAGCTGAAGATCGAGCCGGTTGGAGAAACAGGTTATGCTCATATTGTAAGGCCCTTAACCCCCCGGGTTGTTTGAGGTAGGTGGCCGGTAAATTAGTTTGTTTATACAAAATACAGTTCGATTATATTAAATATTTCAAAATAGCATTTTTGAAAAAAATTTTGACTTTGGACCAACATAACTTTTTTGCTTCAAAAGCCTTTAATAAATATGATATACGGTTGGAAAGGCTAATCTGTTACCCAAATTTTCAGCGTAATTTATGCTGCCGTCCGATTGAACACAACGAAGATAGTGCTAATTTAGTGAAAAAAGTCCGCATTTTTATTGACAATATCCAATTAGTGTCAATAACTATTTTCTTTCTCAAGAACTTTAAAAGTGATAAGTACGGTGTAAAAACTACGACGAAATTCTCTTTCTAATAATGGTATATTTTGTACCAATAGGAGTCCACTTGCGGGAGCTATGGCCAAAAAATCCTGCACACAAGTAGCACTGTAAATCATTTAAGAGCAAACATTGCCATTATATTAATGTATTGAGTGTAATATCTCTCAAACTGAATGAAATACAGTTCAAGAAATTTGAAAAAAATTAAAATTTTTAGATTTTGTAATGGTTAATTCCACGTGAAGCTTGACATCCAGACCACTTTTAAGTTTTCAATTAATTTAAATTTTTTTAATTTTAATTTATGGAGAACATATAAAATCTCATGAAAATATGAAAGGAAACATTGTGTGTGCAAAAGTAAATTTGTACTGTTAATTTCTGTTCACCACTTCCTTTGAAACAGAATATCGACTATGATTGTTCAAACTTTTATATTTATACTAAAGCAATTAAATAATGAAAAATATCTTATTTAATAATTTTTTTGAAGATTCACTTACCCCTTTCTTAAATATTTTTTTGTTAGACTTATGTATATTATTGTTATGTTAATGACTTGTCATGTCTGTCACAAAAAACATGTTATTTTCTAGTTTAAAAATATCTACCTGGAAAAAATTGTAATAGTATATTTTCTCTTTTTTTGTACCACAAGGAACAGCTTATGGTGAAAATTTAAAATAAAATCCGAAAATAAACGGAACTGTTAAGGTTTTAAAGTTGTCATGTCTGTCACAATTGTCATATCTGTCACATTTGTCATACCGGTCACAATCTGTTTTCTTTTCTTTCATTTCTTTTCATTTATTTTTCTCCTTATTGATGGCACTGGGCTGCACAAGTACTTCACAACTTTGAAATAAAATCTGCCTTACTGAAAACTTTTAATTCAAGTAGATTTAATGAAAACTATTCTCACATATATCAGGACGAAATTCGGTCTGCACATTGACAGAATTTATCTTCAACACTGTATACCACTGTGGCATATTATCGTGATAATGCCACTGCGACAGATGTTGGTTCCGAACCTCATGTTGTGATATCTGATTATAACCATCACGATAAATATGCAGTCATTACGTTTAATAAATTAATTCTTGAAAAGTTTTCAGAAAAACATCCAGAATTAAAAGTACGAGAGATACAATTTCAGTCAGACAGAACCTCACAGCATTTTAAGGAAAAATATACGATTTTCTCGATGACTTTGAAAGATATCCCCACAACCTGGCATTTTCAGCCACATTTCGTGGCAAGGTTGTATTGATGTTATAGGTGGGACTATAATGCTTCGTGTAGTAAGGCAAGAAAGGCTGATTCAAGAACATCACTTGAATTTGCAAATGATGCGAAGACAATTTGCACAGGAATAAATGTCCTGTATGAATCCGAAAAGAAAATAGAAGCTGCAAAAGCAAAAGTGGATGAGATGTGGGTAACTAACGGTCTAGAAATAAAAATAACAAGCCTGTGTTAGATAACACGGGCGCATAGGTCAGACGTAGAATACGTTAGTCATTTTGCAATTAAAATATATGAATTAAATATAATTTTTGATAAATGATTTAAATAATAAATAAATAAAGATGTCGCTACAATGTGGCGATAACACAAATAAGTTTGGAAACCACTGATCTAAACGATTGGAATAGTTTTGAACAAGATTTATTAATTTATTTTTTAGTTTGTGTGCTCGAAGACTGTATGCCATATGTTTAAGGATGAAACTATATCTAGTTTAACGTATTACATTATAACGACATCTTCATTTGAAGTACAGCTACAGCAATACATTTTATGATATGGCAGCACAATAGATTAGCTGCTTTCCAACTACTTCCCAATGTATTGACAGCAATGTGTTTAGGAAAAACGCCATTGATATAGTGAGCGTATCCATCGCCAATCCTTTGTATTAATGTACATACACACACATTTACACGCTGCTTGCAGAAGTAAACAAACGACAGCAAAGATCTGTAAACTTTCAAGCACACACAAGTGTCCACGCTCCCCTCCCTTCATTTTATGTTCCCCTCCAAACGAACTAATAACCGACCGATCCAACAAAACGAAATGTACACACACACACATTTACACGCTGCTCGATAAATAAACTAAGCACAGCAAAGCCAAAATCATTTGATTTCACAACAACAACAAAAACAACAGCGGCATTTACAAACCAACAACAACAGCGGCATGTACAAAAAAGTCTAAAATATCATGCTCTTAAATATTTATTTCCTTAACTACATAAAACTTTTATATATAGACATATAAGTTTTTTAATGTAATTCGAAACAAAACATATTACCAAAACTGAGTAACATATAAAAATTGCTAAAATATGTTTTAATATTTAAGTAAAAGTGGGTGAAAGTTGACAAACATTTTCTCAAAATTTTGTGCTCCAGATCAAGACCCCTACCTTACCGTATAACGTATTCTACGTTAAAAGGAATGCCACGAACAAGAAAAGCACACTGCTTTCGCTCATATGCATCTGGTATTGAATTTTACAGTTTTCCATCTAACTGTGAAAAATGTACTATATTTAACTTCAGATCTGGTGACTGTGTCAAAAATGTCAGGTCTGGTGACTGTGTTGTATGAATCATATGATGCATTATGTATAAAAAATATCATTGTACATCATTAATGAAAAATAAAGTTCAATTATTACACATGTCATGTCTGTCACAAATTCTTGTCGTTATGTCGCGCTATTAAATATTTTTTTAGTTACATATTTATTTAAATTTCATAACTTTTTTTATATTACATATCAGATGATAGTTCTGTTTGTGTAAGCTAAAATTTCTAAACTTCAAATGTGCTTTAATTTAGAGCAATTGAATGATAATGAAGGATCACTCAAAATCATGTCCGTTTTTTGTCATGTCTGTCACGAGGTGTTTTTACCTTCTAAATGCAAATTATTTTTTGTTGGGTTAAAAGATTTGTATTATTTGTAAATATGGAATATAGATACATCAGCATACCAAATTTCATTTAGATTCATTAATACAGGGTGATTCAGGAAGTTCCGGACAAATTTCTCCAGCGTATTCCTTGGATCATTTCATGAAGAAAAGTCTACTAGGACCATGTCCGAAAATGCAAGGGTGCGAAATGGCAGCGGGTTCAAAATTTTCGGATTGGCGGTCGGAGGGTAGTAGGGCAAAGTTGCTAACTTCTGTGCTAGTGGTCGGATTTTTTTTGTTTTTGGGCTTGTAGGAAAGGTCTTTAAGAGGCCTTTCAGAATCAATAAAAAAAAAGTATGACCTAAACGAAGCCCAGTGGTCTTACCGTTCCAAAGTTATGACCATTCTTCTGCTGAAAATTTCCGTAAAATAAAATCTTAATCGTGTTAATTTACAAAAAACAAATCCAAAATGATCTAAACGAAGTCCAGAGGTCTTACCGTTCCAAAGTTATGACCATTCTTCTGCTGAAAATTTCAGTAAAATAAAATCTTAATCGTCTTAATTTACAAGAACAAATAAATGTGTGCTGTTATTTCGCTTCCAAAAACAAAAACAAACATTTTTGCATTTCAGTAAAATGGTCATAACTTTGGAACGGTAAGACCTCTGGGCTTCATTTATGTCATTTTGGAAAGGTAAGAGGTATGGCTATCTTTCACCAGAAAACATAAGTTACCTGCCATCTGGCTCAGCAACTTGAGGTTATGTGAATTTGTTTTTCCATTTTTTTCCGAAAGCTCTGTATCTTTCTACTTCTTTGTTATTGATTCTGAAAGGCCTCTTAAAGACCTTTCCAACAAGCCCAAAAATCCGGCCACTGGCTCAGAAGTTAGCAACTTTACCCTACTACCCTCTGACCGCCCATCCGAAAATTTTGAATCCGCTGCCATTTCGCACCCTTGCATTTTCGGCAATGGTCCTAGTGGACTTTTCTTCATGAAATGAGCCAAGGAATACGCTGGAGAAATTAGTCCGGAACTTCCTGAATCATCCTGTATTTTGTACTTGAAATTCGACAAAAAAGTTGTCTGAAGTCATGTCTGTCACAAATGGAATTAACGTAATACGAAAACAATATAAATTTGCTGTGCGCATTAGGAACACTAATGTCGAAATATATTAAAAAAAAACTAAAAAGCAACAAAATCAAAATGTTTGCTTTCTTGGAAATCGAAAAATTTTTTTGTCAAATTTGGAAATTTTTCTTAAATATACCCCACCGTGCGATTTTCAATGATGATTTATTGAAATAATCATTGACTTCTTGTTTACAATGTGGTTTTCACAGAAATTAAAAACGTTTACTAGATCAAAAGATATTGAATATAATATACAGTTGGAAAGGTTGATGTGCTCCCCAATTTGATAAGGTAACTTTTGCCGGCACCAAATTATCGAAAAATATAACAATTGTTTGTCTCAAAATGGTAATAACTATTTTTGTCTCACCAACTTTAAGAAAGTAAGTACGAAAAAGGTAATAAAATTGTCTTTCTAATTTTGGTATTTTGTATACTATTCGGAGATCATTTGCCGGAGTTATGTCCCAAACATGAAAATTCTTCAGAGAGCAAATATTACCAATTTTAAACCAGTGATCAGTGATCATAAAATTCGTCCACGGCTGTTATTGAATCGAATTTTATTAGTATTCAGGTTTAAAAACGTTATAATAATGCCAATATTTGCTCTCTGAGGAATTTCAGTACTGCCTGTATGCTATTCACCCGCAGTAATTCGATGTATAGGTTGAGTTGTAAAGGGGCCCTTAGACCTGTGGATAAGTTGCTCGACGTCAAGTTGACATCAACTTCGATTATTTCACATAGAATTCGATTTTGCCCTTACACTCTCAAACTAGTTGAGGCAACTTAATTTTTTTGTCAGATGTCGAAATGAAAGGTGGTGAGCGCACTGCGAAAATATCAACAATTTTAAGAAAAAACACTATTTTTATTTTCTTTAAATATTTATAAATAACACTATAAATCACATTTATTTAGTATATATTTTTCGAATCCTGTTTAATTTGTATATTTTTTTGGTTCATTTATTTACATTTAGCCGATAATGTTGCCTCATGAACGTCTCTCACCGAAATGTGTATGAAAGTTGATGCAACATCCCCTTACACTGGTGGATAAGTTGACATCAACATCAAAAAATCAAAATGGCTTTGATTTTACATCAACTAGTTTGTGCAAACCACCAACTTCACCTTACACCATGGATAAGTTGATATCAATTTGAAGTTGCTGCAACTTATCCACAGGTCTAAGGGCCCCTTAAGGGATGTTTGGGGCATAATTCATACACACAATTTTTCAATTTCTGTTTGAAATCTTCGAACTTCTGTTCAACATCTTTGTTTTATTTCTCATCCATAATTCAAGAATTCTGACTTAGTTTCTTGTCTATATTTCTTTAACTTGCATTTGTAATTCTATGGTTTTCATCCAGTTTTGCCATCATGGCAGCAAACATTGTAAAAACATTCACTTTACCAGTTGAATGATAATTTCATTTTCTTCACTTCTTCTATACACTCAAACTGGTACGTGCCACAATGCCAGTGTTTCGGCTCTACCTTGTTGCCAGCTTTAGTTTGGTCAAATTTACTTCGAGTTTATCAAACCTCATCGCTGTCATTTAATTCTTAATTCCTTACCAATGTTACGTTTTCAAGAATTTCCCTTTTTAATGTTGTTTCATTTATCATGAATATAACAAGGTTCTTTTTAAATTCGATTTGTGCAAATAGTTTTAAATTTTTCGTAGTTATTCAAGTTCAAGACTATTTTCTATTTAATATAAAGCTTATTTATTAGATTCATATTATTTTTGTGCCCACAAGTTTTCCAATAATGCCAGAGCTACCTGTCTAGGTATTTCGATCTTGTCACTATTTTCCGCAGCTGAAAATCTATTAGAAGGTGTACTGACGATTGTGGCTGAATCCGAAATTACTATATAATTAATCCTTGTACTAATTTTGTTAAAAAGAAATATAAATCTAATGTATAAGTTTTATAGTAAATGGAAAATGGTCTTGGGATTTACTAAATTAAAAAAAATTTAATTTAAAGAACCGGGCCGAATAATAAAACTCAAACAAGAGAAAATGGACATCTTTATTTATTCTGTATAAAAATTGAGACTTACTTTTACTTTTATTGACTATTTTACAACCTCATGAGGTCAGACGTTTTACACATATTAATTAAATAAACAAATTAAACAAATTTTAACATATTCTGCCAACTGGCTATATCCTTCGCCTTTTCTCGCCAGTTGGTAACACCAAAGATACGGAGGGATTCTTCTGCCTGGTCTTTCCAGCGGAGTCTTGTCGTCCTCTTTTCCTGCTTCCATCGGGTACGCTTTCGAAAACCTTTCGCGTTGGCTCATCTTCATCCATTCTGATAACATGGCCTAGCCAACGCAATTGGCCCACTTTGATTCGTCTAGCTATGTCCACGTCAGAACATAGATTATATAGCTCTGCGTTCCAGCGACGTCGGTACTCGCCGCTTTCCCTTACAGGACCATATATTTTACGGAGAATTTTTCTCTCGAAAACTCCCAGGTGTTTTTCATCCGCTTGCGATATGACCCAAGTTTTGGAGCCTTATGTCAAGACAGGTAGAATGAGAGTCTGATATAGCTGGACTTTTATCCGTCGAAAGGAGGCTTTGTTCCTAAACTGCTTGCTGAGCCCAAAATAACATCTATTTGCAAGCACAATTCTCCTATCTGTTTCCAGGCTGACGTTGTTGTCCTTGTTCACGGCGGATCCAAGGTAGACAAATTCATCTACCACTTCAAAATTAAATCGGTTGTCAACGTTGAAGTGCGGACCAAGTCGAGAGGTTTTTCTAGTCGTTGACACCATCAATTTTGTCTTGCCCTCATTAACAGCCAGACCCACCTTCGTTGATTCCATTTCGATTCTTGAAAATACTGCAGTAACCTCTCGCAAAGTTCGCCCAATGATGTCTATGTCGTCAGCATACTCCAGCTACATATGGCTTTTCGTGTTAATGGTCTTGTTCGTATTTACTGCAGCCTGTCTCATTATTATCTCCATTAAGATGTTGAAGAGATTGGACGTAAGTGTGTCGCCTTGTCTAAGTCCTCGCTTGGTACAGAATGGTTCAGTGAGGTCTTTCCCCACTTTCACTGCTGATTTGGTGTTGGTCAGCGTCATTCTACAGAGGCGGAGCAGTTTTGCCGGAATACCAAGTTCAGACATAGCTTCGTACAGTTTTTCCCGTATGGGGCTATCGAAAGCAGCTTTATAATCGACAAAAAGGTGGTATGTATCGATTTGATTTTCGTGGGTCTTTTCCAGGATCTGGCGTAGCGTGAATATTTGGTCAGTCGTGGACTTGCCTGGTCTAAAATCACACTGATAAGGTCCAATCAGGTTCTCAATAATTGGCTTTAGTCTATCACATAATACGCTCGATAAGACCTTATACGCGATGGATAAAAGACTGATACCGCGATAGTTGGAACAGACACACGGATCACCCTTTTTGAATACAGGACATAATCGTCGGGCATAGACTCCCCAGCCATATACCGCATATAAGTTGAAGCATGTGGGCTATCAGTCCTTCGCCACCTGCCTTAAAAAGTTCAGCGGGTAGGCCATCCGCACCAACGGCTTTATTGTTCTTAAGGCGGGAGATCGCCGTTGTAATCTAGTCTTGGTTGGGGGGGATACAATCTGCACTATTTTCCACTATCATTACCTCCTGATCTTCAGTGAAAGAATCTGAGTGGAGTAGTGCTGAAAAGTGGTCTCTCCACATTTTGAGCACACACTGCTTCTCAGTCACCAGATTCCCATTCTCGTCCTTGCAGGAGGGCAGCGCATTATTAGGCCCTTATTCAATCTTCTTACCCTCTGGAAAAACTTTCGGGATTCACCATTCATCCTGCACATTTCGGTTTTTTCGCCATTTTTTCCACCATCAGTTACAATGCGACACTCTTCGCCGTACCATGGCTATTAAGACTAACGTAACCAATAACAATGAGTTGGTACTGAGCGACTTTCGATAGATGCCAATACGCATATGCAAATTGCATATAAAATATTCGATTGATGATCTTGCCAATGGCACAACTTCAGGCACAGTGAGTAGGCATCTGATGATGAACTTGCCACACAGTTCAAAACTAGTCATGCCTGTGAGTGTGCTTTCCTGAATTATCTATTATTCCAATGAAAACTAATCAATTTTCACTTAGTAAAATGTAACAGACCTTGAAAGCTTGTATCGCATAAGTAACGTTATGATTTAATTAGTCAATATATTTTTTTTTATTTATTTTTTCCGAATTAACTTTGAAAACCTTGGGAAATCTATGATGGAAAGACTCAGCACAGGACAAAGAACCAAAGTTGTTCAATTTTATATTGAAAGTCAGAACTCGATTATTTAGACAAAAATATCAATCATATCGAAATTTTTTTCATTTTGGAAATGCAACTTGCACTCCAACAATTTACCGATTGGTTCAGCGTTTTGGGCAACAAGGGGTTGTCTGTAATCTTCCTCGTGCAGTTTGAAATGATGTAAATATTGCTCGGGTGTAAGCCACATATTGGGGAATACCCCGAAGCAACCACCAGGCGACGTTCTCGGCAGTTGGTGATGTTTAGGCGATATTTGCAAAGAATTTTACACAAGTTGCACCTTTTTCCATATAAGATTCGATTGGTTCACGAGTTAAATTCAAACAAATACGCATTCAATACAGTCGTGGTTTTCACGAATTGTGCCTAGAAAACAACAAAATTATTCACAAGCTCATAATGAGCGATGAGGCCCATTTTCACCTCAATGGTCACGCGAATAAACAAAATTGCAGTGCACCCATTTAGATGCACAGTGTGGTGTGGAACATCTTTACAAAAGATCATTCAACCATATTTTTTCTAAATCGACGAACAATTTAATGTGAATGACATTGAACAAGTTAATGTGAATGATATTCAATACTGGGCAAATTTTTTAAGACGACAGGTAGAGAACAATCTACAATTGTGATTCCAAAAAGATGGAGCCAGAGCTTGTCTCCTGCGCGAAATTTTTGCCGATCAAATAATTTCGGGTTTTTTCTGATTTTAACAGGCCACCGCGTTCGCCCGGTTTAACGCCTCCCGATTTGTTTCTTTGGGGTTTCCATAAGGGTAAGGTGTATGCCAATAAGCCAAGAACCATCCTACAGAACCTACAAGAACCATCCTACAAATTCCAAGAATAGTTATGGGAAATGCTCTGGAAAGAGCTGATCAGGTCGAAGCCAACAATGGGCACCATTTGAAAGATATTATCTTCAAAAAATAATGTGAACATATTTCCAAGCCTAAATTTTAATAAATCCCAACGTAAAATAAAATCAGAAAAAAAGTCATTCGCTAAATAAATCATAACGTTACTTATGCACCACCCTGTAGTATGAATTTCTCATACATTAACATTCAAAGCTAACCAAAATAAGGTCATTTCGAAAAATTCAGACGATTATTATCATTCTTAACACTTTTACTATTACCTGACGATGTATTACTTATAACAGTTACAACTAGCCACAACGCGGTATCCTATCGTTTCCCGAATCATCTCGTAGTTTGAGGATAGAGTTTTAGCGCCACCTGTATCTTGAATTTTCCAGAAAGTTCGTTAGCCAGTTCATCAACCATTTGCTCCATTAATATGATTTAACTATTAGCTCCGTTATGTTGCAAGACCAACCTCAAACTGTTTGTTAGGATTTCACTGTTAGCTTAACACATACCACATTTTCAATTAACATTCAAATGTTAGTTCTGTTCAGCATTTGTATTTTTCGTAATAATATTTTCAATTTGAAATTCTCAAAATGTGATAATTTATTCGACCTATTGTATTTTATTTAAAATTACAATATTCGGGCTTTTGGTTAATATTTCACATTCTCTAATTTTCAATATTGTTGATAATTTTTCTGACGATGCTACCCAATGGATAGCTCGAATTGTAATTTCCTTTAAGGAGATCATGTTTTCTCCGGTTAGTGAAAAAATGTAAATGCCGCGGGTGGGATTCGATTTTGAATGCGTAATAGAATTCGTGAAGAAAAGTCCACTAGGACCATGTCCGAAAATGCAAGGGTGCGAAATGGCAGCGGGTTCAAAATTTTCGGATTGGCGGTAAATAACTAACGGAACGGTAAGACCTCTGGGCTTCGTTTAGGTCATTTTGGAAAGGTAAGAGGTATGGCTATCTTTCAACAGAAAAAAAAATATAAGTTACCTGCCATCTGGCTGAGCAAATTGAGGTTATGTGAATTTTTTTGTCCATTTTTTTCCGAAAGCCCTGTATCTCGGCGATTTGACTTTTTTCTACTTTTTTTATTGAGTCTGAAAGGCCCCTTAAAGACCTTTCCAAATCCGACCACTGGCTCAGAAGTTAGCAACTTTACCCTACTACCCTCCCACCGCCAATCCGAAAATGTTGAACCCGCTGCCATTTCGCACCCTTGCATTTTCGGACATGGTCCTAGTGGACTTTTCTTCATGAAATGAGCCAAGGAATACGCTGGAGAAATTAGTTCGGAACTTCCTCAATCTCCCTGTATAAATAACAATTAAACGTTTATTGATACTGTATTTTAGGTTGGTTGAAAAATTATGTGTTAGTTTTAACCCGATATCATGTATAGACTAAAAGTATACAAATAAATAGTAACTCATTACGCCCCATGAAGGGATAGGGGAGAGCTTCTCGCAGCCAGAGAGCTGTGCGATTTCTAGTTTTACACTCACCTTTCTTTAACGAAAGGTGTATCTTTCTTACGGCTAAGTACATAATAGTGTCGCCGTCACTAAACGAGGTGATCGTCGTCGAAAGAAATGTAAGGTTCTCAGATCAGGAATCGAACTCACCTTCTCATGTACAATAGCCGGACACACCAACCATTGTACCTCCGATGTAGTGCGCCCACTCACAGAATAATTCACTGAAGGCAACCGAATTAGCTCCAATTAGCCCCTAGTGTTCATGACAGACGAACCAGAGGTTGTCTCAACCGAATTTAAGGGCGTCATAGCTGACTCAAAGGTTATCACAGTCGAATTGGAGGTTGTCACAACCGAGTTAGAGGTTGTCGCAGTCGAGTTGGAGGTTGTCACAACCGAATTAGAGGTTATCGCAATAGAATTTCATATTGCCACAACCGATTAAGAGATTGTTACAACTGAATTAGAGGTTGTCACAACCGAATTATAGATTGTCACAACCGTCAAAGATGATGTGACAGCCGAATTAGAGGTTGTCTCAGCCGAATTAGAAACTGTCAAAACCGTATTAAAGGTTGTCACAACCGAATTAAAGGTTGATTCAACCGAATTCGAGGTTGTCACAACCAAATTTAGATAGTGTCACAACTTCTAAGCGAGGAACCAATTTTTGTGGGGTAGTCTGTAGGGTAACAAATTAATTTTCCATGCCACTTTCGATCATTTGAAAGATCATTTGAAAGGAGTACATCACAATGCCCCGACTTTGAGAAACTTCAGAAATGTTGACATCTGCGGATGTCCCAACAGAATTCATGAGAAATTCGATTATAGCAAAGTAATTGACGTCCAATTCGGACATTCGGCCAAATTCGGTTCTTGCGACCGAATTGTTACCAAATTCGATAGGTGCAACCGGATTGATTTTAATTTCGGTTGTTGCGTAAGAAATGATGTCACATTCGGTTGCTGCAACCGAACTTGGTAGTAATATCGGTTGTTGTATCCGAATTAATTCCGAAATTATCGAAATTATACAGGGTGGCTGATAATTGCTACATTAAGAAACTCAAATAACTTTTTTTCAGTTTATGGAATTCATTTTTCTTTTATTCATGTTAAAGCTCATTCAATTTTATTAAATATAGCTTAATTAGTTTTAAAAAATAATGGAAATTAACTGCCCTCTGCGCGTTGATGCATGTGCGGCATCTTACCAAAAAGTTGTTTATTACTGCTTGGAGATTTGAGACAGGAATAGCCGCAATTGTTTCTCGAATAGATTGCTTTAGTTCATTCAAATTTGTTGTTTTTGCTTTGTACACTTCCTGTTTGCAAAAACCCTACAAGAAAAAGTCAGGTGCAGTAAGGTCAGGCGACCTGGGGGTGCCAACGGAATGTGGAGTTTCTGGATATCAGCTTATTGGGAAATTTTCGTCGCAATTCGGTTATAACAGGCAGGGCTATGTAAGGAGTTGCACCATTTTGCTGAAACCACACAGAGTTGAAAGAAATTCTCATTCAGCGTAATTCGGGATAGAAAAACTCTCTCAACATGCTCAAGTAACGGTCTCCAGTAACCGTAACGGTGTGACCGTTTTCTTCGATGAAGTAGGGCCCGACAATGCAGCGTGATGAAACTGCACACCACACTGTGACACGAAGTGGATGCAATTCCGTGTCATGGATTATCTATGGGTCGGAAGCACTCCATATTAGACAATTTTGTTTGTTTATGTTGCTGTTTAAATCGAAATGGGCCTCGTCAGACATGAAAAGACAGTTCAACATGTTTCCGTGCTCTTCCACCATTTGAAGTATCTTCTGGTAAAATTCCAAGCGAATCGGGAAGTTTGCTGCGTTCAGTTTGTTGGCCATTTGAATTTAATATGGGAATAAGTCCAAATCTTGTTGCACAATTGACTGCAATGACTGTCTGCTTATACCCATTTGAGCAGATAAGATTCTTGTCGAAACTCTGGGATTGTTTTGTATGGCAGCAGCTACAGCAGCGATTGTTTCCACCGTCCGAACTGAACGGTTTCGATCTTAAGGTCTTCTGTTAACTACCCCATGCTCGGCAAAATTGTTAACAAGTCTCATTATGGTCCACCTGCTCGGAGGATTGCCGCCAAACGTGCGCCTCTACTCTCTTTGGGCCGAAACTACGGACTCCAGTGCGTGATAGCGGCTGACAATCCAAATTCTTGTTTCAGTGTCCCAGTCATCCATTTATGTTAAATCTAAAAATCAATCTGCAAAATTAAAGAAAAATTAACCAGATTCATTAAATAGAAAAAAGTTATTATTTCATCAGCCACCCTGTAGTTGACATTTCGAATATAATCTAAGATTCAGTTGTCATAACCGAATCGAATATGAAACAAGGTTGCTTCAACCGAATTTAAGCTGTGGGGACCACATTCAGTGGTGACAATCTGAATTCGGTTGTGGCAACCTCTATTCGGTTTCAACAGCCGAATTTACGGTTGCTACAACCTCTTTTCAAATAATTAGTCCTTTGAGTGTAAGCACCTGAAAAATTGTTTCGATTTTGGTCAATCTACTTGCGATTTTGTTTTGGTTTTTTATATTTGTGTGATCATTCTTTCGAGGTGATTTTGTTACTCATATTTTTACTAAACAACATTGATTCCGACCGATTATAGCGATTATGGTTTGTGCCCAAGTTTCACCATCTCTGTATCAAACCGTATCAGCAACATAATTTCCTTTACTGTCGATACGATTGTCTTAAAATAATCCTGACGATGACAACACAACAGTATTGCAATTACTAGTGGACTCCTAGGATTCGTAGGAAAATTACAGGCACATAAACGAAAACAAGTTCATTTACAAGCGACGGAATCATCATGTATCTTTCATTTGGAACCACATTTCAGTAATTCAGTTCATTAACAATTTTATATCGTTGTAACCAGGGCCGGAATTTCAGAAAGGCAACATAGGCAGTTGCCTAGGGCCCGCAGGTCTGGGGGCTCCGTTTTTATGGTAAAAAATTGTTTTATTTTTTGTATGTTCGATCGAAAAACTCTTAGGTGACACAAAAGCGTCCTAACAAACACAGGCATAACGCACAAATCGCATAGCAGATGTAATTAACGATGCCAACATTTGGAAAGCAAAAAGCGTCAGAAAAATTCTAAAACGCGCAACTTTTAAGCGCTCATTTTTTTTTCCACATAAATACAAATATGTGACCGTCAGTGATGCAAATGATTAACGAGAGCAACGCTTGTACGCATGAATGAGGGATTTTAAGACAAATCAAACTATCATGGTATGTTTTTTTATAGGCCGGCCTATTTTTCTTCGAAATTGAGCAAGCAGCCGTAGATGCAGTCAATGGCGAGTGTTACCGTGCCATGCTCAGTGAGTTTATGTTCCCGAAAGAGGATAACATTTACGACGTATGGTTTCAACAGGACGGCGCTAAGAGGTACACAGCCAATGTTACAATATATGTTTTGCGCTCTAGGTCCGAAATCAGAACAATCAGTCGAAACTCGAAAGTCAATATGCCGCCTTGTAGCTGCGATTTGACCCCGTTAGACAATTATCTCGGGGGCACCGTGATAGATAATTATTACGCAAACAATCGTGAGTACATTGAAGCCTTAAAATATGAAATTAATACTGTCGTTCACGCGATAGAGGCCAAGCAATCGATTATGTACCGAAAAATTGAGTAGATCGAATAAGGTGGAATAAAATAAGTCGTGGAAGCCATTTACCAATAAAATCATAAATACCAATATAATCATACTTTTGAAAAAATTTGTATTAATTTTTTTTAAAGTAAAATTAAATTCCAAATTTTACTTGGCCCACCGTTTATAACACCTCCAGGCTATTTCCTCTGGGTCTACGAAAAGCCCGAATTCTACACGAATATCCCGGCTACGACATTATTAGCGTCGTTTGCCAAATACCACTCGAAATTTGCTCGACGTTGGATCTTATATTCAGTGAAAGGGAAGTGGGTATTGATGCACAGAATCGAGGAACCGCACAGTGCTTTGTCCCACTACATCGATGGGACCAAAATATAAGATGTCGTCCTAGGGTAATAAAATTTGGCACGAGTCCCTGATATAATAGAATTAAGAAAATTTCAAAGTATCGACAAAATTGATCACGCCCGTCGCCCATTGTCCACCGCCCATACAAACCGAAATTATTTTAGGCTGTAAAAATTGAACTATTGCAACTAGTTTCATGAAAATTGCGTGAAGAACATATTTATATGCCACCTTATCAAAAATAGCATTTCATCAACATTGACCACGCCCATCGCCCACAGCCCATAAAAACCGAAATTATTAATATTATTATCCTACGCAGAAACCAAAAGTGTTTTCAAAAACACTTCTCCAATAGCAGCAGATATGGACTTGTTCTTGTTTTTCCCTGATAGATAAATGTATTCGTATAAACTGTAAAAAACAAAAATAATAAAAAAAACCTCATATTTCGTATTATTTTTTTTCATTTCATGAAACTTTTATAATTTTTGCATATCAAATAAAAAATTTATGCTTTTTGAAGCCGCAAAACAGTATGATTTTATATATTTTTTTTAAAGTAATATTTGTTATTTATTATGTATATAAAAGACCAATAAAACCGACAAAACTTTAGGCAATTCAGATTAAAATGAATTTTTCGAATTTTTTCGTCAAACTACTCGAAACAAGATTTTGTTAAATCACGAAAAAGACTTTGAAAAAATTTTTTTTTCGTTATTTGTTGGATCGATGGGGACCCATTCTTTTTTTCATCTGTAAGACAGATGTATAGACTGCCGTAACACCCTATCGGATAAACAGTTTTTAACTAAAATTTGACATGTATAAGATTTTCAATGCAGAAAATTGTATGCATAATTTGAAGGAAATCGGATAACGAATTCTGGTATTTAGTCGTTTAGTTGTCGTTTTTAGTTATTTAGATGCAAATATAACGTGTGTTTGGAGCTTGCCGCAAATATAATACACTTGTGTCCAAACACATTTTGTTTGCTAATCAATATTAAATGTTTGAGACACAATGATTAATATGTTATAACATATGTGTTTGCGTACCAAATATATCTATGTGTGTTTGGCGAGTTTGTTGCACTCTTTATGCCCTCTTGACAGCAAGAGAAATAAAGAGGGACAACGAGAGATTCTATCCCGTAAGTATGTATCAGCACTTTTGCATTATTCTCTCCGTCAGTGATTCATAAATATTCCTGAATGTGCGTGTAAATTGAAGAAGTCAATTATTGTTATTTTGATTGATGTCTTACGTTTCAGTTTAAGTCGTCAATGGTTTATCGGACAGAGGATATCAAAAGCGCTTGATATTTGCAAATATTTATTAACTAATTATTAACTAATTTATTAACTAATTTATTAACTAATTAAAGTAAAAGTAATCTCCTACAAAATAATTCATATTTGACTAACAAGTAAAAAAGTAATTTTAAGCACTTTTTAAAAAGCTTAAATATAAAAGAAGCGGAACAAAGCGGAGAAGATTTTTCATTTTTCTAATAGATTAAAGTTTAAACTAATTTATTATGAAAAAATATTTCACCGAATTTTATGATCTTTTTTTTTGCCATCAAAAAATTAGAATTTTTCAAAGATTCATCTTGAAAGACTCAATTTTTAAAAATCAAATTTAAGATTTATTCGAAATAAAAAAAAAAACAAAATTTGTACCGCTCCTTACCTATCCAATAAATGGAACAAAATTTAATTTCCTCCACAAATGTATGTTTGAACAATATTTTCCTTCAACTACTAACGAACGAAACTAACAAATCAAATTATTTAGCATACAAATCGCTCACTTTGAATTTCTCTGGAGGACAAAAAACCAATTTCTATGAAAAAATCATTGCTGATTTTTTTAGCTACGCTATTACCTTTAAAACGGTACCAAAAAAATTCAATTCCAACCAAGTCGGATTTCTGATATTTGTCCATGAAACGGAGTAGTGTGAACCGGTTGGAAAGACCCGGTTCTTTACAAGAACCAACCGGACTTGGGCTTACAAGAACAGGAAGACGGGTTCAAAAGACCGAAATACGATTCCACAGGAATTGAAAAACGGGTTGAAAGGAACCGTAAAGCGGTTCCTTAATAACCTTTGGGTGAGGGTACGAAAATGTGTATTTTTTATCAAATTTTATATTCTTATAATAAGATATTTCACTTAAGCCTCTTTGGGACAGCAATTTGCTGAGAACCGGAACCGGTCCAAATACCCGGTTCTTCTCGGGACAGAACTCTATAGAAAATGTGTATTTTTATCAAATTTTTTAGTCTCATAATTAGGTATTTCACTTAAGCCCCTTTGGGACAGCAATTTGCTGAGAACCGGAACCGGTCTTCTCGAAACCCGACTCGACAAAAAATGTGTAAATTGTGTATTTTTATCAACAGTAAATTGCAGACAATCGGTCCCGGTTATTTTCTAAACCGGTCTCGACAGAACCGGTTCTTAAAATACGCTGAAACGCACATCAATAGAAGTGGGTATGTAATCAATATTCTGACCCATGGAGCTCCGCATGGAGTTGGTGCAGTGTGTTCAGTATTTAATGCGTCATCTTATAATTTTTCTGTAGAAGTGTTTCACTTTTATCCTGTACCTGACTTTTAAATAGACTGTTTAAAATGTTGACTATAACCGGATGATACAAATGGGAATGCCAGACGTGTAGAGGTATAAAGATGTAAATTTAAGTATAATTTACGATTAACAATGTTTCTTGAAAGTTGTAAGTAATAGAAGCAATTAGTATCAGTTAATGTATTAGGATTTTTCCTGGTTTTAACCACCAATATTTTCTAGGTCCCCGTGATGCGTGTATTGCCTAGGGCCCCCCGAAGTCTAAGTCCGGCTCTGGTTGTAACGGTAAGTGGAAAGGGATTGCACTGGGTTCGACACAAGGTTTATGTTTTATAATGATTTGATTTCGATTTACATTTTTGTTTAACATTACATTAACGAAAACCGTTAAACTTTCGAGATTTAGGTTAGTTAGTTACTGTGACGGACGAGGCATATAATATGTATGTGTACCTGTTTCTAGAAGTTGATGTTAAGAGGACGTTTTTACATATTCTATGAACTTCAATAACAATAACTAAATAAATAGTAAATTGTTAACAATAAATGTATATTCATTGAGATCTGGTCAGTTTCAAGTTCATTAGTCACATTACAATACAACAAAGTATCATAAATAATTTTTAACTAATAGAAATTTAAGTTTACTGCTGCTAAAATTAAAGTTAAACATATGAAAATTTAACTATGATATTTTGCTCAAAACTATTTATTATAGTTGGAATTGTTGTAAATTTATTGATTGTAAAAAATATGTAATTATCAGCCCATAAAAATAAGATTATATAGACAGCAAAGCTGCAGGTAAGTAGTTGTTTGTATTCGTATTTTAGAGGCAGGAATTAAATCACCAGGAGTTGTATGACATATGACCAGTGAAGTTGGTGGAAGAACAAAATATTTTCATTTAATACAATGAAATGAAAATCACTGTCAGCGCCAATATGCAGTATATGTAAGGGTTTTAAAAAAAGTGGTTAAATATATCGACTTGTACACAATTGCTACTCCGCCCTCGTTAAAAGAACACATAAATTCGTTAACTTTGTAATTGTGCTGCTTCTGCTCGTCAACATCATAAAGTTAAGTTTTACAAACGAAAGTAAAATAAAAATGTTTTATATTCTACTTTACATTTATCTGTACTCGTATTCCCTTTCATCAACGCCAAGCTGTATGAGCGACAATAACGGATTGCCGTTATCATCATCATCATCATCATCGGTGCTTTAAAACGGGCTTCATCTGTTTTGTTCCCTTATGCTATTAAACCTGAGTTGTACAGTTCAGTGTCCCCCCCTCCTTCCCTAAAAAAAAGAAGAAGTTCTTATAAATTTTGTGTTCTAAACTGACGTATATATCAGTTGTTCGCAGGATATAGGTGGTATCACTTCGTTGTCGGGTGCAAGTCGTCATAAGTGTGACTACAAATAAATCAATTCTTTAGAAAATTATACAAAAATCTAAATGTTTATCAGATTGTGTATAATTTTGACTGCTTTTGTAATAACAAATTGTTGGGGTGGGTATTGTTGCTACAGTGTGTTGTGATGAGTGTTGAATGTGTGTGAAAACGAAAAACTCAAGAAACAAACTTTAAATATATTTAAAAATATTTCCAAAATAGACTAACATATAAATAACAGTGCTTACATTGTTAAAGCAATGTTACGGTCACACTAAATATCGAAACATATGTAGAACAAACAAAAGACTTAAGACACATGCTGCGTAAAAGCTTTGGTGTATAAATAAATTCAGATTAGAAACAGCTTTCAATACGTTCGCATCGCCGTTGTTGACTTAACAGATTTTGGGTTTTAAATAAAACATTCAATGTAACAGTTGTGTATTTTGTGTATTTATGTTGTATTTATTTTAAATATAACAAAAATTTTAATTTTATCAAAATTAAGGCACTGATTGAAAAGAAGTGGCATATGTAAAAATAAAAATATGAAAACCCATTATAATTAATGCTAACAAAATGTGAGAAATTAAGTCAAACATTTGAAAATGATAAATAGATTCAAAAAAAAATTTAATTTGTTTTCCTCAAAGTTTAAATATAAATTATTTTAAAAAAATATGAATATTCATGAAGTTTACTTGTGTTTGTTTTTGTGTTTAATCATTTCTAGATGGATGATATTAAATTTATATTCAATCTGGGAGTTTAGTTAGCGTTTTTAATCATTACAATATCTCACATTTAGATACATTTAAATGTATTTGAAATTGTGTTTGAAATGAATTGGACTCTGTTAGAAATTACAGCGCTAATAATTGGATCTTATATAAATTGCCTCAACTGTTTTAAAGGTAGTGAGTTTGATATGGACATATTAAAACAATTTGTTATATTTTGTAAAATTAAATAATGTGTGTACAATAGGGATTGTGAAAAGATTAAAAACAAATTTTAAACTGGATAAAAGAACAACTGAAAATTATATGTTTGATTTAAAACTGAAGAACTGTATAATTATTTGTTATTTGAAATTGACAGAAGATAATTTTAAATTTGAATTATTAATTTAATGTTCTTTAATTATTTTTCCGGTACAAGATCAATTTATCTGTCCCCGTTTCCTAATATATGTATAAAATTCAACATCAATAATGAATAACTTATATAAGGAGCAGCTTAAGACACTAAGGGCGAGTTTCACACTCGTCATTTAAAAGCTCAATATAAAAGCTCACAGAAAATTGTCATATTAAAAGACAAGCATCGGGCATTTAAAGTACATTTAAATGGAGAATTTTCAACTGTGAAACTGGTCATAAATATCTTCGGTCCAAAGACATGTAATGATGTTTTGCATCAATTTAACCGTGTTCGTGTTACGGCGTTTACATAGAGGGGGGGGGATTAAATAATTTTGACGATTATAAATTTCAGTTTTCATACAAATTTGCTATCTTTTTCCTCGATATTACGATAAGGTCATTGTATTTAAACGCCGTATTTGTCTGTATTTCCGGGATGGTGATCGGCACAATAATTACATACATTACACTATGCAAAAAAAATTTACTTTTTTGTTTGGGGGTGGACGGTTCCAGCGCCAAATGATCACTCTAGGTGAGTATAGTCAAATCCCAAAAATTTAGACCGCTGTGTAGCTACACTTTTTTAATGGATATTTTAAGATTTTTATGAAAGGACATTTGCAAATTCAAGATGAAGGATTCTCGTCTGCGAAATCCTCTAGTGAAATCTATTCCACTAAAAACTGGTAGGACATTTGAATATTTTTCCGGTCATTTTGCTGCAGTTTTCTTGACCTTGTTTCAAAAAAAGGACAAAAAGGACAGACATGTTATCACTAGTATTCTCTCAATTCAATATTTATAATCGATTTTTAAATTTATCTCTTACAGTATCAGATAAGAAAATGCAAATTTGCCACTCCCATAAATAAAGTGTATCTATACAGCGGTCTAAATTTTTGGGTTTTGACTATACTCACCTAGTGTGATTATTTGGCGCAGGAATCGTCCACCCCCAAAATTAGTGTTGCACAGTGTTATTGGTAATTTACAAGCTGTTGTGGGCAGATATTACATATGTTATCCTGGTTGAGTTTATGTTTCTGTCTAAATAAAAACCGCCTTTATAACATATTCTCTCAAACACATTCTGCAGGAACCATGTATTAGTTTTAGAACACACTCCAAATACGATATTTATATATTTATTTGCAAGTTCGAAACTCACTTGTATTTAAATGCAATCAGTAGCATGTTTACTAGCTAATATTCATACTTTCACGTGGAGCCATACGCGTGTATCATCCAAAACATCCATATATTTACTTATGTCGAAGCATTCGTGTGTTTCCCCCAGACGAACGCTTGGCGTAAAACGCAACTTATCAGTCAACAGGAGCAACAATCAATTCATTTATCCACGCAAAAATGCTGTTATACACTTGCAATGACATTAACCGAGAACAATCCCTCTTCAACCATTTTTTATTTTGCTCTCGATAGAGTATAGCGACAAAAAAAAACTGAAATACAGCTGTATTTGCATCACAAACAAAACTTTATTTGGACCACAAACACACCTATATTGCAATATATTAATCATTACGTGTCAAAGATGTAATATCGAATAGCAAAGCCAATGTGTTTGGACACAAGTATATTATATTTGCGACAAGCTCCAAACACACGTTATATTTGCAACCAAACAGGAAGAAATACAGAGTTTTCAGTATGTATAATTAAAAATCATAAGAATCAATTGAAAATCATAAGTGTATATCGCTTATTCGTCCAATCACTTTCTTCTCCATGATTTTCTAACTTCATAGTCGATCAGCTGTGCCATCGAGACCTCTGCTCTTATCTATTACTTTATGGGTCAAGCGAATTGTGTTGGGTTTAATCAAGGTTAAATAGATAAAAGTTTCCATCAGCTGTTTTACGTTCTCCATCAGCTTCTTTTACTTACTCTTTACCACTCAGTGTTGCATACTTTCACACAAGCACACAATTGAGGCAAACAGAAGCCAAACCGATCAGCTCCACTGTTCCAAAATTGTGGCGTTTTAAATGAAACAAAACTTTTTATTAATTTTCTTACTTTCTAAAAAATTTTCTTTCAGTGGCCAAACTGAGTACCTCCGCATTGTATGTAACTCCGAATGTAATAAAAGTAGTAGGGATATACTTACACGCTGAAAAACGGTCTTTGTAACAAATTTTCCCAAACACACTCTGCAGGAACCATGTATATGTTTGGAACACTCCCCAAATGTTAATATATTTATCAGTCCCAAACTCAGTTATATTCAAATGCAAACATTAGCATGGTTACTTACAAACATGCATGCTTTTACGTGGAACCATATGCGTGTTTCATCCCAAACATTAATATACTTACGTGGAAGCATTCATGTGATTCCTTTCGAACCTCCGTATTGCGTATTTCCTCCCAAAATTAATAATATTTAAAAAAACTAAATATTTTAAAAAATAATTTTTTAACTTCAATATTATAATTCAATTTCTAATTATTCAATTTATCAATATAAATGTACATTCTTAGCCAATTACTAAAAAATCGAAAGATTTTGTTTTTCGTGCAACAAGAATCTGCTGATTTTTTTGAGCGAAGTTCCTTATCACACGTTGCGGGCTAAATGAAAAAAAATTAAACAACTTTCTTTTTAACACTATTATGGTACAACCCAGTATTATCAACTATATTGGGGACTTTTGGTTTGGTTTGTGTCTAGACTAACATATGTTGGGAAATTTCTTGTTTAAAGAGAAGTTTTATTTATTTGTTTATATTGTAGTTTTGAACCCAATAAAATTAAATTTAAGATAAAGTGAAGGAAGTTTAAAAAAGAAAATTTTCTTAAATAAGTGCATTTTCTTAAAAAAGTTAATTTTCTCAAAAAATATACATATTCATAAGCTTCAACAAAGTACCTTTTCTTAAAAAACAATACCTTATTTTAAAGAAGTACCTTTGGTTAAAAAAAGAAAATTTTCTTACAAAAAATACCAGTATTTTTTTTAAATAAGTACCTTTTCTTAAAAAAGTAAATTCTCGTGCAAGAAATTGCCTTTTCTTAATAAACTAAATTTTCTTTAAAGAGTACCTTTTTTGTGAAACAAAACAACTTATCTTGAGATAAGTACCTACTCTTAAAAATGTACCTATTGTTGAAAAAAGGACCAATTTAAAACAAAATCCCATTTCTTATAAAAGACATTTTCTTCAAAAAAAATACCTTCTCTTAAAAACATGAATTTTTTACAAAAATTCCTTTTGTTAAAAGTACCTTTTCTTAAAGATAAAATAATACCTTTCTTTTCTTGAGATAAGTAGCCTTTCTGAAAATAAATACATCTTCTTAAAAACAACATTTTCCTAAACAGAATACCACTTCTTTAAAATGTACCTGTTCTTAAAAAAAGTATTTATTTATAAAAAAAATTCATACTCTTATGGCTTTTTCTTCCAGAAAGTACTTCTTCTTAAAAATAGTAGCTTTTCTTGAAAAAAAATTAGCGTTTAATAAAAGAAGTACATCTCTTTAAAAAATTAACTTTTCGGGAAAATATAATACATATTCTTACAAAAGGACCTAAAAATATACTTAAAAAGAAACATTCTATAAAAAAAATTGTTCGCAAAAAAAGTTTATCGTTTTACAAAAAGTATCTTTTCTTAAAGGTCCATTTAAATTATCGTATTTTTCAACTGGCGCCATAGACGTGTTGGAACTAACTAGTACATAATATATAGCGAACGGAACTTCGTTCCAACTGGGTGTCCCCTGGCACCTCATGTATTTGTCCATCCTTTGTTGTCTCTCGCGTTTTTGTTTTCATCCGGTTTCAACGTCACCAAACGCTACAACGCTTAAAGTAAACAAAGCACGGATTAAATACTGGGGTTGTTTTGTGTGAAATTTCTTTAAATGTTCACAAATGGATCGCGGCACACAGTACACAAAAGTACATATGAATGACATACGCAAAAAGTAAAGCAAAAACACAAACCATTTAAAGCGCCTGAACCTTTAGTTATTCGCTTTTTCACTGATCACAAATATTTTCTACTAGTATATATTTTTTCACAGTATACGTCATCGACCAAACGCGTTTGCTATCGTCTGCCTAAAACTCTGCATGAGACTAAAACGCAACAGATCCGTCAACATAAGAATCACTCACTTTATCTCTAATTTACACACGCATTCAGGAATGTGCATTCAGGAAAATGCAGTTACACACTTAGACCAACATTAACTTAGGCTGAGAATAATCTATCTTTGTCCCTCATTTTTTCTCTTGCAAAGCTGTATTTGTATTATAAACAAAACAATATTTGGGTCACAAACACATGTATTACAATATTTTATTCATTGTGTCTCCAAAAGGTAACATTTGATAGCAAACACAATGTGTTTATACACAAGTATACTATGTTTACGACTAGCTACAGGCGCGTTATATTTGCATCCAAACAATAACAAATACAGATTTTTCTGCGTAGTTAAATGGAAATATAGGAATAAAATTATGAATAAAATGATTTTGTTTTTTAATGAAATATGTATGTAATAATTACCATGTAACTAACATTACGATATAATGCAAAAAATGGTGTAATAAGTAACGATTATTAAAATATTTATGCGTCCTGTACTTTATGAAGTTGAATATAGATTTTTACTACAGTAGCTACATCTGTGGCCGTCGCTAAATAGGGCAGCCTGTCAACATCTTTAAGCACACCAGGTCAATTTTCAGGTCCTCATTTGACTAACTGCCTCAATACTGATAGTCACTTCTGCCTAACCCTAGGTTCTAGATAAACTTAGGATCTTGTATAGCCGCCGGTTGTGTAATAGTAGTGTGCGCGACTCTTGTTCATGAGTGCGTGGGTTCGATCCCTGCAAGACCACCTAACATTTTTTTCAATGGCGTACACCTCGCTTAGTGACGGCGACACTATCGAGTATTGGCCATGAAAAAGTTTGTAGGTCCCAATCTGTGCGTGTTCAAATAGAACGCGCACAGCTCTCTGGTAAAAGCTCTCCTCAATGCCTTCATGGGATGTAAAGGGAAACCTTTTTGGCGTAGAATACGTCTTACCTCACGGTGTAGGGAGTCATGTCAGATTGTTATTGTTGTAATTTTTATTTCATTGATTATGAGGAAACGGCGAGATAACTTTTTTAAAAATTTTTTTGTAGGTAAATGAAGATGTTAGCTTTCGTTTGATATACATTTCATATTGGTTGATATCTTCCTAATATTTAAATTTCTCAAATGAAAATTGTTTAAACACATACACTCAAACATATGTGTGGTGTTTGGTTGAGTGTTTGAGTTTGTAGCGTGAACACAAACTATGCTGCTGTTTCAGTGTGGACACAAACCTTCGGCTGTTGTTTTGATTGATGAAATATTGAAATTTCGTATATTTACTTATGTATTTAAGTGAAACAAAATGTTAAATGTGA
Source organism: Phaonia tiefii (assembly GCA_963931995.1). Taxonomy (NCBI): domain Eukaryota; kingdom Metazoa; phylum Arthropoda; class Insecta; order Diptera; family Muscidae; genus Phaonia; species Phaonia tiefii. The sequence continues at coordinate 213,187,792 of OZ008368.1, forward strand.
ATTTGAATTTAACATGGATATATAATTATACAAAATATATGAAAAAATTAATTCATACATTTTTATGTTAAATGAAAGTGCTGCCAAGTAAGCAAAATAACAATGCTGCTTGATGCTGTTTGACAGCAGCTGACAGTTGACGTTTATCATTTATTGTTATACATGTTTTCTGTCTTATCGGATGGCGTATTTTACCTTAAACTTAATGGCCGTGTCTCTGACACAGCCTGCAGGGACAGTCCGTGGCCGCAGGCCTCGGACAACTGTCTGCTGTTTTTTTTTGCATAGCACCTCGTTTAAATCGCACAAAGCTTTATTAAAAGACCTGGCAATAGAAACAAAACATTTTCAAATACCAGTAATACTTTTTGGTGAAAAAAACCCATTACACTTATAATTTTAATAAACTAATTCTTACTCAATCCTTACTCAAATTTTTCTGTAAAGGCTCGTCTTGGAGTTGACCGATTGAATCAATATTTTGCTAACTATTATAGTATGATTTACTAGAGTTATGAATATTTTTTTTTCATTTAGGATCTTCGCCATAACATTGCAGTTTTAAGACCATGCTAGACTAACTAAACTGTGAGACACCAAAAAAAAAAAATGATGGGGTTCTGTCAAAGGATTCTGGTAGAATGGTCTAAAAACAATATACGTTTAGCGGCGTTTTGCCAGATCTGATCAGAATTTTGGAACGAAGTTCCTTATCGCACGTTGCGGGGTGGGGGCTAAATGAAAAAATTTTAAACAACTTTTTTTAACTACTTTATTACAACCCATTATTATCAACTATATTGGGTACTTTGGTTTGGTTTGATTTAAAGGGAAGTTTTCTAGGTGGCGCTTGTTTATTACATATTGTAGTTTTGAACCCAATAACAAGTAAAGTTAGAAAAGCCAAAGCGCAAGACTGGCGAAGACCATGAAGTACAACCCTGAGCATGGAGTTACATTTGGCAGCACACTTACTCTTACACTCATACTTTTGGTTTGTGTCTAGCCTAACATAAACATTTTGTTTAATGGGAACTTTTCCAGGTGGAGCCTGTTTATTGCTTATTGTAGTTTGAACCGAATAAAAAGTAAATTTAGAAAAGCCAAAGTGAAAGAATTTTAAACAATTAACATTTTAAGTGCGTTGTCTTAAAAAAGTAAATTTTCTCAAACAACTACCTATTCATATTCTTGAACAAAACACTTTTACTTAACAAAATACCTTATCTTAAAGAAGTACCTTTGCTTACAAAAGTAAATTTTCTTACAAAAAAAGAACATTATCTTACAACAAAGTGCCTTTCCTTAAAAAACCACCCTTTCTTTAAAGATTCCCTTTTTTGTAAAACAAAATAACTTTTCTTGAGATAAGTACCTACTCTTAAAATTATACCTGTTCATTCGTAAAAAAAGGGTTTCGTCAAAAAAAAAATACCTTCTCTTACAAAAAATAAATTTTCGTACAAAAATTGCTTTCTTTAAAATAAAATAATACCTTTTCTCTTTTTGAGATAAGTAGCCTTCCTGAAAATAAGTACATTTTCTTAAAAAAATAATCTTATTCTAAAAAGAGTACACTTCTTTAAAAAGTACCTGCTCTTAAAAAAAGTATTTCTTTGTAAAAAAAATGCATACTCTTAGGCGTTTTCTTACATAAAAACATTAGCTTTTATTAAAGGAAGTACGTCTCATCAAAAAAGGGCCTTTTCGGGGAAATATAATACATATTCTTACAAAAGGGACCTACAAATTTAATTTGTTTTTAAAAACACATTCAATAAATACAAAATTTCTTAAAAAAAGTTTAACATTTTACATGAGTATATTTTCTTAAAGATCCATTAAACTATCGTATTTTTCATCACGCGCCTCAGGCGTGGTGGAACTAACTACTACATAATATAGCGAAAGGAACTTCGTTCCAACCGGGTGTCCCCTGACACCTCGTGTATTTTTTTTTTAGGGCGGGTCAAAGTTTCCGCCCCTCGAAACTTTCCTGCACGCATCGGCATGGAAAATTGTGTGTTCCTTACTTCTGAGGTACAAACTATGTTCAGAAGTTTTATAGAAAAGATTCAGATAAACATTTTTGTGGAACAAATTAACCCTCTAACTATCATGTATAACCATTATTTTTACTTTTGTTTTGAAATCTCGCAAAAAACTACTCCAATATGTCGGGGGGCGTGGTCAAAATGTTCTACAAAAATGATCGCCATAAAATTTCACTATATGTGTCCGAACGCCCCAAAACACAAATCTTAGCCCAAGTGGTAGATAATAAGCAAAACCTAAATGCTTTCTAAGGGTTAATAATGAATTTTGTCATTATGCTGTTTCCATTAAAAATAGTCCACATAATATAATGAATTTTATCATATTTCATCTTTTATCTAGCACTTGGGCTAAGATTTGATATAGATATAAATATAGTGAAATTTTATGGCGATCATTTTTGTAGAACATTTTGACCACGCCCCCAGTCATTTTGGAGAAGTTTTTTGCGAGTTTTCAAAACAAAAGTAAAAATTATGGTTATACGTCACAGTTAGAGGGTTAATTTGTTCCACAAAAATGTTTATCTGGATCTTTTCTATAAAACTTCTGAACATATTTTGTACCTCAGAAGTAAGGAACACACAATTTTGCATGCCGATATTTTGCAGGAAAGTTCCGAGGGGCGGAAACTTTGACCCGCCCTAAAAAAAATTCTGATCAGATCTGGCAAAACGCCGATACACGTATATTTTTTTAGATCATTCTACCAGAATCCGTTGACAGAACCCCATCATTTTGAAAAAAATCTAATTTTGTCTCACAGTGTAATTTTAATAAACTAATTCTTACTCAATCCATCTTTAAGACGAAATTTTACTGTTGGCCCTTAAAGGCTCGTCTTGGAGTTGACCGATTGAAGCAATATTTTGAACACATAATTTTGACTACTGTTGGAATTAAAGTCGTTAACTATTATAGTATTAGTTATTGCACCATTTCCAATTGAAAGTTGAAAAAAATCAATTGAAATTTAAAAATTCTATTTGAAATTTGGAATACATCAATTGAAATTTGAAATACATCAATTGAAATTTGAAGCACATCAATTGAAATTTAACAGACATCAATTGAAATTGAAAAACCTAATACATAAAATCGATTAATAATTTTTAAATTTCAAGTGACGAATTTTAAATTTCAATTAATGTCTTTCAAATTTTAATTGATGTCTTTAAAATTTCATCGATGGTGCAATGGTTACTGTGCGCGCCTCTTGTACATGAGATCCTGGGTTCGAACCCTGCTCTGACCACCTTAAAAAAAATTTCTTTCGGCGGCGGTCACCTCGCATAGTGACGGCGACACTATCGAGTATATAGCCATGAAAAGGCTTCTCAAAATACCGTTCGGAATCGGTGTAAAACTGTAGGTCCCAATCAGTGAGTGAAAACTGGAAAGCGCACAGCTCAGTGATTGTGAGAAGCTCTCCCCTATCCCTTCATGGGATGTAATGGGAAACCATTTATTTATTTATAAAATTTCAATTGATGTGTTTCAAATTTTAATTGATGTTTTTTAAATTGCAATTGATGTGTTTTAAATTTCAATTGATGTGTTTGAAATTTCAATTGATGTGTTTTAAATTTCAATTGATGTGTTTTAAATTTCAATTGATGTTTTTTAAATTTCAATTGATGTATTTTAAATTTCAAATAGAATTTTTAAATTGCAATTGATGTATTTCAAATTTCAACTATAATTTTCAAATTTCAATTGATATTTTTCAAAATTAATTTGATATTTTTCAAATTTCAATGATGTAGAGATATTAATATCTTTTTTTCATTTAGTATCTTCGTCGTAACATTGCAGTTTTAAGGCCATGCTAGACTAACTGTTAGAGAAATAGTTTGATATGCCAAAATTTTAATATGCGGCGAGAGCATGCAATAGTGTGAACGATCTGCGGGCAATATTTTGACGGATCTGTGCAATTTCTCTAATTTTTTGTGATTTATCTCAAAAACTTATACGTTCAGGGTTGCATTTGGAATAAAGCGAACAAAAACAAAGAAAATGGGGGGACAAAATGGTTTCCCATTACATGCCATGAAGGGATTGGGAAAAGCTTCTCACAACCAGTGAACTATGAGCTTCCTAGTTTTATACTCACTGATTGGACCCTACAGCTGGTGGCGAACAGTATTTACCAACAGCTGTTCTCTTTGCCATTTTTAAAAAACATGGATTTTGTATTGTCCCACTTAATTTTCTTATATTTTCCAAAACTGGTAGTATAAACCGAAAGCAGAGGGATCGTACGATTTTTTTTCAAATGGAAGAGAGTTTCGTTCCATTTCTTTTCACGTGAATCGTTCTATTTACCCGGATAATCTAACCTGGCTGTTACTCGTTATTAAATATGCAAACTTATGCATATGTGTAACATTTTAGATTGAGCGAGTTAACAGGGCGGGTTAGGCCTTGAACTTGTCTAGCGTTCCAAAAATCAATAAATGGTTCGTTTTTGAAGTGGTAATGAAGAAAATTAATGTTATACATATGTACGTGTGTTTGTTTGTGCAAATATAGAGCTTTCAGTGCACATGTTTGTTATAGCAGCAGAGTTAGTTAGACAACAATTAACTCATTACACTCAGTTTTAGTTAACTATGATATATGTACACGTACTATCTCATATTTAGTTTATTGTCAAAAGGTTATGCTTGAAGAGTTTTTCAACAAAGTTATATTTAGCTAGAAAGCAAGAAGTTTAATAATTATTTTAAAAATAACACTTAATAATATTTTTGAATGCCCATAAAAATATTTTCAACTGAATGGAAATATCAATTAAAATTGAAAACACCGTCCATCACCTCTGCTGTGGTACAGAGTATTGTAAGTTAATGCTCAAATAATAACGGTTGTAGTAAGCAGAACTATTCTATATATAAATATATACAGATCGGTTCAGAATCATTTTCTTAATCGATTTAGGGATGTCCGTCTATCCGTTGTTCGTTTTTGTTGGACAGTAGTAGTGGAAATTGCTAAAGTAATTTCAGACGGTACTAAATGTATGTAGGATACATCAACAGTGCCTACGTACTAATTCTCACCGCCTCAAACGTCACTCCATTTCAGACAGAACTGCCATTATTCTTAGCGGTGGGTCTGCTCTTTATGCTGGTCGTTTGCTTCTCTTCTAAGGTAGGGTTCTCAGATTGCCCTTTCAAAAACTCTTCTTCTGTCTGTAGTATTTTGACAGACGGAAGAGATTAGAAATTATTAATTGTATTCCAATTACCTTCTGTACTCAGCATGATATCTATGACATTTTCATGGGTTTTATAACATAAGAACATAAGGTTTTAGAACATTGTGAATGGCTTCAATTATTAGAATAATGGAATGGAATGTCAACGGACTACTACGGTACAAAATTGAGCTCCACGTTATCATCACGAAAAAAACCATGACATTTGACTAATGTGTGAAACCTACTTTTACAAATGAATCATTCATTAGATCTTATAATTTGGACCATACTCTTCATGCTAGTAATAAGGCAGATATCGAACTCCAAGAAGAAGCAAAAATATCTAAAGAAGAATTTCAAGCTACTACCAGAGCAGTTTATATTTACAATACTCGGACGTCCATTACATCAATTTAGAACCGACCAAGTCATAACAACAAAAAAGAACAATACTTAGGCAATACCAATTTTTGACTGGTCAACAATCATCTTTGATCAACGATCAAACATTATTTAAACTCTAAATTCATTTTTTAGGTTATTGCTCTTTAAACAGCCAAAGTCAGGCATTTAAACTATGATCAAGTGACCAAAATCAAATGAAAACAAAAAGAACAACAAACACAAAGTTTATTCACTTGTTAACGTGACCAATTATAATCACCATCCTAGTTGAAATAACAATAAAAACGTATCATTTAACTCGTATTGCAGTTAGAACTTCATTTCTGCTCAAATACCATCCAATTTCATTAAATATTTTGTATTTTATCACTTCACTTTTCTTTTGCAAATGCCGTCAGTTTGGTGCATTGTAACGATTAGCCGATAAATGTATGAATACCGGTTATTTTTCGTGGCATTTGCCACTGTTGCCACATGGTAGTAAGATTATTTGCCAAAGCACTGAAAAACTCTTTTCGTATTTAAAGTCAGATCAAACATAAATCAAAATCAACTGATTACCAATTTAAATAACCAGTCAAAAATTGGGCCTTAAAGATAATCAACAAACACAAATCTATATTCATAATAGGAGGCGTGTTTAATGCCAAACACCTGCTTTAGGGGTCAAGGTTAAGCATAACCAAAGGTAGATAACTTTTCAAAGCTATTCAGGCATCTGGATGTGAATGCATTTCGACTGGATCTCCAACATACTGGCCAACGGACCCTACCAAAACTCCGGATTTTATTGACTCCTTTGTCACAATGAAAATTTCACAAACAGCGTTACTCATAGAACATGGCTACTATTTCAGTTCGCATCATACTCCCATATAGTATTTAACTTCTATCGGTGCTGCCCAGATTGTAACCAGCTCACCAAAATTAACAAACAAATTTACGGATTGGAAGTATAAATTATTAATAAACCAAAGAATTATAAATACTCATGACATTTATACCACAGAGGACTTAGAACTGCAAGTTAAAAATCCAACAAGCTTCATGGAACAGTACTCCGGAGTTGAAATTTAATAAAATACATACTCCATGCCTAAAAGAAATAACAAAATTACATGAGGTGTCGGAGATCACTCGGTTGGAATGAAGTTACTTTCGCTATACAGGGTGATTCAGGAAGTTCCGGACAAATTTCTCCAGCGTATTCCTTGGCTCATTTCATAAAGCAAAGTCCACTAGGACCATGTCCGAAAATGCAAGGGTGCGAAATGGCAGCGGGTTCAAAATTTTCGGATTGGTGGTCAGAGGATAGTAGGGTAAAGTTGCTAACTTCTGAGCCAGTGGTCGGATATATTTGTTTTTGGGCTTGGTGGAAAGGTCTTTAAGAGGCCTCGCCGTCAAATCGCCGTCAAGTAATTTTTGTAAGAAAATTTACTTTTCTTTAAGATAAGGGTTTTTTTAAGAAAAGGTACTTTTTATTTTTTTTTAGAGAAAAGTTTCTTTTTTAAAAGTTTACAGGCTCCATCTAGAAACTTCTCATTAAACAAGAAATTGCCACAACATATGTTAGTCTAGACACAAACCAAAACAAAGGTAAATATAAAAATGGTAAATATAAAAATGGTAAAAATGATAAAAATGGTAAACATGGTAAATATAAAAATTACAGCAGACAGTTGTCCGAGGCCTTCGGGCCACGGCCATTAAGTTTAACGTAGAATACGCCATCCGATAAGACAGAAAACATGTATAACAATAAATTCATTTGCTTATATTATTTATCATTTATTGTTATATATGTTTTCTGTCTTATCGGATGGCGTATTCTACGTTAAACTTAATGGCCGTGGCCCGAAGGCCTCGGACAATTGTCTGCTGTAATTTTTATATTTACCAACGGCATTTGATTCAAGTCCGTTTAAAAAAAATATTATGTTCAATTTTTTTAAACTTAATTTAATTTATGTATTTTAATTAATATTTTAATTGAAATAAGTTCTGCGAATGTTGAGAGGGCCGCCCTAATATTAAAAAAGGTTTACCTTATCGAGTCTTCGCATAAGCATTCGAGCGTTGTGTGAAAGCTTTACGCTTTACAATTCAAAATTAATGTTACAACAGCTTTATTGAAGCTTTCGCAAAAAAGCTTTATTACGTTAGCTTACTGTTTGTTTCACTTTTTACTAGATACATGTTGCCAAGCAACATTAGCTTGCTGTTCGTTTCAGTTTTTACTAGATACATGTTCCTAAGCAATGTTGAGCAACCAAAAAACACTCAACCAAACACCACACATATGTTTGAGTGTATGTGTTTAAACAATTTTCATTTGAGAAATTAAAATACTAGAAATATATCAACCAATATGAAATGTATATCAAACGAAAGATAACATCTCATTTACCTACAAAAAAAATTTTAAAAAAATTCATCTAGCCGTTTCCTCAAATTCAATGAAATAAAGATTACAACAATAAAAACCTGACATGACTCCTCATACCGTAAGGTAAGACGTATTCTACGTCAAAAAAGTTTTATAATTTTTTTCATTTATCCCCGTGCGATAAGAAACTTCGTTCCAAAAACTTATAGTTAAAAGCGAAAGTTTCGTAAAAATTTCATCATTCCATATATCCTTTGGACAAAAATAAGCTGAACAATGTTACACAGAAATTGTCTGGAGAAATATGTAAATTTGAAGCCAACAACTTTGATCAGTATAGTATTTGTATCAGATTTTACATGCGATATAAAACGGATTATTCCCTCTGGAAGGCTACAAAATGATTTAAACATCCTGTTATACCAAATGCAAGCATAAGAAATAAAAACGATGACTGGGCGACGTCAGATTAGGAAAAATCCAATTTGTTTGCAGAAGACTTACTTATCCGGTCTCGAACCACCCCGGGGGATCAGGGACCTTACAAAACGTAGATAACATATTTCGCCAACCAGTTCGATCTTTTGCCTCATCTCTCCAGTTGACAACACCAAATGTATGCAGGGATTCGTCAACCTGATCCCTCCAGCGGACTCGTGGTCTTCCTATTTTTCATCTTCCTTCGAGTTCGGTTTCGAAAACACTTTGTGCTGGTTCGTCTTCATCCACTCTACTGACATGGCCTAGCCAGCGCAATCGCGTTATCTTGATCCGCTTAACTATGTCAATGTCAGGATAAAGCTCATACAGCTAATGATTCATGCGTCGCCGATACTCGCCGTTGTGCACTATATGGGCATACATTTTTCGCAGTATTTTTCTGTCGAAGACTCCTAGAGATGATTCGTCTGATTCGTATTCTACGCCATAAAGAAAGACAAGTTGTATGAGAGTCTGGTATACCTGGAGTTTTGTTACTCGAGAGGGGGCTTTATCTCTAAAGTGCTTGCTTAGCCCAAAATATCATCTGTTCGCAAGCACAATTCTCCACTTGATATCAAGGCCGGCATTCTCGTCCCCGTTTACGGCAGATCCGAGGTATTTAATTTCGTCCACCACCTCGAAATTATATCGGTTATCAACGTTCACGCTTTGGTCAAATCGCGTGGAGGCCCTGCTCGTTGAAACCATTAATTTTGTCTTGTCCGAATGTACCGTCAAACCCACTTTTGCTGACTCCTTCTCAATTCTCGAAATAACCACAGTAACTTCTCTCATTTTTCATTGTGCACCCAATGATTTCTTCATCATCAGCATACGCGAGCAGCATGTGACTTTTGCTGCTGATGGTTTTATTCATGTTGACTGCAGCTTTTCTCATAATGATCTCCATTAACATGTTAAAGAGATCGCACGATAGGGTGTCACCGTGCCTGAGGTCTCGCTTAGCTTCGAAAGGTTCGGTAAGATCCTTAGCAACTTTCACTGCGGATTTGGTGTTCGTCAAGGTCATCCTGCAAAAGTGTATAAGGTTTGCAGGAATACCAAGCTTAGGAATTGCTTTGTAGTGTTTCTCCCTCGTCCGAATATCGAAGGCCGCCTTATAATTGACAAATAGATGGTAGGTGTCGATTTGTTTTTCGTGGGTCTTCTCTAAGATTTGGCGTAGCGTGAAAATCTATTCAGTTGTCGAATTTCCATGCTTAAACCCGTACTGGTATGGTCCAATAAGGTCAGTAATAATTGGTTTTAGTCTTTCGCACATTATACTTGATAGAACCTTATATGCTATGGATAAAAGGCTTATTCCACGGTAGTTGGCACAGAGACTCGGGTCACCTTTTTTAAATATGGGGCAGGGCATATTACACTGCGACTCCAATCGCCGGTCAGGCATTTATCTAACCAAATCTTGCTAATGTACTGATGTATGCACTTTATTAGCTCATCGCCGCCAGCCTTAAAGATCTCCGTCGGTAATCCCACGGCTCCTGCGGCGTTGTTGTGCTTAAGCCGGGCAATAGCTGTTGTGACCTCGTCTTGGTTAGGAGGGGGCAATCGACGTTTTCGACCAAATTGTGATCGATTATCTCTTCCTCATTAGATATCTCAGTTACCAGTAGCGCGGGGAATTGTCTCGAAATATTCCCAACATGCTCTGCAGATCTGCGATGAGATTTCTGTCCTTGTTTTTACAGAAACCATGTCCATTAGTTCCGTTTTGACTTTTTGGCTTCGATGTTCCTTTCTCTACTGTCGTTCTTATGCTTAAAGAGACGGTTTACCTCCTTTAATTTCTTCCTATACCGCTCAGTTGCAATTGACTGCAGCATTGCCATATGTGCAGCGTTCTTTTCATCATTGGCTATGCCAAAAGTTGCGAGAGCTTCCTTGAGTACGCTGTGCCTACTTCAGGTAATTCCAGCTTTCCAATGTCTAGCTTTCTCTACGTCTCGCTTCAACTTTAACAAATCTAACTATATTTACTGAATATTTCTAAATGGATTTTGGTAAAGCTTTCGGCAGTGTCCCACAGTAATCTTTTTTCTAAGCTAGAACATATGGGGTTTCATTCTACTTTGTTATTGTGGTTAAAGTCATAGTATCTGGTAGAATCTGTAGAGTAGCTATTGAAGGGCTTCAATCTAATCCTTATTTGCCAGCATCTGCTGTTCATCAGGGTAGCATCTTAGGGCCATTTTTTCATCCTATTTGTAAAGGACATTTCTTCATGTTTCATTAAGTCTAATTTCTTTTATATGCTGATGATTTAAAAATATTTCTAAAAAAATATTTCACTGCGGGATGCTCTAGATCTGCAACTTGACTTAGAACACTTAAATAAGTGGTGTCTTTTGAATGACCTTCCTTTAAATCTCTCTAAATGTGTAAATGTTTCTTATTTTAGGTCTCATTATCCAATCCATTTTGATTTCAAAATACGTAACTATATCTTGAAATCGGGAAATTCTACCCTTGTTCTTGGTGTTATTTTTGAGTCATCCTTATCTTTCATTCAGCATATAGATTATATTATTCCTAAAGCTTACAGAGTGCTTGGATTCGCCAGAAGAAATTCTGAACTTTCCGATCCTAACACGCTCAAATTGATTTATGCCTCATTTGTCAGATCGAAGTTAGAATGTGCTTCTGTGATTTGGTGTCCACATAGTGACATTCATGTTGATGTTGATAATATCACTAAAGTAAAGCATAATAGTTTAAAACTTAAATAGTAACGAAAAACGCAACATCATGTTCTATAGATGGTGCTATGGAAAAAACTACATATTTCCAAGTCGGTATAAAACAGTTGGTTTCTGTGGTGTGCAAAAGGGATGATATGGGAATATTTTATAATTTTTAAAACATGTGTATAAAATAAATCACAGTTAATTAAGACATTACACATGTTCCCACATAATAAAACAATTCACTTGTTTCCTAAAATTTTTAACACCTTTCACAGGAAATAATTTAGCATTTATTTACAACTACATGACATGTTTTATAACGAGATGATGCCAATCTTTTAACAAAAACAATCAATGTCATTCATTTATTATGATTATCTAGATATGTATCTGTTGCCAAAAAATCATTGCTATTTCGAAAATTGTTTACTGGTTCTCTTCCTTTTCCAGCAGCCCATGACAACGCCAACTACTACAAAAACGAGTTGGGCTACTGTGAACCACTGACCGTGGATTTCATAGCGGGTCTAGTTACAAAGGAGGCCCGTCAATTGATCACACCACGTTTACGTTTAACCAACCGGCACTTGCGCTTCGATTTATATACGAGAAGGAATCGTTATAAGAAAGAAATGTTAAGAGCCGGCGATCAAAAGGCTCTGTATGAGTCCAACTTTAATGCTACATGGCCGGTGAGGTAGGTATGCAGTGGTGATGTTTATGAAAAACAACAAAAAATAAAAAATATAAACAATAAATAAGTATAAGTACACCGGGAAAAAGAGGAAGTAAGTGTTAATAGCAATTTTCGTTACAAGTTCATTGTTTCTTTAAACGCTTAACAGCCCCTTCATCTGGTAATTGTTGTTAAAATATGTGTATATTTTTGATTGTGTGAATCATTTTTATTATAGTTATTACATACTATGAAGTCAGAGAATTTTATCAGAATTTGTTTCCATTGCTGGGCACGCTTAAAGTGTTTTCCTGACAGATAAATAATTGGGGTTTTGAATCGTTTTGGTATTAAAAAATCAATAAACCTGAAATGCAGCATATGGGTTTCAATTATTTAAAACTATTTCATACTTTAAAGAATATTTTAACAACAGTATGTTATGAAAAATTTATGAATACTTTTTAAATTATGAGTTACTATTTTAGGATTGTAATGTAATTTTGGAATCAAATTATGTCAAATTAAGTGCATGCATTTTAAATAACAAAGACCGCAGGCCGCTCAAAACACAAGACTTCAGAAACGAACGTATAACAGAAACGATGGGTTAAGGAGGAAACGAGACGTATGGAAATGCACATAAAAAACTCTGAAGAGCTAAACATATGTAGATCTTTTAACTTGCTTCAAAGCATTTGTGTTTCGAAATAAGATACATTCCGAGGCGTAAACGTAAGCCAATAGGTAGACCTGTTGTGGACTCTTCACGTTCCCGAAAGAAACTCAAAATTTTCATTAGGAAATTAATACTGCAGGCAAATGTCTTCAGTGTTCTCCAATCTGTTCTCCTCAGTTCACCAATCTAAGTCTTAATCCTGCAAAAGTGGGATAATGACAGAGATTATGTTCCATCGTCTCGATGTTCTTCTTACAAACCCTACAGTCATATGCAGCGGCCCGCTCCATTATATGTATATTGGCCCTTAGAGAGGGTGTCCACTTTGGACACACGTAAGTCGGCTCAGTTCGAGTATTTTCAGACTTATCAGCCTTCTGGTCTAGTTACCAGATGTGTCACCCACAGTAGCTTTGTCGTTTGGCTACCATCTGATGCATTTCATAATCGTATGTGGTTCATTCAGCATTATTGTGGAAATTCGGATTTTATAAACTACACCATTTCCTATTGAAATTTGAAAAAAATCAATTGAAATTTAAAAAATCTATTTGAAATTTGAAATACATCAATTGAAATTTGAAAAAGATCAATTGAAATTTAAAATACATCAATTGAAATTTAAAACACATCAATTGAAATTTAAAAAACATCAATTGAAATTTAAAAGACATCAATTGAAATTTAAAACACATCAATTGAAATTTAAAAAACATCAATTGAAATTTAAAACACATCAATTGAAATTTGGAATACATCAATTGAAATTTGAAATATATCAATTGAAATTTGAAACACATCAATTGAAATTTAAAACACATCAATTGAAATTTGAAACACATCAATTGAAATTTAAAAGACATCAATTGAAATTTAAAAACCTAATACATAACATCGATTAATAATTTTTAAATTTCAAGTGACGAATTTTAAAATCCATGTCATTCCCATTAGAGGTTAAAATACGACTAGTTAAAATACGATAGTTAAAATACGACTAAATATATAAAATGAAACGTTTTATTTTGTACATAATCCGTAGGTGGTGTTCTAATTATATGCAACAAGAACAGACATTTGTTTCATGTTTATTTCCTGTCAAATTTAATACATGTGTGTACTTAAACATAATAAAAGTAAACAAAAAGCAAAATAAAAAAATCCAATGAGTGTTCGAACTGGCGACCGGTCATAACGCCCAAATTCTTGGGCTTTATGACCGCCCTTTTTGATTCTTTTTAAATTATAACGAGTAGTAATTCCATATAAGCAGTGGTTAGTAATTCAATATTTATTATTGATATTTTGAAAATTTGGTACAAGGCCTATAAGCATCCTGCTTATATATGTCAAACCCGTTAATTATTTTGTTCGCCGGAAGGGTTAGTAAAACTAAGATCATTTTAAATATTCGCCTTGCGTCCGCGGTTGATATTACGGCTCTCGCTAGTTCACTCATCTTTGCCAATTTCCGTCTCAGTGCCTGGCAGTAATGAAACCAGCATCCCTTCAGGTGCACTTGTGGAAAAACTTTTAAAGTAGCATTTCGAAGAGCTTTTTCGAAGTCGCTAGTAAAAGTTTGTAGGCTTAAGTTGAAAAATGTTGACATTAATAAACTGCAGAATGTGTTCATATGCCTTTTGAGATTTGTTGAACATCAAGACAAATGCGAAAGGGAACCTAAATACACAAAAATTGTCATTACTATTCCAAAATGAATGGGAAGTGCAATTTGGAAATGAAAGAAATTATGGAGCTGGTGATGATTAGAATTTCCAACGTGAATGGGGAATGCAAATTGGGGGAATGAACGCTCTGAGGGCGGTCATAAGGCGTAAAACCAAAAAAAAATTTGGGCGTTATGACCGGTCGGGCGTTTGTGACACGGTACCTGTTCGATTTCTATGAACACATTAGTAAATGTTACATTGGAAAATAAAAAACAGCGTGACGTTTTCGCAGTCTGACAATCTGTGTTTCGCAGTCGGACAAATCTATGTTCCACCCTTATGAGTTAGGGGTATGAAAAATAGATGTTGGCCGATTGTAAGACCCACCCGATATGCACACAAAATTTCATACAAATCGGTCCAGCCGTTTCGGAGGAGTTTAACGCCAAACAATCTGTGATCGCAGTCGAACAAACTGTGTTTGGATGTGTTCACTTTGTGAGTTAAGTCCCTACCCGCGCCTATAGATGTTAACACATAAAAAATACATGTGAATTTGACACACGGGAAACACAGAAGCAAGTTAAAATCAGCTGCTCTATGGAGTTTACCTTTCTTATTCTACCAGGCTGAAAACCGAATTTTCCCTGTACATTTTTTTTGTGAATTTAAAGGGACATATTTTGAATTAAATTTTTTGAAAATCAAATTTCAAATGATAAAGTAGCTAGAAATTAGTATCATCGCTGAACACAATATGGGTCGAAGACAGTGGATTTCCTTCAAGTATTTCAAGAGCCCAAAGTCTGAGATGGTGCTGATTCAAAGGGTCGGCAGGCATCAATTCTTGCTGGGGTTGAGTTGTGGATGCACACTGAAAAATCTGTCTTAATGGTTGTTTGTATGTAAATGTAAAGTTTTTAAAGCTTGTCGCAAATATGGTATACTTGTGTCGAAAAACATTGTGTTTGCTATTCAAAATTACATATAGGAGACACAATGATTAATATGTTTTAATATGTTTTAATATATGGCTTGGTGACGCATAGTGGATTTCTTGGTTGAAAACTGCTTAAAAAATCGTGATAGACAACAGAGAAACAAAAAAGCAGCAGATCTTCAGTTTATGAAGACAATGCTTGTTTGCTATTGATGTCCCAAACATATATGTACGTGGTTCGTGGATAATGTTACTGCGCCAACCAAGATCGTTATGGAAAAGTTGTTGCATACGATATGCCAAGCTGTGCAGAACGGTGCCGAATATATTTTTCATGGTAATCGCGTACAATTTTAGCTACCGCCGCTATATTTTCTTCACTACATGCTACACTCTAAAAAAAATCTGTCTTGTTTTGTTGTTTGGATACAAAGATAAAGTGTTTGTAGGTTGTGGCAAAAATAGTATACTTGTGTACAAACACATTGTGTCTGCTATTCAATATTACATGTTCGAGACGCAATGATTAATATGTTATAACATATGTTACGGTTACCCAAATTTAGCTTTATTGGATACAAACTGCTGAAAACAAAAACGTGACAGGCAACAAATTAACAAAAAAGCAGCAGATCTTCAATTGATGAAAACAATGTTCCAAACCTTGACATGGTCCCTGCAAATATGTTACATGGACCGCGTTTTTCAGCGTGTAGAAGTAGTCTATTGGGTTACGTGTTGTCCAATAATAAAACATGTGTCCTCGGTATCGCGAATAGTTCGTTCAGTAGGCCGATTATGTGAACCATAACTTAATCTAAGTGCACGAATCACATTTATCGTAGAACGCTGATTTTCGTAATTCATCTCAACAATTTGTAGATGCTGTACCGGGCAAAGTCTTTACGTGATAAAATGTCAAACAGTACTAAACAAACATACTATCATTGTTTAATCTGTCTTAAAATCCGGCATTCTTGCGTTCAAGCGTTGCTTTCGTTAAACATTTACACCATCGACCGCCACAAATTCGTATTTATGTGGAAACAATCGAGCACTTACAAGTTGCGCTTTTAGAATTTTTTGGACGCTTTTTGCTTGTCAAATGTTTGCATCGCTAATCACATATGCTTTGCGATTTTTTCGAGCCCACGAAAAATAAACCAATATATTCTTCATTAGAACGGGACCCTCAGACCAGCGGCCCTTAGGCAACTGCCTATGCTGCCTTTCGGTAAATCCGGCCCTGGTACCCATCAAGGCGGTACATCAGTTCCCTTCTCCACAAGTATTTGGATATGATGCCTCACTGTATGAGGCTAAACAAAACTTAATATATTGAGAATTGTTTCAACACAATTACTAGCATTAAAAGATCCATACAATACATTATTATAAACATCAATATTCACAAAATTATTGTCTAGTTGGTTGGTTGGTTTTCGTGGTTGCTAAAGATACTATTTAGTATCAATTAGTGTCTTGAGACACCGTTTTGCATACCACATCACTCCGGAAGGTGCAAAGTACCGTGTCTATATCCAGTCTGTTAATCGTAGATACCTCATTAGATCCCCTAGATCTATCTAGTGTATCTTAGTGAGGTTATGCAGGAAGGGATGGCCCATAGTCTTCAGGTGTCTATTCATCAGAGCCGGACAACTGCAGTGGAGATGCTCCACCGTCTCCTCCTCTTCTGCGTCATCGCAGGCACGGCAGTGGTCATTATATGGCAGCTTCAACCGTCTTGCGTGATTACTTATTGACCAGTGCCCGGTCAGCACGTCGGTAAGCCTAGATATGCCTCCCCGATTATAGCTGATCAGGGAGTTCTACATTTTTATATGTGTCTCTTGGAAGCCAAGTAGACACGGATTCATTGAGTGCCGCAATTACGGGCAATTACCATTTCAACAGAGAGTACAGGATGGTGAATGTTATATTCTGGCCATGTGTTTCTGGATATGCGGCACGTTTCCGTCCTATCCCGTCTGGTCTTCGCTCGTTCAAAGTAATGCAGGAAAATACCTCTTTTGACCAACCCTATAGGCGTTGCGACTGACACCATATGGAGTTCGGTGGAAGAAGATCCTGCCCTAGCTAGTTCGTCTGCCTTTTTGTTCCCTGGGAGACCCTTATGGCCTGGTATCCAAGTAAGAACCACATTGGGCAGCCGGTCTAGCTCGTCAAGTTTTTCCCTACATTCACTAACGAGTTTAGATGCAGTGTTGTAAGATTTGAGTGATAGGAGAGCCGCTTGGCTATCTACAAATATTCCAATGCACTCTGTTCTTCGTTGTAGTATAAGTGCGGCGCAGGCTTCTTTGATGGCCAGTATCTCCGCTTGGAAAACGCTACACTTGTCTGTTACTTTGAATGATAAATTGAGGCCTGTCTCTTCGGAGAAAACACCCGAGCCGGTTCCACATTCCATTTTGGATCCGTCCGCAAATACATTGGTGTCAAAACCTGTAAGTGGTTCCCTTTATCCCACTCTATTCTCTTGGGAAACCTGACATCGAATAAGTTATCGAACGTCAATGAAGGGGTGCAGTAATCGGTTGTTATATTGAGTTCTCTTGGGATTGTCTGTAGTATACTCGCATGTCCATTTGCGTTGGCCTTCCAGAGTCCAAGAGCGTTTAGTCGGGTGGCACTCCGGGCCGCACTAGCTGTGATGTGAAGGTCGATTGGTATAATATGAAGCATTGCATTAAGGGCTTCAGCTGGACACGTCCTCATTGCCCCTGTTATGCCGATGCAAGCTGATCTCTGTACTCTACACAACAGTTTCATGGTGGACGTCATCTCCACGACAGGCCACCATACCATTGCTCCGTAGGAGAGTATTGGTCTGATTATGCTAGTGTACATCCATAGCACCATTTTCGGTCAGAGACCCCACCGGCTTCCGAACATTTTCAGACAAGCGTAGTACGCAACGGTTGCCTTCTGTGCGCGGTGCTTCATGTTCCGCTTTCAGGAAAGTTTAGGGTCTAGAATCACGCCCAAGTACTTGGCGTGTGTTGACAGTGGAATCTCTATTCCACTTAGCCGAGGAGGATTAAACCTTGGTCTTCGTAGTAAAAGTCATGACCTCAGTTTTCCCTGGATTCACTCCAAGACCACTCCCAGTGGCACAATCGTTAAGTGATTTCAAGGCCCCATTCATTATTTCGCTCAACACGGATGGGAACAAACCAGACACCATTATTACCACGTCATCCGCATACGCCACAGTTTTGATCCTAATAATGTCCAGTTTCAATAGTATTTTGTTGATTACGAGTAACCAAAGTAGGGGAGAGATGACTCCACCCTGGGGAGTTCCCCTATTCACTCGCTTTGATGACTCGCTGTTTCCCATAGAGGCGTTGATAGTTCTGTTCTGTAGTATTGTCACTATCCAACTCTTGAGGAATGTTTCCTCGCCTAGATCTTCAAGTGATTCTTCTATAGCCGCTGAGCGCAAATTATTGAAAGTACCCTCTATATCCAAGAAGGCAGCGAGGGTATATTGTTTGTGTTCCAAGGACCTCTCAATATTTCTGACGACTTTGTGCAGGGCTGTGTCGGTTGAACGGTTTTTTTGATATGCATGTTGGCTGCGTGATATTTTTGGCGATCCATCCCTCTTCTTGCGATGTGTGCGTCGATTAGCCTCTCAAGCGTTTTCAGAAAAAACGATGAGAGGCTGATCGGTCTGAAATCCTTTGCGCTCTCATGACTCCGTCTTCCCACCTTGTGAATGAAGACCACTCTTACCTGGCTCCAACTCTTTGGTAAGAAGTTAATAGTCAGGCAGGATCGGAATTTAATACAGAGCCACGACCTAATTATGACCTACGCGCATTGCAGCATCTTTGGTATAATACCATCTGGGCCCGGAGATTTATACGGTGAGAAGCTATTGATGGCCCAGGATATTCTGTCCGGACTGATTATATTCTCTATACCATAAGTATCCGAGTATTGGGTTGATAATGTCTCGCAGCCCGGGAAGTGAGTTTTCAGGAGTATCTATAGCGATTCAGCTGAGCTACCATGTCCCGTCGTCCCTCCTCACAAAGGTGGTATTTGAGTGCCCCTTGGCCATTATTTTGCTCAGTCTTGCTTTGTGCTCTCCATTGATAACCAGGATCGGATTTTCGCTGTGGCAATTGCTTTCTTATACTCTTTAAGTTTATCCTTGTACGGCTGCCAGGATCCGCTTATATAGCTTGCATTGAAAGCTTTACGAGATTCTCTTCTTAGTGTTGTGAGCTTATCTGTCCGCCAAGGCGGATAGGTTTCTTTGAGCGTGACTGAGGGCATGACACTTTGAATGCGGTATCCATGGATTTCTCCAACTTGGATACAGCTTTTTCCACGTGTGTAGGGGTGTTAATGAGCTGCGCGTACTTGGGAAGCTTACTTTTCAGAACCCTGTTGAACTTATCCCAATCAGTTATCTTGGGATTTCGATAGCATCTGATCGAAGTTGTTGTCGCAGAAATGTTGAACCATATCCAGTTATGGTCCGAGAAGGATTTCTGTCCGGATACTGCCCAGTTTTCTATTTCTACTATTCTATTATCTGATATCAGAGTAAGGCCAATGACGTCTGACCACCCAACAAAGTTATCGGAACTCGGGAAGACAAAAATTGGGTTAGTACCTCTGTTGCAAATTGTAAGGTCGAATTATTGTCTATTAAAACGGAAATTTACACGCTGAAAAATCTGTATTGGGTGTAAATATTACTTGTTTGTAGCATATTGTGTTTGCTATTTAATATTTCATGTTTGAGACACAATTATTAATAGTTTATAATATATGTTTTTGTTACCAAAATGTGGCTTCGTTCGTTGGAAACTGCTGAAAACAAAAACGTGACACACAACTAAGAAATAAAAGTGCAGCAGATCCTCAATTCATGAAACCAATGCTTGCAAACATATACATGGTTCTTGCAATATGTTGCTGGATGCTTCTGCGTGTAGTATTTAAATAATCTCCAAAAAATATGCATTTTAATTGGGGAGGGCCACATAATCCCCAATATTAAAAAAATTATTATTTCCATTCTTTTAAATTAACAGCATCGGAAATAGTTGCTTTTTTGATTTTAGGGATAATACCCTTTAAATTGTTTTATCTCCAGTATATTATTTTTGATATGAAACCATTTTCAGAAATCTGAAACATTTCATTACAATGGATCTAAGAACTTACTATTACTCCTTTTTATTTCAGAATTTCCATACACGGTTGGAATGGTCAAACAACGACATGTTCTAGTGCTGCCATTAAAGATGCCTATTTAGATGCAGGAGATTTTAATGTCATCCTTGTCGATTGGAGTGACTACTCCCTGGATATCAATTACTTGCGAGTCATAGCTGAAGTCTATGAAATTGCAAAACATTTAAATGAATTTACAAGATACCTGCATAAAACCATGCAAGTGCCCTATGAAGAAATGTACTTGATCGGTCATAGTTATGGATGTCATATTGCTGGAGTAGCGGGTAAAATGTTGAAACCCTCACGGTATGGTGTTATATATGCCTTGGACACAGCTGGCCCCATACATCGAGTTCTGGGCGAAGAATGGCGTTTGGCCGCCGATGATGCCATCTATGTAGAGTCGATACAAACGGATACGGGTCTCTTTGGTTTTCGTGGCAGTAACTTGGCTCATGCATCATTTTTCCCCAATTGGGGCTTGGGACAACCCCATTGCCCAAATGTGACGGTGATGGAACCCGATTTTTTATGTGATCATTTTAGTTCCCTGTATTATTTTGTAGAGTCGATACGTAATCCAAAAGCTTTTGGGGCAATTCAGTGTAAAAGTTATGATAACATAATCCAGCAGAGATGTGGTTGTGGTTCCCGCAGTAAACAGTGCCAGGCTCAAGTGTATATGGGAGGTGAACCAGCTCAACCGAAAAGAGGCGTCTTCTATATGAGCACAAATCGAAAGAGGCCATTTGGTAATGGACCCATGTGCCGCATGAGATCGGCTATAGAACCGACAATTGTTCGAATAACAAATAGGACGTAGAATGATAATTGGAAGATGGACTAAAAAGACTTATTTAACTTTAAGGATAATTTGGCTAATTCAGATCTTCTTAAAAAAGAGTTTTGAATAAATGTATGTCGATTTAATATGAATAAATTGCACTTATTAAAATAACTTTTAAAACGGATTTCAACTGAATCGCTGATTGCAGAAACCGCATGAGTCAATTTTGTTCAAGTCACATACCAAGGGGGTACTTACACAATGTGTCCAGAAATGACATGAGTCTAGTGGTTAAAAATCTCAAAGTCCAGCGTTCAAGAACTTAAAAGAGTGTGGAAACCGTATGAATCAGTGACTCATATTGTTCCATCTCTCAATGGAACCACTGATTAATTAGTGACACATGTGGTTTCTGCAATCAGCGCTTCAATTAAAAGACAACTTTGGCAACTCTATACTCGTATTTATTGGCTAATGAAACAGCTTGTTAGCTGATTTCCTACAAATAAACTGCATTTACGTACTTAAGTGATATCGACGGGTAAACTCTCGTAGACAGTTGGATACTTAATAGCAATTGTAAACATAGTAAGAAAATTAGCTAGAATACAATTAAACGTCTTTCAATACATTAACGCCAGTTTAGCAGTCTTTATCATTGAAAAAAAAAAACATCTGGAAACGGTTATATCGGAAATTCAAGAATCGAGCCCCCATCGTTGGCATCTACACTTTTGTGACTCGAGCTGCTTTCATAATTAACTTGGATATAATCAGGGAGATTCTCATTAAGGATTTCCATCACTTCAGTGATCGCGGAGTATATCACAATGAACCCGATGATCCCCTGATAGCAAGTATGACATTTCTCGACGGTGACAGATGGCATGTACTAAGGGATAAAATTACCCTTTTGTTTACCACAGCCAAATTAAAGTTTATGCTCCCCACTATTGTGGAAGTAAGTAAGAATTTCGAACCTGTAACCTGAGCATAGGTGAATTCAATGGCGTTGTTGAGCCCACAGATCTGTGTGCTCGTTATACTACTGATGTTATTGGTACTTGTGTCCTTGGCATTGATAGAATTCTGAATTTCCATATGCCCTCGACTGTTATGATTTTCTGTTTGTACGAATTGGCTCCGAATCGGGGATCCAAAACTAAATTGAGAAGGGATATAAATGAAGTTTTGGCCAGGAATTATAATCAATTTACCTATAAAATCGTGAATGAAATTAATCTCCAATTAAGCTTTTCTTGTTTTTAATTTTCGATGTTTTATCATCTATAGGCACGGGTGAACACATGCAAACAATACACAGTATTAGCACCACATACCTAGTTGTTGTACAACAATAGTCTCTGCCTGAAAATAAGTATGATGGTATTGATGCAGCGGCAGCGAACAAACAAGCAGGTCGTAGTCGCCAAAGAGTATTGAATAGTATAGAGAACTCATGGAACGAATTGTTTGACTCAAAAGTACTGGCGATATCTGGCGAATGATTCAAAAAGTATTACTCTCTTTTTGTCATAACTTAGTCCATTTATAATTTTGATGTGAAACATTGATGCCTTATGAAATATTTATGCTTTTTGTATTGTTTTATATAGAGTTAAAACAAATAAAACAAACAATATGCGCCAATTTCTGGACCTCTGACCGCTTTGGTTCGTGAACTATGGCACCGTGTAAAATGTGAAAAATCGTAAAAATTTTGAAATGTGTAGCTGAAGAACTAGTTATAACTCTAAAACAACTTGTAGTAAAAATTATATTATGGTCTCATTTTGTAGGTCATAAAAGGATCTTTAAAATGTTACACAACTTCCATTTTATTCTTGAAAGGTCAAAGGTCATTTGACAATTTCGGAAGCTAATGTTTTTCCTGGTTCTGGATTGGGAGTACTTAATATGCCTTTTGTTTCAGCTAACTTTTTTACTTTACGGGCCATGAAATCCGTTATTTCAAATTCCAGCCTTTTGGTAGTACTGTCAACAATTGCATTTTTTCACTATTTTTTGTAAATGTTTTAAATTTTTTGATGTGTTAACATCTATAGCGGCGTATAGGGACTAAATCTATCAAAGTCAAAAACTTCTAAAACCAGATTTTATGCTGCTGCTAAAACCAGATTTTCTGCGACTGCGAAAGAGAATAATGACGTGTTAAACAAAAATGAGCGAGCAAGAGAGCAATGAAAGAGTGGTGTGGCAGGGGTGATTCAAACGAAATTGTGTCTATAGCGTATGTATTAGCATAATAATGTATGTATGTACATGTGTCTGTTGCTGTTGTTGAACGGAAATATAAAGTATAGTCACCCAAAATTTCATTTGAAAGCGCAAGGGCTTGCGCAGTCGACGTTATGGTGACATACTAATACGTCAGCTACTTCGGACAAAGTATGTGTGATGTTGTGTGTTTGGTTGTTTCGTTGTTGTTGCTATGGCCAAACAAAGCGAGTCATTTGATGTTCAGCATTGCCCGGTGTATACAAAAACAAGTAAAAACGGTGTTAAGTTTGGCCGGGCCGAAGCTTATATACCCTCAACCATGACAATTTACACTCGCACTCTCCACTCTTTGCATTCCGTTAACAGTTTTTGTTTTAGGTACCCCCCCCCCCCCCCTACACCAACCACCCACACAAACACTCCACGACACAGCAAGCACAAATAAATTACCAACATATCAGTAGTAGTAGTTGTTGTTGTTGGTGTTGTTGTTTTTTTATTATAGTGAAAGGTAAGTCCAATAAAATGTGGGTGCGGAGCACTCTCAGAGCAAAGAGAGTAATGACGTATTATCTCTACATATATAAAAATTACGTGTATGTTCGTGATCGCTAAACTCAAAAACTATTGGAACGATTTTGACCAAATTTTATATGCATGCTCTATGGGCCGTGAGTAGTGTTTCTGTGTAGTACGAAGTTGGCGCAATATTTAGTTTTTTTTGTGTTTTTGCACCGTGATAAAATAGATGACGCCCACGTCGAGATATTAATCATTGTTTACCATCTGATGTTATAAATACTTTTGAAGGCAGGACGAAGTCTGCCGGGTCAGCTAGTACGTATATAAAAATGAGATAGCAAGAGAGCAACGACAATTTTGTGAACTTGTGTAGCGTATGTACGAATATAACAATGTATGTATGTATATACAAGTGTCTGTTGCTTTGCATTCTTTGATTTTTGTGGGAATAAAACAAAAAGTATTGAGCAAGAAAATAATGACACATGTGCTTGCACTGGGTCTTTAAATAATTTTAAGTATTAATATTATTTAACTGTAACGTCATCATATGATTGAACGCTGTTCTTTATTTTCCAATGTAACATTTACGAATGTGTTCATAGAAATCGAACAGGTACCGTGTAGCAAAAAGGTGTTAACACATCGCCCGTGAGTTCGAACACTCATTGGATTTTTTTTAATCAGAAAATAGGCCTTTTTTAGTTGATTCTGTTACTTTTTTAAAATTTTTTCATTCTGTACCCTTTTTTAAAATAAAAGTGTTGTACTTTTCCTCACATTTTATTTAATAACTCCGGACATTGCAGAGACTCCATCCTGAAATTTTGCACACGCGTAAAGAAACGGTTAGGAACCAACTTATATTTTTTGCAGAATTTTAAAAATTTCGCTTTCTGAGATATATATTCCCGAACTTTAGGTCATGCGAAATGACCTTTGACCTTTCAAGAATAAAATGTAAGTTGTATAACATTTTAAAGTCCCTTTTAATACCTACAAAATAATACCATAATAAGATTTTTATAACAAGAGTTATAAATAGAATTATTTTATTATTACAGAGTTATAAATATTTCTTCAGAAACACATTTAAACATTTTCGCGAATCAATATGGTCACAGGTCCAGAAATTGGCACATCTTATTTTCTTATACAGATCTACAATTGCACTGAATATTAATCGAGGGGGGTAAAGGAAATTCTTTCGTCGAGTTCATTTGTTTTATGCCTTGTTTCCACTACAGAATTATTCGTAATTCGCTCTCTCATTCGTAATTCAATCTCCAATTACAAACCAAATTACGTAATTCACCATACAAAATTTTGAGAGCGAATTACCTTGTTTGTAGGTAATTCAGTTTGAATTACCTTAAGAATTACGAACAAATCATTGCCTTCACTAATTTTTATCGAAAGTTTATCGAAACAGCGGCCAAAAAAATCCAATGAGTGTTCGAACTCACGGGCGATGTGTTAACACCTTTTTGCTACACGGTACCTGTTCGATTTCTATGAACACATTCGTAAATGTTACATTGGAAAATAGAAAACAGCGTTCAATCATATGATGACGTTACAGTTAAATAATATTAATACTTAAAATTATTTAAAGACCCAGTGCAAGCACATGTGTCATTATTTTCTTGCTCAATACTTTTTGTTTTATTCCCACAAAAGTCAAAGAATGCAAAGCAACAGACACTCTTACATACATACATAGCATTGTTATATTCGTACGATATAACCGATGATCAACATAAAATACTTTTTTAATATTACTCCAAATTGAAACACTTAAATCTCGGCTCGCCGATATCGGATCGCCTTAATTTTTGGCCTAAACTCTTCGTCGAAACCCGCACTAGCTTTTTAATCCAAAAATTAATAAAATCGGCTATGAATTTCCGGAGAAAATCGCGTGAGAAAATTATATGAAAATCGCCCAATAATCACTTTCGATACCGACTGCCAAGCAACGAACAAACAAACGATGATTTACTCTTACAAACCTAACACTTGCGTATGTATTAGTTTGATAGTTTACTGCCCTAGAGGCGCGCGTATAGATGTTAACACATCAAAAAAATAAAAGCAAAGTAAAAGCCATTAAACAATATACAATGGATGCAAAAAAGTAAATTATTAAAAAAAAATTGTGATGACCAGAAAACTATTGGCCACTGCGAAGTTAATGGAGGAGACGAAATTAAATAAAGAAAGGTAGATGGATATCCACAAATATTTTCTTTAATATGTACTCACTTTTTGTTGTTCCCATTCTCAAAATTATTGAAACGAAACAAAAAAGTAAACAACTGTTAGATCGAATTACGTATGTGTAGTGGAAACGGGGTAATTCGGAATAGTAATTCAAAAAGCGAATTAAGTAATTGGGGCTGTAGTGGTAACATGGCATTAACTCGTTTATGCTCTTTTACTCAGACTCTCTACCAGTGATGATATTTGATAATTTTCAAGGGGACTTTTTGAACTCTTCCGAAAGTACCTTTTTCGAAGTAAGAGTACTTTTTATAAAATAATTGAATAACTCTATTCTTACACCGAAAGATTAACGGACTGTTTTTAGAACATATAAAAAACTTTATTTAATCTACGTATGGTTTGTTAATCTTTCGGTGTAAATGCAGTGAAAGCTTTAGTTAGCCTCAGGCACACATATGTATATTTCAGTCTTATTACACACAAAATAACAATAAATAAACTTTGGGAATTTCGATCAGCTGAGTTTGACAAGGTCGGCCTTTGACCTTACTTATTTTTCCATTTGTTGTATTTAAAAACCTCTCACATAAAATTTGGTGAGTCAATCCGAAAGACTTTTATTTTTGAAACTTTTGAAACTGAAAGGAGGTAAAAAAAAGATCTTATCCACTACAAATATCATCCCTGCTCTCTACATGAGGGCGGAAAAAGAGTGCAATAAGTTGTATTTAAAAACCACTCAAATAAAATTTGGTGAGTAATCCGAAAGACTCTTATTTTTGAAACTTTTGAAACTGAAAGGAGGTAAAAAAGATCTTATCCACTACAAATATCATCCCTGCTCTCTACATGAGAGCGGAAAAAGAGTGCAATAAGTTGTCGATACTATGCAATACTTTTTGTTGTCGCTCTGTTTATGGCAAAACAAAAACAATTATTTCAGTGAGCTAAATATTGCTTTTTATTCATGTTAAAGCAGATGTAAGAAAACAGAAAGTGCAATAGCAAAAGAGCCTTCAGCACAAAAACTATTCTTTTTTTTCAATGTAACATTTACTAATGCGTTCATAGAAATCGAACAGGTACCGTGTAACAATAAGGTAAGTTCGAACACTCATTGATTTTTTTTCATTTCTCCAGAGAGCGTGGGCAAATACTCTGTGACATCCCACATCATGCGTATTTGTGTCAAAGACTATAAAGTTCCGAACACTAATATCACCTTGAAAACCAGTAAATAAGTTTCAGTTGGGTGAACCGAATTAATCATACCCTCACCCTAAGTCATCTATTGCGTGGGAGTTCTGTTAAAAAACGCCCATACTCAAAAGTGACCATATTCAATAGCAGATTGACATTGCACTAAATATTATTGAATACATAAATTAGTTAGGATCCTAAGAGGTTTTGTGGAATTTATGTTGCTACCAACCAATTTCCCTCCCAATATTTATATGCGCGATGGAAAAATGGGCATGGCAAGTTGTTATTTTATTAAGTTCGGTTATGATTTATTGGAGATATCGAGTCGGAAAACCGGAAATACCAGAGGTACGAAACTGGACGTGACACAATAGTCAGTTATTAGTTACACAGTAGCTTTTAGCAAAATATTGCCTAGTACCGAATTTAATTAAGATCGGTTGTTGTTTATGAGAATTATCGTGTGGATCAACCTTTTATATTTGAGGTACCAGAATGGGTGTGGCAATACAGCTCATTTTCTATAGGAGAGTTTTATTTGACTAAATAATGACTAGTATAAACTTTCCTAAAGATTGGTTCGATTTTGCGGGACTTCTCGTGCCGAACAATCAGACGGCCAAACAACTTTTATATGGGAGGTACCAAAATGGGCGTGGCAAAATCACCCTTGTTTTAGTCGGTGATTGGCGTTTGATACCGTGAAGCCTTATACCTAATTTCATTAAAGTCGGAAGTGTTTCACGCGATTTATCGGATTAAAAACCGGGACGAACACCCTGTTTTATATGGGAGGTACCAGAATGGGCGTGAGAATCTCTAATCACATATACGAGAAGAAATGTTTGAAAGAAATATGGTTTCGTGCTAAATGTGTCGATTTGTTTGGGAGGTACCAGAAGGGGCGTAATAAATAAGTAATAGTCACTGACAAAATTTCATTGTGCTCTGTAAAGATTTACGGGAGAATTTCGTCCAATGATACTAAGGGCCTTAAATGGCTCCTTCGATGCGTTAAATTTTTTCCGTATTAAATGATATATACACAATATAGTAACAAAAAGCAGCAGATTTCCATTCACGAAAACAAGGCTTGCAAATATGTACATGGCTCTTGCAATATGTTGCTGGGGCCGTTATTTTTGACAAATGAAGGCCTAACAGATTTTAAACTAGAAAACTAGTGAATTTATAGGCGAATGAAGTTTTATAGCGGATACGAAGATGAAATAGATGCATGGAAAATGTTTGTTACAGATGAACTATGTTTAGAATTGTGTATTGTGCATTATGGTGTACAGAAATCGCGATTTTTGGTGCTTTTTGAAGAGCTGATTACGGAACTTTATACTTGTTTTATACGGGCATAGTTATATTCACCTACCGGCCGTATACGTTTCGAATCCTAGTGTATTAGGGTAATTTTTTTTGATCTACGTGGGGCTAAAATGACGTGTCATGACGATCATAAACACAAAAATATATTTTAAAAATGTTGATAGAGTATTCTTGAAATTTCGATCATGCCTACTGTTTCTCCCCAATTTTGAAATTTACTTCACTTTGTAGCTCACATGAAACTACTTATATAATAAGTGTAATTAAAAGCTAAATCGCGAACTATAATCATAATTCGCGAAAAATCGAATAAAATATGCTTGAGCAAGATGCTACAGTGAAAAAACTACACTGTCAAAATTTTGAAAATATATTTTTCTAAGTATGCCCGTCATTAGACCGGGTCGACCTCATTAAAAAAAAATTGTTGCCTGTAAAGTCGGTTTTACGGGCGAAGATTTTACGTGACAACGTCTTTTTCTCGGTAGAATATTTATTGATATGAATATAATTAAATTGCACAATAGGAGTGCAATGAACTCACTTGCCCAATGAGTGTTAGAACTCACGGGCGATGTTTTAACATTTATTGAAACTTATGGTTTAGGAAAATAGAAGTAATTTCAACACCATCTAGGTACCTGTGCGATTTCTATGAACACATTATCAAATGTGACATTATAAACAATAAACATATCCTTTATTATAAAATATAAACATTTCTTTTATTATAAAAAATAAACATTTCTTTTATTAAAAACAAAAGAAAATAATTTACTAACCAAAAAGTATTTCAATTCATCATATTCGCATATCGTTTTTAAAGCCGACCGCAGCTCTCTGTTTCGTTTTGGCTACCTAATTCATATGAAAATTTCTACACACAAACAAACACTACACATATCATAAAGCCAAAAAACAAAAAACAAAAAATAATACCTTATCCAATGCAGACTGATCTAAATCAATATTCATACACACGCACATATATACGCACATACATACTTGCTCAGTCGTCATATATATGATGTGCCAAAAAACAAAAACACTCACACCACCGACCAACAGCCACTAGAAGCCAGCAAAGCAAATCGTTTCTGGCACACAAGTAAACACATTGCGTTTACTTGTGTTCGGTGACTCATCGTAACGTTACCGGGCGTTACACTTTTTCATAAGTGACTCCCAGCCGCAACCTAATTTAAGACGTTGTCACGTCAAAATCCAATGAGTGTTCGAACTCACGGACGATGTGTTACACCTTTTTGTTACACGGTACCTGTTCGATTTCTATGAACACATTACTAAATGTTACATTGGGAAATAAAAAACAGGGTTCAATCATTTAAATAATATTAATACTTAAAATTATTTAATGACCACTTGTACATGTGGCATTATTTTGTTCCTTAATACTTTTTGTTTTATTCCCACAAAAAACAGAGAATGCAAAGCAACAGACACATGTCCATACATACATTGTTATGTTCGGACATACGATACACAAGTTCACACAATTTTCGTTGCTCTCTTGCTATCTCATTTTGATATACGTATAAACACGTCATTATTCTCTTTGCTCTAAGAGTGCTCCGCACCCACACAAGACAACTATTCGCTGCCGCTACATCAGTGTGAGTTTTTTCGCAGTTCGACAATCTGTGTTTCGCAGTTGGACAAATCTGTGTTCTATATAGGGGTGGGTCACCCATATCATTTAGTGGTATGAAAACTAGATGTTGGCCGATTTTGAGACCTACCCGATATGCACACAACATTTCATACAAATCGGTCCAGCCGTATCGGAGGACTCTGCCACCAAACAACCTGTGATCGCAGTCGGATAATCTGTGTGATTGCAGTCTGACAATCTGTGTGATCGCAGTCGGACAAAATGTGTTTGGATGTATTCACTTTGTGAATTTAGTCCGTACCCGCGCCTATAGATGTTAACACATCAAAAAAATTTCCCAAAGTCGTGGGCAAATATTAAAAATCACCTCGAGACAATTTCAAAAAAGCCCGTGAACTCGTCGAGACCTTTACAACGATGTATTGTATGTAACAAAAAAGGAAATTTTTATTTTTAAATTGTCTCGAGGTGATAACACCATGAAATGGAAATAACACCCCAATTGCAAAATGAAAATGGGCCCCAAATTTAGGGTTTGTTGTCATTATGATGGTGGGCCCCAAATTTCAAAAAGAAATAGCCCCCCCCCCCGCAATGATGAAGGGCTCCAAAAAATTGTGAAGCACGACATCAAATATTTTAGTGAGGGGTGCTTACATTTTTTTATTCTAAACAGTTTAAAATAATTAATTATTTGTTGTATGCTGATAAAATTTGGGGCCAGATTTCATTGACTTTTTGGGGTGTATTTTCATGAAATGTAATTTTAAAGAATAGAAATTGCTGCCCAGGAAATCGGCCCAAATAGAAAAAAATTGGTTTTGTTTTATCCGTCGATTTGATTAATTTCGGAATGAATATACAATACACACCTAAACATATTCCATGAAACATTAAACAAAATAAGATAGAGTAGAATAGTTATTTCAAATATTTGTCTCCCCTGTTTGTTTTTTTGTTTTCATTTCTTCCTAAAACAATAAAATATAGTTTCTTAAAATTTTTGGTGATCGTGTGTTTTTCATTTCTTTCTAAAACATTAAAATATAGTTTATTATAATTTTTGGTGATTGTTTGTTGAAGCGCCGCAGGCAAAAAAATTTTCGTAAAAAAATCGCGCGATTTTTTGTTTGGAAAATTTTTATACATTTCTTTCTAAAACAGTAAAATATAGTTTATTAAATTGTTGTTGATAATAAAACAGTAAAATAAAGTTCATTAAAATTGAATAACCTTTCGTATTATATTCAAAAATTAAATTGTTCCAGCGTTTGGTCGTATTTTTTTAATTAATTTTATTCTTCGATATTTCGCTACCCTTTGGATAGCATCGTCAGGAAGATAAACACAATTATTAATTAGAAAAAAAAGTAATAATAATAGTTTATTAAAATTTTAGTCGACCGCGGTCAAAAAAAAAAAAAAAAATTTTATTTCCAAAAAAATCGAGCGTTTTTTTAAAATTTTTTTTTCATTTCTTCATAATATTTTGGGCCTAATTTCATTTGATATTATGGGGTGTTTTTTCAATAAGTTTTATAGAGGTTTGAATTTTATGTTTCGGGATTTGGCAACCCTAGTGTTGCAATCTGGCAACTGAAAGCTCTATCGTAAAGATGGACATTTTTGAGGTTATGCGTACTCAGAAGGTTTTGACATACGAGAGCTTTTTGTGTTGTTTACAGTAACTTGAAAGATTCATCTCGGCCCAAAAATGGAATTAAATCGTGAACATTTTCGTGCGATTATTTTTTACAACTTTCGACGTGGATTATCTTAGCAACACTGCATGGATGAACTTAATTCAATTTTTGGCGATGAAGCTGCATCAAGGACCAGTGTGTATCGATGGTATGGTGAATTCAATCGTGGTCGTAGTTCTCTCCAAGACGAATTTCGTGAAGGTCGTCCAAAATCAGCTGTTGTTCCGAAAACCATTGATTGTTCCGAAAACCATTGTGCGCGAAATGATTTTGCAAGATCGCCATGTGACCTATCGTGAGATTGAGACAACCTTAGGCATTAGTGGGACCAGCATACATTCAATATTGCATAAACATTTGATTGTAAAAAAAATTTGTTCGCGTTGGATCCCACTCAATATGACTATCGCTCAAACAAAAAAGGCTCGTGTCGATTGGTCGTAAGAAATGCTCCAAAAATACGATCGCGGTGCTTCGAAACACGTCTATGACATCGTGACAGGTGATGAATCCTGGATTTACACGTATGAGCCCGAAAGTAAACAGCAGTCAACTGTATGGGTGTTTCAAGATGAGCCAAATCCAACAAAAGTTGTTCGCGCCCGAAGCACTTCCAAGGAAATGGTCGCCTGTTTTTTCGGAAAAACCGGACATGTCGCTACCGTACCACTAGAACAACCATTTGTTTGCCAGTTGTCTTCCAAGAAATCAGGAAAACCAACCGCCGAAGACGGATCACTCTTCACCACGACAATACGAGCTCTCACACATCGGCTGAAACAACTGCATTTTTAAGCACCCAAAACATCGATTTCATGGGTCATTCGCCGTATAGTCCTGACTTGGCACCGAATGACTTCTTTTTATTCCCGTGCGTAAAAAACAAACTGAGTGGTCAACGTTTTTCGACAACCTGAAGAAGCGGTTGCTGCATTCAGAATGCATGTTTTGGAGATACCTGAATCAGAGTGGCAAAAGTGTTTCGACAATTGGTTCCAACGCATGCAAAAGTGTATAAATCTTCATGGGAAAATTTTGAAAAACAATAAAGTGATTTTCGATGATCGTAGTAGCTATACGAAATTGCACCCCGCGAAATTACACCCCAATTTAGTTATGAAATAACACCCCAATACTTTAAGACGGACCCCAAGTAAAATGAAAATGTCCCCCAAAAACTAATTGGGGTCCACTTTCATTGGGGCCCACATTCATAATGAAAAAACACCCCAAGTGTAAGCGAAAATGGACCCCAAATGTATGAAATAACATCCCAAAATTTCGTGTTGTTGTAACCTGGGTATTGCTTTGGGGCCCATTTTCATTTTGCAATTGGGGTGTTATTTACTGAGGCCCGTCTTCATTCCGCCAGTTCGTAGGTGACTTTCAACTTCTAACAACCTGGAATTACTATCCTTGGTAGCCGTTGTATTCTTGTTTAGCAAAATCGGACAGCGTTCTCTTCCACTTAAAGAGGATCTTACCCAAATTTGTTGTCATTTCCAAGCTAGCACACAAAAGATGCAAATTTAAATACAACCCTGATCGCACAGCCAGAAAGAAATTTCAAAAAGTGAGCAAGTTTGACAGACCTGGCAGATTTTTTCCGATTTATTTTACTCTCGGCCCAGACTATGTCTTTGTGACAACTCATGCGCGTTTTTAACAGATTGTTGAACTATGTAAGTAGGATGGTAGATCAGGACCTTAAAAGATGTTTTAAATCTTCCTCGAAATTCACTGAACCTACTAATAAATCATACAAAGATTTGCGTCCGTATATTGTATTTTTTCCGATCTTCATCAAATGTTACCTCAGAAAAAGCATTATGTAAATCAATTTTCGGTATAAAATATTCCGGAGGTATTCTCGATTAGAGGTTTACGCCGATTGTCTGTGCTTCGGCGGCGGCGGCAAGACCTTTAATATTACAACCGTTTTCAATCTAATGTTTTATCTCTTTGAAAATAATTACATACATTGGTGCCTTCTTTTGGGTAGATATTAGTGTATTCGCGCAGTTAATCGTGCTTCGGTTGTGTGAAAATTGCAATTATCGAACAACCGGTTTCACCGGTTATTTTAAATCGATTAACTGATATTACAACACAGAACAACAAACCTAAAGCCTGTTCAATTGCTCACATGGTTACTGAATCCATCATAGAGACAGAAAATACTTTGCCAACAAATTATTTCACCGCCTGTTTTCTAAAATAGGGTTACACATATTTTGCATCATTTTGTGCAAAATGTTGCAAAATCTTGCAAAATGTTGTCTGCGTACTCCAAATCTCTTGCAGCGAGAGAGCGAAAAAGAGAATTTTTTGACAGTAGGAAGTTAGAGAACTTGCAAAATGTTGCTGGAGAAATTTCTTCTTGCAAGATTTTGCAACTAGTTTGAACAGCTGTTTTTGTTTACTGTTTGAATGAAATAATTTTTGTGAAATGAAAATAAAAATTTAAATTTAACAATGGCAGAGGTAAGTAGTTAGAATTGTGTTGATTTTTAACGTTTATAATAAAATATAATAAACAAAACATTTTATTTCATGCTAGAAACGTGCAAATATACAGTGCGACCGTGCGACACATATGCTAAAATTCTTTGGCTTTGTTATTTCAATTGTTTACACACCGATCAGCTGTTTTCTTGCAAGATTTCACTGGATGTTGTCTGCGTACTTTTTGATATATTTTCAATCGAGAGAGTAAAATTGTTCTTACTCTCCCAAAAAAAGTTACTCAGTATTTGCTACTGGAAAAGTACGCAGACAGACCTAATATGTTGACGAATGGAAATATAAATATATTTAGATATACATAAGTTCCGGAACTAATAACAATACAAGGTAGTATGTTAGGAGAAATTCATAAAACAATAAACAGTGTTCACAAATTACAAAACGTTCATAGAACGTAGAGTCAGTCCATTTGCCCTATGCAGATACTGGACTACGGCCTTCATAGAGAAGTTTAAAATGGGTCTCGTTTCTTGTTTAGGAGTCTGGAATGTATATAATATTCTACATAAATAATATAAGAAAGAGGAGTTAAGATCTACAAGGAATAGTTCTTGGAAACATTTCTGCGAAGGCATTGAAACCGCTGCTGAGTCTTCCAGACTGTGCAACGTCCTCTAGACGACTCTCACATCTCTAAGATATCTGGAGGAACAAACCGGGCGATGGCTGACATCGAATGATGAATCGGTAGACCTCCTAATTAACGTATACTTTCCAGAAAACTGGCCCGAAGACATAAGGCCGGATTCATCGAACAACTACGTCATCTCGCAGGTTTTGGCAAATATCGTGGCAAAATAAACACTACACTAGGCAATAGGAAGTTTTAAGCCCTACAAATCACCTGGCTTCTGAAACTTTAGTTGAGCTGTATCAAGCTATCCTATATTTCCGTTATATGGATAGAATCCAGGGGTATACCCCCTACTAAAGGGTCCGCCATCTAACTTTTTTTTTTGAACTAGTGCTTATTTCGTGAATGGTAACACTTAGCTCATGTCTAATTTGACAGGTAATTAGTTTTATCCTTCCGCTTGAACAACGCTGGGAAATATTGCGACATTACTTTGAAAATCATGGTAATGTTGCAGGATGTGTGCGAAAATGTGCGAAAATGTGTTATCAGCCGCATAGCTGATGTCGTTTGGCCACCTCGGAGCTGCGATTTGACACCGTTGGACTATTATTTGTGGGGTGCCCTCAAAGATAAGTGTTACGTCGGCAAGCCAGAGACAATTGACGCTTTAAAGGACAATATTCGTGAAGCCATTGGCGAAATACAGCTGCACACAATCTATAATGTGCTTAAAAATTGGACCGATCGTGTAGGCTACTGCATGGCCAGCCGAGTCAGCCATTTGAATGAAATTATTTTCCATTATTAACCGGAAGGATTGTACTTTCAAATAAAAAAAGAAATTTGAGAAAATATTCAGTAGTTTTTTTTATAGCATTTTCAAAAAAAAAAGTTATTTGGCGGACCCGTTATATGGTCTGGACTAGCTGTGATCACTCGACACTGTTTAATAGACTGAGACGCTTACATGCATACTTGGAATGATTATTGCAGAACTGTGGGGAGGGAGAGGAGGACGAGAGTGTCGACAACTAGTATACTTCTGCCCGGTCTGTTGTGTGAGTAGGAGACAACATCTTACTTCATTTTAGATACGACAGAGATTCAGGGAGTTAAGCTGAATGATCTCAGGACCTTTACGCAAACCACTAATTGGATCGATAGGAAGTAATGTAAGTAATATAGGGATAGGGTTGCATTTAGCCAGGTCAATTTACAGCCTTAACGATGGAGACGGGATCTGACATTTTGTGGTATCACAGCGGTCCTTAATGGGGTAAGTGCGTGATTACGAATTGCCACTTCTACCTAACCTTAACGTTCGACCTCTGAATTAGGAAAACCTTTGAAATGTTGAAATTGCGAAAAACAGATTACAATTACAACAATTGCAAGGAATAGAGGAGAATATTTTGTAAAGGCTGCGGGTTAGTAGACACATATAAATATTCTTGTTTAATATTTAGCAAAATACGAGTACAAAGAAGACGCGTTGTTATGTATTGGAGCTTGTCTGATAATTTTACTGCTTCTTTGAGCATTTTGGAACATCACGCATAGATACAATTTTCATTTCGAAGGGAATGCATTTTCTGTTGCCCACTGATACTAGAACTATGATAACAAGATCTGTCTTAATTGTTGACATTTCGTCACTAGAGCGTCACTAGAGCAGAGCTTTTCAAAACTGTCCAGGTAGATGTGTTTCATTGAGCCACCCAGTGATTTCAACCTCGAAAACATTGATTTTCGGAGATAATATCAACAGTGTGTCGGCAATGGTTGGTACTATTGTCTGCTTGTAAATTGCTGTTAAAATGGAAAATAACATGTCAGCCTCATTCGTCCAAAAAACATCGTTTTTCCATTAAAATCTTTAAACTCTTCTTCATAGATGACGCATATTCATACCCATTCCTGGGTGATTGCCAAAATGATTCTAGATTTTGTTAAATAAAATGTATTTATTTTCTTCTTCAAATCTGGTGCTCTTATCGCGAAATAATGGTTTAATGATCTCTTTTTGTAGTACTGCGTCGTTAAATTAATAATATTTTGATCAAGCTGTTGGAGAATTGATGTGCAGTTTTGGGGGTCTACATAGGGGTCAAATATATATGATTATTAAAATATAATTCTATCTTTTGAATATGCTTACAATCACAACATTTAGATACCTAAAATCATTTGCGGTTGTACACTGAAATAAATAATTGATCATCAGCATAAATAGTACTACATTAAATTGATGTAAAATTTCATTGATGCAATGAAAATGTTCCTTGAATTGACGTTTATGATTTTTTACATCATTTTGATAATACATTTATTTTATACATTTTTTATTTTTAAACCGCTATGATTATAATTTTTAGGATTGTTTATCTTTACAACGTCTCATCTAAATTGTATTATGGAAATCTTTGACGCACTTCATTCTTAGTTTACGGAGATTACGACGGCGGTAAGAGGCTCGAACTCCGATCAGCTTTCCTTTCTGGTTCGTCGTTTATTGTGCCCAATATGTACATACATATTATAAGTGGTAGTATTGGAATAGCTGAATTAATTTGTTTCATATCCCAGCGGCGGAATTTACGAGGACTTCCACGAATAAGGCATACGGAATCCTTCTTTGGTAATGCCTACTTTAATAAAGCCTGCGAAATGCATAATTTTATAATGCTTCCACATGCCTTTTAAAAGAATGCCAGAAGACGCTGTTGTTCATGAAAAATTGTCTTTCCACATGTTGGCAATTCGTTGTTGCAAAATCATAACATCCAATAGCCCAATAGATAAAGTGTCCCACTATAAGTTCTAAGGTCGTGTGTTCGTTTCCTGTGCCTGCAGATTTAAAAAATAATAAATAAAAAATAATATAATGGCTTTGGAGTATTTAGCCTACAATTTATTGGAGAATGAGCCAGCAAGTCCCGGGTTATTTATCATAAAGTTTATCATTTAACTTAGCTCCTCGGCAGACGCGCGGCTTCTTTTGGCAGAACTACTAGCCATTCTATTTTAATATCTACAAGCGTTTACTAAATCAATAAAATATTAAAAATGTATAATGTTTTACTTACTTTGCACAAAACTATTTAAAATTTACACATCACAAGGTTTTTGTTTATTCTTCTTTGGTATTTTCTACTATTTTGACATTTCGCTTCGCAGAGTTGCCACGTAATATCAATTTGAATACAGGGAAATATAAAACTATTTACCATGGTTAAAAATAAGTTAGTGAGTCATATAGTGATTAGTGCAAACATAAGAATGTGTGGTTAAAGTTAACACCTGCTAAAGTGTTAAAAGTTAGTGAATCGCACTACTGGTCTAAACTTTGCAAATTCAAATGTATTTTGTTTTTGTAAATTTTTGTTCAGTTTTATTGTGATTATTGAACGAAATTTTTTAATTCTTATGTATAACATTAACAAGTGACACTGACTGAACAAAAAACAACTTTCAAATTTCCAAAACGAAGTGTTCGCAATGTTCTCAACGATTGAAGTAAAAAGAGAGGAGTGCAGCAGAGACACCCTGCACTTTGAGTTAACGTAATTAATACGTCAGATTGATCAAAACTTTGAATAAAATTAATGCACTAATGTTTTAATTCAATGAAATGCATTATATCAATTGAATGTAAAAAAGTGATCAAATTGATGTCAAATATTTCATGCAAATAACGCAAAATTTTCATAAAAATTATCAATTAATGGCATAACTATGAGCAACCAAGTACATTTTACTAATGTACACTTGACATTGACTCAATGAACGACATGCATTAAATTTGCGACAATTTTGCATCAAACTGGTGGCACATTTACATTAAAATGATGGACGAATCTGAAAAAAAATTATATACCGATTTACATGTATATAATGAATTGTGTCGTTAGTTGGAAATCGAAGAACATTTACATCAAGACTGTACACAAATTGATGTACGCTTTTCTTTCAGTGTAATATAGATATTGGTCTTATTTATTTGAAGTCAAAATTTCCATGGGGATTCCGCCACAGAGCCAGTCAATCAATTTGGTTTCGAAAAAAATTCTTTTCGGCTTCAGTATTTTCATCTTCTGTCATTTCCAATTGTATCTATACCAATCATATTAGCGTCTTTAAACAGTTACACCTGTTTCCATAACGAAACTTTTGTCCTTAGGTGTACGCTCCCTACAACGAGTATCCATCAATGATGTTCTTAAGTCTTAGTCACTCGTTAATTCAGAATTGATTCATAACAGTTCCCATCTAAGTTTCCCATCTACTATCAAACTCTAATATGAACATGTCGGCTTTCACCAAATGCAACTCTGATTGGATGTTGGTATTGTTAGTGTTGACAGTATGTTGTTAGTAAATTGACAGCTGTTCTTCAAAAGTTAGCCTGCATTCGTTCGCTTCGTAGCCACTCGTTACACACAGTTTAATTTAGGTATTAAAAGAGAATAAATAAATAGTTTCCCATTACATCCCTTGAGGCGACTGGTGAGAGCTCTTACAATCAGAGAGCTGTGCGCTTTCTTGTTTTACACTCACTGATTGGGAACTACAGTTTAACACTGATTCCGGACGGGTGTTTATGGCTTATACTCGATATTGTCACCGTCAGTCACTAAGCGAGTTGACCGTAGTCGATATAAATGTAAGGTGGTCAGAGCAGTGATCGAACTCATATTCTCATGTAGAAAAGTCGCGCGAACTAACCACTGCACCACGGACGGTGTTATGAATTAAAAATCGTTAGTCAGATGATAGTCGTTGGCTAATTTTTCGCTTAGAATTCGGGGATAGTGCTGCAGAAAGATTTTTGGGACTTGACTTGCTGTGACAGTCCAAGGTGATTGTCGTTTCCTACACTTAGCTGATACGTCTCCTGGGCGAAAAATCTCAATGTTGCAGACAATTTGATTGTTTCTAAAACGTGTGTGTTGATCTGGCTCCGCTTTTAATTTTATGCGCCATTGTCTCTAGCAGCACAATATTAAAAGCTGCTTTATTTATCATTTTTAGATTCTTCATGGCTTAAATCTGAACTTGAGTTAGATACAAAAAATATTTTTTCACAAAAATAAAAAAATCAGCTAACGCAAATATTAGATTATTGATAAATAGTCGACGTCATCTCAATTATACAAAATTTCCGACAAAATAATGTTGTCTTTGAAATGAAGTGATTTTCAGTACAAACGCCGAAAACATCGATGACGACAAGCGGAATAACGGTGAATACTGAAAGTTGCCCTCATAACCCCCCCCCCCCAATGCAACCATTTGACTGGTTGCAGAAACTGAGCAGTTGCGATCGTCGAGTTCCTACTCTATTCAAAATGTACAGTGACGAGCAAAATTGTAACAC
Organism: Phaonia tiefii; assembly: GCA_963931995.1. Taxonomy (NCBI): domain Eukaryota; kingdom Metazoa; phylum Arthropoda; class Insecta; order Diptera; family Muscidae; genus Phaonia; species Phaonia tiefii. The sequence continues at coordinate 213,228,361 of OZ008368.1, forward strand.
AGTTGACACAGTTTGGAAATAAATTTGTATATTTTAAATATTTTATTAAAAACTAAAAAAAAATAGTTATCTAAATCAATTTATTGTTCTCTCGTGAATAAAAACAAAAAAAAATTTAATTCTATGTCAATATATACAATGTGAACAGGAAATATTGTAAAGTTATACAACTGTTACAATTTTGCACTCTGATTTTAGGTTAATTTATTTGTTTTCTGATTCAATATTTTTTCCAGTAACCTTTGGTTTTTAATAGCTTGTATATGGCGGGGCATGCAGTTGCAAACTTTTGCGATAATTTCCGCTGGAACCGCATCCAAGTTTATTTTACTCTATCCCACAGCTCGATTACGCCTTTTGGAGCATCTGGATAATTGGCGAGCTGAGATTTTGTGTAACTCCAAAAGTTTTCGATCGGGTTTAAGTCCGGTGACTGCGCTGGCCATTTCATAGCTGTAACTATTTGACTGTATACCCAGTTTTTAACGATTTAGGTGGAATGTTTTGGGTCGGTGTCATGCTGAAAAAAATCACTCTTTCAGTAGCAATACCCGTTTTTCTATATCAGCTGGTAAACGGTTTTGCAGAATTGAAATATATTGAATTTTAATCAGAGGACTTACTCCAATCTTCGTAATACATCCCCCATACCATTGTAGATCCACCACCATGTTTCATGGCTTGTGTTACTGCATTCAGGGTAGTAGTATTTGGATCTTTGATCCAGTACCAAGTACACCCATCGGACTCAAATCGGTCGATTTTAGTCTCATCAAATTATATAACCTTAAACACAAGACGTAATGGTATTTTGAAGTTAATACTTCACCTTCTTCCAGTCAGCCTCAATCCAGTTTTCGTAGACCTGGGTGAATTCTTTATGAAGCTTAAGATATTTTTGTGATAACAATGTTTTTTTTTCACCCAATCTTTTGAGACTTCGAAGATCAGTCCATTCACTGGCATCAAAATTTAACGTTTTCAGTGCCGAAGCTGGGGTAATTGCATTGCCACTTCTCACTAATTTTGCCAAATGGTGACCAGTGTGGTCGGCAATCTTGCTGGTGCTTCCAGGAGCAGATGCAGTTTTAATATTTTTTTCCGTTTTATTCTCTGCATTGTCATATGACATACATTAAACTATTTTGCCATGTTCCAAACATTATTATTATTATTTAATAATTTCAATGAGCAATTGAAAAAATAAGATGGTTACATTTGAGACACTGGATCTTTAAAGAGTTAAAGAGAGTGCAATATTGTAGAGTGCGTAATTGTAACATTGGGATTGGTTTACATATTACACTCTATTTGTTGATGGTATTTTAATATTAATTGTTGATGGTAATTGGACATGGGACAGTCCGTGGAGATGGAATGTTTCTGATAGCTATTAACTTGGGAGTGGCCAGATATGATTCCTTCATTGGGCACTTCAAACAACTCGCTACTTCCGCGTAGTTTGTCCTGGGCAATGGCTTTATCGGAAACCTCCGTTAGCTAACTAGACTGAGAAGGCGAAACCAGTAAGCAGACTGATTGGTTATGCGATCACTGATACATCTCATGCCTATTAGGTGACCCTGTCACTGAAGCTCATCAATATATCGGGCATATTCTTTTGTCCTTAGAAGGCGGATGAGCCAATATATTGGCCAACGGCGGATAGAAACCTAAAGAAGAAAATCCAGGTTCGAAATATTGCATCCTGGTCAGCGTTGGATTCATAATGGGCGGCTGCAATCAAATATCCTGGCAGTAAGTAATATGCAAAAACCCCGTGGGCTGAGTTTGCCTTCTACCACCGTTCTTAATGACACTGAATATACAAAAACGTAAAATAAAACAGAAACAAAAATCCGGAGAAACGTTGGAGAAAATTGAAATTAACGTTGTTTAATTTTCATTGAAAATTGTTGACCAGTACAGCCAAGTTAAAAATATCAAAAATAAACAACTCCAATTTGTTGACGACCCCCGGAAACTTTATAAAGACCACGATTCACGGATGCGCACTTGGAATATAACAACTCTATATAGATCCGGTGGAAGTATCCAATTGACAGATGTCCTCGAAAGCTATAAGGCTGCTATTACCGCTATCCAGGAAATGCGATGGATAGGACATGGCTGCACAAGGAGAAAAAACTGCGACATATACTACAGTTGCCATGAGAAAAAACATGAATTTGGTTGCGGATTTGTAGTTGGCAAAAGACTGCAACATCTATTCTCTAGGTGCAATCCTGTGAATGAGCATATAAACATAATCCGCATAAAACGAAACATTCGTATATCTCCGTAATTTGTGTGAATGCTAGACAGAAGAGGAAGATGATGATGCAAAAGACATATTCTAAGAGCGCCTAGAGGAAACGTATGACTGCTACCCTGGACATGACATTACGATTGTACAAGGAGATTTTAATGCGCAACTATTGACAATTTCAGTCTACATGCTGACAGTGCCGGCAACGGTATGAGACGCGGCTAAAAACATGGACATTAGTGGTACAAGATTCGAGCGTAAAGACATCGACAAAACTACTTGGGTATCCCCTGATCAAAGAACGAAGAACCAAATTGAGCACGTGGTAATTGATGGAAGGCACTCATCCAGTGTAATGGACGGACGAGTGATCAGAGGAGTTATCATCGATTCTGATCACTACCTGATAGCAGCAATGGTTCGCACAAGATTAAGTAGAGGGCAAATCGTACGAAACCAGATGCAGAGAAGCTAGACATTGGAAAGCTGCAATTAACAGAGGTAGCCACACAGGGCATTGATCCTGAAGCGCAGTGGAAACCCATTTCCGACTCTATAAAAACTGCCACAACAACCGTACTTGCTTTCGAAAAACCTATCTCTTCCGTACGACGAAGAGTGTCGCATTGCAAATGATGAAAAGAACGCTGCATGCATGGCAATGCTTCAGTCAATTGCAACGCGAGCTGCGACTGAGCGGTATAGGGAGAAAAGAAAGGAGGTAAACCGTCTCTTTAGGCGTAAGAAACGGCAGTGGAGAAAGCGCGACAGTGAGAAAATTGAGTCAGACAGAAGGAAGAACGAAGCCCGAAAATTCTACCAAAAATTCAAAAACGGAACTAATGGTTCAGGGCCCCCTTCTGTAAAGACAAGGACGGAAATCTCATCGCAGATGTTCAGAGTATGTTGGGAATATGGAGAGATCATTTCTCTGCGCTATTGGTACCTGAGATATCCAATGACGAGACAATCTAACTAAATTTGGACGACGACGTCGATTGCCGTCCTTCTAACCAAGACGAGGTCAGAACAGCTATTGCCCGGCTTGAGAACAATAAAGCCGCAGGAGCCGATGGATTACCGGCGGAGCTGTTTAAGCTGGCAGCGATGAACTGATAAGGTGCATGCATCAGCTCATTAGCAAAATTTGGTTAGATGAATGCATGCCCGGCGATTGGAGTCTCAGTGTACTATATCTTATATTTGAAAAAGGTGACCGGAGTCTCTGTGCCAATTACCGTGGAATACGCCTTTTATCCATAGCATATAAGGTTCTGTCGGGCATAATGTGCGAACGACTAAAACCGATTATGGCTGACCTGATTGGACAATACCAGTGTGGCTTTAGGGCTGGAAAGTCGACAACCGACCAGATTTGCACGCTACGCCAAATCCTGGAGAAGACCCCCGAAAAACAAATCGACACCTACCATCTATTTGTTGATTATAAGGCGGCCTTTGATAGCCCGATACGGGGGAAACTCTACGAAGCAATGTCTGAGTCTCAGTGTACTATATCTTATATTTGAAAAAGGTGACCCGAGTCTCTGTGCCAATTACCGTGGAATACGCCTTTTATCCATAGCATATAAGGTTCTGTCGGGCATAATGTGCGAACGACTAAAACCGATTATGGCTGACCTGATTGGACAATACCAGTGTGGCTTTAGGGCTGGAAAGTCGACAACCGACCAGATTTGCACGCTACGCCAAATCCTGGAGAAGACCCCCGAAAAACAAATCGACACCTACCATCTATTTGTTGATTATAAGGCGGCCTTTGATAGCCCGATACGGGGGAAACTCTACGAAGCAATGTCTGACCTTGGTATTCCTGCAAAACTCATACGCCTTTGCAGGATGATCTTGACGAACACCAAATCCGCTTTGAAAGTTGGTAAGGATCTTACCGAACCTTTCGAAACTAAGCGAGGCCTCAGGCAAGATTATTCTGAGAAAAGCTGCTGTCAACATGAATAAAACCATCAGCAGCAAAAGTCACATGCTGCTCGCGTATGCTCATGATATAGATATCATTGGACGCACATTTAGAGAGTTACTGAGGTGTTTTCGAGAATTGAGAAGGCGGAGAATTGTGCTTGCGAATATATGTTATTTTGGGCTAAGCTAGCACTTTAGAGACAAAGCCCTCTCTCGAGTAACAAAAGTTCAACTATACCAGACTCTCATACAACCTGTCTTGCTTTATGGCGCAGAATCTGAAGCAGACGAAACATCTGTAGGAGTCTTCTCCGAACAATTTATGGCCCTATAGTGCACAACGGCGAGTATCGGCGACGAATGAACAATGAGCTGTATGAGCTTTATCCCGACATGGACATATGTAGTTCAGCGAATCAAAATAACGCGATTGCGCTGGCTAGCCCATGTCAGTAGAATGGATGAAGACGAACCAGCACGAAGGGTTTTCGAAACCGAACTCGAAGGAAGACGAAAAATAGGAAGACCAAGACTCCCTTGGAAGGATCAGGTTGACGATTCCCTGCGTACACTTGGCCAACTAGAAAGATAAGGCAAAAGATCGAACTGGTTGGTGAAATATGTTATCTTCGTTTTGTAAGGCCCCTGAACCCTCGGGGTTGTTCGTGACCGGATAAGTAAGTAAGTAATCTGATTCTACAACCTCCATTTGCATTGCCTGAGCAAATGCAAATTCAACAGTTTTTAATTGCCATTGCGAACAATTGTAATTCTTTTGCATTTGCATTCGATAAAGTAATGCAAATTAAAATCCAATGCAAATTAAATAAAACTCTTGTATGGCCAGCAAAATGCTCGACTTGATAACTTTTGTAAAGCAGTGAAATTTGGTATTAAGCTATAATTCGGCTAATGCTAGGAAAAAGTCTACGATTTTGCGACTCCCATTCAGACTAAAAAAAATAAATAAATGGTTTCCCATTACATCCCATGAAGGGACCGGGGAGAACTTCTCACAATCACTGAGCTGTGCGCTTTCCAGTTTTCACTCACTGATTGGGACCTACAGTTTTACACCGATTCCGAACGGTATTTTGAGAAGCTTTTTGATGGCTATATACTCGATAGTGTAATAATTTAATAATAATAATTATAATAATAATTTTTTTTTGAAGGTGATCAGAGCAGGGTTCGAACTCGGGATCTCATGTACAAGAGCCGCGCACACTAACCACTGCACCACCGACGGCCACCATTCAGACACCTGCCTTAAAAAGTTAGGTGCCGTTGTTGGATGCAATTGATGCTATAAAATAAAATTCAGTGCTGGATAAAGTTCCGTTAAATGTAACTCTGTAATTGAAAATGGACGGGCTTTTGTTTCCTCCGATACAATTGTTGGGAGACAAATTGACAGGAAGGCACCAAACTTTCCCAAAAATACAACAGAGCCTAACTGAATTTTATTTTACACAACATTTTTCCCAATCGGCTGTTGAATATACTTACACAACATAAAAATATCGCAGATTTTATGGAGCGGCTCAATTCGCAATTAAATCCTCTTTTCGATATACTTTTTAATGGATGTGTCATAACTCGGTCAAGTACTTTGCCTTAGGTTACAGACTAAGCGAAGTCTAATGCGTGATCATGATTTCTTTATTATCTATACAAGCAACAATCGGAACAGGGCTAATCCCACATTCGCTTCATATTTGTGGAGGTAATGTGGCAATCATGAGCCATCATTATTTTGTAATCGAATGTAAATGCGGTTCTCCAGTGTTTTACATCCTAAAGGTATACTACATATATTACAATTTATAAACGCGTTCTTTTTCCTAATTGTCTTTTATTAAATATTTTTTATTTTCGCTACACGAACATTGCTGAAGTGTGTTCTTTTATAATTTGCAATCTGCATTCTAAACTGTGCTACAAAGTCCTGGTTTTCCACAATAGAGCAAGAGTTGAGGTCTGTAGTTAATAAGGGAATTGAATTCAGTTATATGCCGAGAGCCTTTCATTTTGTCTGAATATGTTATCTATATCTATTCCGAGATATTTTACATCCATGGCTTGTGATCTTTCTGCGTGATTAAGAGTTATGGGAGAGTTAGTTTTACATTTGAGCGAAAACGTGACTTGAACTGATTTTGTTTCATTGACTTTGACCCTCCAGTCATTTTGCCAAGATGCTTTAGTTTGATAAATTGGGTTGATATAAATTGGATAAATATGAGTTGAGAAAGAGATATTAGTATATGGGAAACTATTTCTTTAATTTTTTAAATGCATTTTAGAAGTACAAAATTCGTGAGAAATGTCGAAAAATCCTGCACAGTAGTCCTGCCCTCTTTCAAAAAACAAAAAACAAAATAGGTACTGATTAATAATTTTCATTAATAATTTTTTCTTTCCTAAACCCGTATCTACAACGTGCATATGAGCGGTATGAGAATACATGTTCGGGAAATTTTCCTGGTTTGACTATAATTGAGGTTTCCCCAACTTTCCACTGAGGTGGGACACTGTATGTCTTTAGTTATTGCCTATTAAGACTTTTCTTCCATTTCTTTTCATTCTTTTAATTTCTTTTCATTTCCTTTCATTTCTTTATCTATTGCCTATTAAGACTTACCCAAGTGTGGGTTCCTGGTCGTACGAATATAGCCGGAAACGAAACCGTTGATGAACTAGCTAAGAATGGTTCAGGTGGAAATGTGGATGAACTAAACGTGATTGAAAGCCCTCTAAGTGTGGTGGGTAATGTGATTGATCGCCATTTCCACTACAAAGAAAACAGAAACTCACTACCTGTCGCATATCATGGGGTATATGGCATACATAGATATGACTGTAAGAGTACCGAGTTCCTGATGACTCTGAACAGGAATACAAAAACCAGAATGAGAGCAGTCATAACCAGTAACTGGACGATTGGTACACATACTGCGGCAAATGTGTAAAAAACGAATTCAGGAACCCTAATTCTCTCAGTCACCTATCGCTCATTCTCCCATCCACTATATTTTCTACCAGTATACCATCTACCAAGTCGATCAGCTGAGGTAGTGATACCCGCTACTTTGACTGTAAGAATTTCACATTTTATAGAATTTTAGCCATAGAGCAATATGCCAAGTGTGTGCAACAGCTGCATTTCTTGAACTGGAAGCCTTGGAAAGCCAGTCGAATAGTTGGAGTTCTCAAAGATTTAAATTTTTAGCTGGAAAAACAAGCATCAATCCTAATTTAAAGAACATTGTCGTTAAAAAGCGTAATTTAATATGCATGAACTTCAATCAAGTGCTCATAATTGTCACTGAAATATATCTAAAACACAGTTTACCTCCAGTTAATTATCGGTTATTCTTTAATTACAATCTATACTATGCGAGTACCTTTTGATATTCTAGAGTTTTGGAAGTCATAACCTGGAGCTTTATTGGGTTTGAATGAACGTATGGAAACTTCTACTTCGGATTTTAGAATTTTCTTATAGACAAATCAAGTTGTTTCGCTTGTTTCAGGAATATTTATATTCCATATTATATAGCAGCATTGTTGGATCCAGATTAATTTGGACTAAGTAGAAATCTGCAAGTGTTCTGCAAGTATGCCAGCCTTTTCAGACCTAGTTTTTGTTTAGGAGTTATCATTTTCTCTAAAACGATGATTCTCCTGTTGTTTTTTATTATACCCGTTTCCCTTAGATAATAATTTGTTGCCTTCGAGGGGTCGAGGTTTAATATATCGACTGTAATATAGCAGTGGCTTTTTGTAAGTAATTGCGCTATGAGTAGATTTATCCGAGTAGTAATCGTGTTAATTGCTATGGTTTTGGTTATTTGCAAATGGTCTCCCCCCTCGAAAACCCGAGTCGTTTTTTGTACTTTTCGGATCCGTCTCGAACTCGTAACGGACTTCATATTCGAACAGTTTCGAATTCGTTTTTTGTAAATTTGAATTTGTTATGACCGATTTTTTTGTTAATTTTTTGTTAATGTATGAGAAATTCATACTACAAGCTTACAAGTCATGAACATTTTTCTAATTGAAAAATGTTTGGTATTTATTGGAAATAATAGACAATTCAGTTTAACACACACTCACTGGCATGACTAGTTTCGAACTCCGTGACAAGTTCATCATCAGATGCCTAACTACTGTGCCTGAATTATCAATTGATCATCAATCGTATATATACAAACTCAATTCTGTAATTCACATGTGCGAATTAGTATCGATCGAAGATCCCTAAGTATCAACATATACTGAAAGGCCTATAATTCCAACAACAAGAACAGGCAGCAATTTTTCCACCATGTTCTTCATTTCCTCATGCGTTCTCGCATTGTTGCAGTGCTTTAAGGTGAGTATTGAGGTGTAAATACAATTGATTCGAGACGGATCCGTCTTTATAAATTTTTCGGATCCGAAACGGATCCGTTCTAATATTTACATTTTACAATAGGTATGAATTATATTTTCTACCTCTAATCCATTGATGATTTCACTTATATATATTAATTTTTACTTTTCTATTTTAATATTCAAGCTCCAGACCATTCTTTATTTCTATTAATAGAAATATAGTTGTTTAAAAGAAGTATTGCCCAATGCAGTCTTATGATTCCCGGCAAACCGTATAGCTATTTCAGATCTAGACACAGATCTTCATCAGCGCTTGTTTGGAATGATGCTTTTGAAAAATTCAGCAAAATCCAGCAAAATAAATGCAAACAAAATCTCATTTGAATTGAGAATTCACCACTATGCAAGTGTTCGAAAAATATCGCAAGCAAAACACACAGGAAAATATTTGCAGAAACTTCTTTCCATCTCCAGAGAACCATCGGTTCCCATTAGGCATATTCTTCGTTGTAGAACGTGCAGCACGACGAAACTGCGGACAATTGTCATTATCTGTAAGAATTGTGTTGTCTTATTGGCAATAACGAAGAATATGTCTGATGGCAACCGACGGTTCTCTGGAGATGGAAAGAAGTTTTTGCAAATGGTTTCTTGTGTGTTTTGCTTACGATATTTTTCGAACACTAGCATAGTGGTGAATTCTTCGTTCAAATGAGATTTTGTTTGCACTTATTTCGATGAATTTTTCAAAAGCACCATTCCAAACAAGCGCTGATGAAGATCTGCGTCTAGATCTGAAATAGCTATACGGTTTGCCGGGAATCATAAGACTGCATTGGGCAATACTTCTTTTAAACAACTATATTTCTATTAATAGAAATATAGAATGGTCTGGATCTTGAATATTAAAATAGAAAAGTACCAATAAAAAGGCAGAATAAATAAATAAAAATCATCCCACATTAATTTTTACAAATAAAAAATGTGGTTATCAATTAAATTTAAATCGTTTTAGTATTTTTTATTAAGTTTTAGTGTTTTATCAACTCAGATATGAATCTGCGACATAAACTGCTTTACTAATTCGCTGATTGTGTTTTTACGGACTCGTTACGGGTTCGAAACGCCTTCGCCAAATCGCATTTTCACTGATTCGGGTTATATATATTTATGGACTCTTAACGGGTTCGAAACGGAAAGGTGACTGAGTCAAATCTATATTGAAGACAATTTTGAAATGGGCTGGCCAAATGCTTGAGCTATTTATATCAAATTTAAAGATAAAATCCTAGACTAATATGTAAAAATATGTTTGGAAAAAGAATTATTCTAAGAAAAAATTAGTTCATAAGATAAAATTGTAACAGAGAAACTTGGAAATAAATATGAATTGGGTTCGAAACGGATCCGCTTTATCGCAATTTCACTGATTTGCTTTTCTATATATTTACGAGCCCGCAACGGGTTCGAGACGGATCCGCCAAAGCGCAATTTCACTGATTCGCTTTTTAAGTTTTTACGGAGTCGAAACTGGTTCGAGACGGATCTGCCAAATCGCAATTTCACTCATTCGGGTTTTTATGTTTTTACGGACTCGTAACGGCTTCCAAACGGATTCGAGAACTCACATTTCGCCTTTTTATGATTTTACGGACTCGTAACGGGTTCGAAACGGATCCGAATCCGTTTTTGTGCACATTGGGTTGTTTTTGTGTACACACACATATATAAATACACTTGTCACAACTTCGCTACAGTCTATGAAAACCAAATGTCTTGACTGGCCATTCAAGACATCTTGCGCACATGTCTAATAAACACGTGGGTTTGATCCCTGCTCTAACCAACTTCAATTGCTATCGAGTAAGTATCCATGGAAAGTTTCTCATAAAACCGTTCGAAATAGGTCTTAAACAGTATTTCCCAATCAGTGAGTGTAAATCTCTTCCCAGCTCCATTATGGGATGTAATGGAAAAACAATTTATTTAAATGCATCAGTCAAACCGATGGAATAAACAATTTAGGTTTCTACATACAACAAGCCGAGTGGAACTAAATTACAGAACAAAGCTTCTAGAAAACCACTCGTTATACAAGAAAGGAAGAAACTTGCAGATCGATTCTCTACAAGCCTTATATTTCCAAACTACTGCAAATAGCACGATACCCCTTGGATAAATCTGCTCATAACGTAATTACTTATAAAGCCACTGCTATGTTACAGTCGATATATTAAACCTCTTCCCTTCGAAAACGAGTCAATTTCGTAACGGATTAATATGACACACTGGGACAAATGTGAAGCGAAATAGAAGTAGTAGTATTTTTGTTTTGTTTTGCAGCTTAACACACATAGACGAATGCTTTTTTTCGGAACACTAAAGTATCTGGTTGCGCAACTTTGCTACAGTACATGTCTTGAAAAAAAGCAAATGCCTTGAATGACCATTCAAGACGTCTTGTGCAGATGTCTAGTGTTTATGTATAAGAGCTACACGCTGAACAATAACGGCCTCTCTAATATATTTTCCCAAATATATTTTGCAGGAACCATGTATATGTGTGGAACACACTTCAAACATTCATATGTTTGAAAGTCCCAAACTTACTTGTATTTACATACAAAGAGTATCATGTTTACTGACAAACATGTATGCTGTTACGTGGAAACATATGCGTTCTTCATCCCAAAGATCCATACACTTACGTGGAAGCATACGCGTGTTTCCCCCAAACCTACATATACTTACGTGGAAACATATGCGAATTTCCTCCCAAATATAATAATATTTAGAAACGAATTATTCTTCGATTTCAATATATATATATGATTTATTATAATTATATTTAACAATATAAATTCACAGTTATAAATAATTAATATAAAAATGTAATAGATTTAAACCGGCCGTTTTTACATTTATTTGCATTGAATGCATTATTTGTTTGTTTTTTCATGAAATGAGAATCTGCTGCTCTTTTACTTCTCATTTCTTTGTTGTCTCTCACGTTCTTGATTTCAGAAGGTTTCAACTATGCGCTGGTTATCACTATGCGTTCGTACACAAACAAGATATTTATATACAAATCAAGTTCACGCAAGCCAAGCGTGGATTAATTACCTGTCTTTTTTTATTACACTTATTTCACAAATGGTGCGCCGTTCCGATTTTCTCAGTATAGGCTCGGACAGTCAAAGGGCTTCACGTTGTTGCCCTTTCCATTTTCTTTCCTGAAAATCGTTTCTCACTTTGGTAGCACACATCCATATATACGAAACACATACGCAAAAACCAAAGTAACATAAAATCAAATAAATGGTTTCCCATTACATCCCATGAAGGGACAGGGGAGAGCTTCTCACAATCACTGAGCTGTGCGCTTTACAGTTTTCACTCACTGATTGGGACCTTCAGTTTTACACCGATTCCGAACGGTATTTTGAGAAGCTTTTTCATGGCTAAATACTCGATGGTGTCGCCGTCACTATGCGAGGTGACCGCCGCCGAAACAAATATTAAGGTGGTAGGGACCGAACCCAGGATATCATGTAGAAGAGGCGCGCACACTAACCATTGCACCACCAACGGCCATAAAGTAACATCACAAACCATTTAAACGTCCGAGCTTTAATGCAAAAATACAGATACACACTTACAAGATAGACTCTTTCATTGTCCGTCTTTTATTTCTTGCTCTCGAGAGAGCATAGACAGTGCAACAAACACAGCTGTCGTTGTATCTCAAACATAAATATATGTGAGTCGCAAATACATAGATTATAACATATTAATCATTGTGTCTCAAACATGTAATATTGAATAGCAAACACAATGTGTTTGGAAACAAGTATATTATATATTTAGCCATATTATCATCGATGATTTGGAAAGTACTTAGACGATTTTGGCCAATAGCTCTAGTTTGCCACAGCTAAATAGACAGTTGCTTATTTCAAGTTATGTGACAATTTTTTCTTGCTTTTTGTGGACATCCTGTTTTGCATCCAGCGCCAATAAATAAAACAAAATAATCTTGGATTTTTCATAAAAGTTTGTAATGCATATAAAAAATTGGACATTTTTTAATAAAACGAAGCTTACAACTAATATCACGTATCGGCACCTTCTCTCTTAAATATGTCAGTACATAATAGTATAAAACCCCTTTAGATGTAACTTAACACTAGACAATTATTGTTACTTATGAATCTATAATTTGGCAAATTTTAATACAAAATGCTTTAATGTAAAAAAGCCCTAAATTTTTCTAATTTTTCAAATTCGTTAAAATTTGAACGTTTCATTCTGCACTTATACATACATATATATATCCTTAAGAGGTCCTTAGATAGTCACTTAATATTTATAAGAGGTAAAATTTAAATATTTGACCAACAGTTGATTAATATACTGGAACAAACGATTTGATGAGCCCCTTGTGGCCGATAAACGATGCTTGATCAGCACATAGGCTGCTATTGTATAAGCGATATAGTACAACACGAGGTAAGACACAGATATCCAATAGTTGAGATCTTCAAATCCCAATACCATACGTAAATATTGTGCCTTCTTGAACATACAAATGATTTCTGTGGGTGGACAGACGGTATCGGCACGACCATACCCGAAGAGCGCTTCAAAAAGTCCTTCCATGCTGTGACGCAAATAGCTACATCTCATAATAAATCGCATGCAAGTGGGAATTTCGACTTCTTTGCCATAACCGAGGCCATAGGTGGAGAAGAGTATAAGAGGCACGGCAAGGACAGGACCGGCAAACATACCGTTCTGAAAATAGATGAAATAGTTTTATGATTTAAATACAAGTTTAAGAAAAAATACACAATTTTATTGTAAATATAATAAAACAGAGAAATTTTCTATGTTTTAGTCGTTGAGAAAAAAACATGTTCCAGTCGCTAGTAGCCTGGAGAAACTTATTTCTATGTTTTTTATGTTTCAGGCCGATGCTTTTGACCGCCACACAGTGCTTTGTTCCAGTACATCGATGGGACAAAAATAGAAGGAGTCGTCCTAGGGTAATACAATGTTGCCCGAGTCCCTAATATAATAGAATTAAGAAAATTTCAAAGTATCGACAAAATTGACCACGCCAACCGACCACCGTCCATACAAATCGCAATCGCAAAAAAAAAACATGGTTGGAATTTTTATAGTTAGATACATTAACATCATCAGAAAACTGCTCGTGCATTGAAATATTCAAGGAAGAGAGTAAGAGAGTGAGCAGAGAAACGAGAGGCGCTTCACTCGATTTCTTTGTTGGCATTCCACTCCATGAGTACATTTTCTTCTCTATTTAAAATTCCATAGTCTTTGGTCAAACTTAGAAGTTAAGTCTAACATTTTCAATAACTGATACAACTTGGTCAATTGCAGCTGATACAAACTTGTCTCTAGATGCTGCGAGTTGAGAAAACTTGATTGAAGTTTTGCCTCTGATAATGAGTCGAACCTGTCTTAGGAGCTGATACTAACTAGTTTAGCGGTTGATACAAATTTGTGTGTAGTTGTTGAAATAAACGTATCACTAGTCGCTGCGACTAACATGTTTTAGTAGTTGGAACAACCATGCCTTTGGTGCTGCGACGAAGTTGACTCTAGTGTTGCGACGTACTTGAATAGTAGCTGAGAGAAGACTTGGACCTAGCCGCTGAGATAAACCTGTTTTTAGAAGCTGAAAGAAACCTATTTCTAATAGTTGTCTTTGTAGATTGTAGTTGTTGACTAATTCTAATAGCTGGGACAATCTTATTCCGAAGTTGAGAGAAACTTGTCTCTGGTAATAAGTCAAGCCCGCCTTAGGAGTTGAGTTTAACTATTTCCAATAACTGAGGCACACTTATCACACTAGTCTCTAGTAACTGAGGCAAACTTGTCTCTATTAACTGAGACAAACTTGTGATTAACTGAGACAAACTTTTTGGTTTGACTTGTCTCTAGTAACTGAGACAAATTTGTCTCTAGTAACTGAGACAAACTTGTCTCTAGTAACTGAGACAAACTTGTCTCTAGTAACTGAGACAAACTTGTCTCTAATAACGGAGACAAACTTGTCTCTAGTAACTGAGACAAACTTGTCTCTAGTAACTGAGACAAACTTGTCTCTAGTAACTGAGACAAACTTGTCTCTAGTAACTGAGACAAACTTGTCTCTAGTAACTGAGACAAACTTGTCTCTAGTAACTGAGACAAACTTGTCTCTAGTAACTGAGACAAACTTGTCTCTAGTAACTGAGACAAACTTGTCTCTAGTAACTGAGACAAACTTGTCTCTAGTAACTGAGACAAACTTGTCTCTAGTAACTGAGACAAACTTGTCTCTAGTAACTGAGACAAACTTGTCTCTAGTAACTGAGACAAACTTGTCTCTAGTAACTGAGACAAATTTACTATTTTCAAAAAATCCCTAGTGTATAAGTACTTAATCCTCCCTAGTGTATAATACTCAAGTCTATTTGAAAGGTATAATACCACGCATTAATCCCTTAAAGACCAGAGATATTTACGTTGAAAATTTATAAATATTTCGACATAAAATAAAAATTATTTTAAAATAATTTTTTGACTGCGGCGCTTTCTTTCCTGCAAAATAAAAAATATTTAAAGTTCGGAAATATAAATAATAAATATTGTCCGAGCTTGAGGTCAGATTTGCTTTTATTTTATTTGATATTTTGTTTTAATTGTTAAATATTGTTTATATCTCCTGATGATGAAATATCGAGGAAAATAAATACAACAAAAGCAAATCTGACCTCAAGCTCGGAGAATATTGATTATTTATTGATAAAGAACAGGTCGAACAACAGAGTACAAAGTTCTGAAATGTATTTATTGATAGAGAAAAGGTCGAACAACAGAATACAAAGTTCTGAAATGTATTTTTCAACATAAACAAAATACTATGTCGAAGCCGATGTTGGACCAACCCAGAAGTGAAAATGCCTAAGCACGGCGGCTGCGCAGAAAGCTTTATGACACAAAAATACCATTTTATAAAATTTTCTTATAGAAATCTAAAAACTAAGAAGAAAAAATTAAATAACCATTTCCGATAACTAGCTTGGTTAGCGAGTTAACAAATGCTAACAAACCTATAAAAAAATATTTTTTTTTAAACAAATATCTCCGGTCTTTGAAGGGTTATTGTTGAGTATTATACCTTAAAAAAAAGGTTGACTACTTGTCTACTATCGCAGGTTACGAACAAATAATCAAGTAATTAATTAATAATTAAAAGTGAGGTTATAAAATCGTTTTTTACTACTAGCTGCCAATGGATTAATAAAACCAAATATTTTTATATACACAATTTCTGATTTTATAAGGATCTTTCTAGTGAAATAAATTTCAACAGGATCGGTTAATAAATGACCGAGTTATGCGCGATTATACTTTCAAGCTTTGGAGGCCTATAAATGGTTTCTCATTACATCCCATGAAGTAATCGGGCAGAGCTTCTCACAACCAGTGAGCAGCTGTGCGCTTTCTACTTTTATACTCACTGATTGTGACCTACAGTTTTACACCTATTCCGAATGGTATTTTTGAGAAGCATTTTCATGGCTAAGTACTCGATAGTGTCGCCGTCACTATGCGAGGTGACCGCCGTCGAAAGAAATGTTAAGGTGGTCAGAGCAGGGATCGAACCCAGGATCTCAAGTACAAGAGGCGCGCACACTACCCATTGCACCACCGAGGCCTATAGTTCGGAAAATATGGACATCCGGTCAATTTTTTTTTATCAGCTTCTTATGCTCTATCAGCAAAAAAAAAGCCAAAAAATACGTGAATTCCGACTAAAGTAAATTTGCTCATTTGTATACATGTACATAATTTTGCATTCAATTAAAACCGGTGATCACGTTCACTATTTAAAAAAACGATGATTTACGAATCACGTTCACTGAGAACGCCGTTCTTAAAAAATCACTGGATCGTTCATCTCTAGTTGATACGAGGGAGGGCTGAGATATGAGGTGAGATAACAAAAATGTCTCCACTAGATAAGAAAACTTGAGTCTAGTAGTTGAAACAAACTTGCTCTTACTAGTTGAGACAACCTTGCCTCTGATAATGTCTTGGACATAGAGTAATATACCAATAGTGTGCAACAGCTGTTTTTCGTGGACTGGAAATATAGGAAAGTCAGTGGAATAGTTAAAGCGTCACTTCTACTATGAACACTTTTCAAAGACAAATTGGCTTATAAACACGTCATGCCAAAAACCACACTAAACAGTTACTCCTTGAGGATGTATCGGCTTCTCCTCGACAACGTTTGGATTTTCCGAGCCCCAAATCTGACAATTTGTATTGTTAACGTAGCCCCGAGGTAAAAATGAGCTTCATCGGAAAATATAATTTGTCTATAAAAGTGTTCATCATCAGCCAGGCGATCTCCAACCCATTCAGCGAAGTGAAATGCATCGGTTGATCACGAGGCTTCGGTTCTTGGATTAATTCGACTTTGTAAGCCTTCTTACCGAGGTTTTTATGCAAAATTATACGCGAGAAATGTTTAATTGCTGCGAACGGTGGCGAGTTGATGCTGATGGCTGCACGAGCACACTTTCAGCTACAGCGGCAATATTTTCAACTAAACGCCCTGATGGAGCACGTACATGAGTTTTTTTTTGTCGAATAAGGACCCAGATTGACGAACTCGTTGCACAAATTTATCCACAAACTGCGTTGATGGAACTCTATTTCCATCGAATTTATTTCGTTGATTTCTTACAATTTGAGTTGAAGACTCAGAACGTTGGAAGAAATTGTTTAATATTTCCAAATCTTTTCAAACGTAAATCGACCCTTTTCGTAAATTTCTAACCTTTAACTAATAATCTGTCATTTCATAAATGGTACATTGGCCATCTGCTTCGAAATACCGGGAGTTCAAATTCCAAATTTTACATAGCACCCACCCCTTTACATAGACGCCATCGTTATACTATTCTCTGTTTACTATATAGTTGGCCCAAACATAATAATTTTCTTGAAATAAACTAAGAAACTCACCACCAAACTTAAACGAGATGATATCAGCATTCCCAAACTATCGGATATTTGGGCCGTCAGTATAGCTATTAAGAATAACATGGCAAAACGGAAGAGGACCAATGGTTGATTTGACATGACATACACCATGCTGAGATAAATGAAGGCCAAAATAAACATATACGGAAACTTGGAACTTATCAGAGCCAAATAATATGAACTCAGATTATACCATTGATTAAAGTACTCCCGTTTCAGTAACTTCATTTCTGTGGGAACTGAAAAAGAAAACAAAAATTATTATTAATATTATAAACATGATTAAGTAGAAAGCTGTATAACTTACATTGTGCCAACACCGGCATTATGGGTAAGTACAAATAGGCAATAATTATGGTGAAAATAAAACCGAAATTAAAATATGCCTTGGATGCATCATTGCCTACACCAATATACATGGAGCCCACTATTAGGCCTAATATGATATTCATATAAAATTTTAATTTTATATACGATTTGTCACGCCACATTCGTGTAAGATTGCGTGAGAGCAACACCTGATACTGCATCCACCACGAACATTTTGTTTCCAACATTTTCTTATCCAACTCCATTTCGAATTGTTCCATTTCACTGAGAGACGATGCACCTGATGTTGTGTCCGATTTGGTGGGTGACGTAGAATTGCCATGTTTGCAAGCACAGTCGGGTTGCCAGCGATAGGTTTTGCCGTTATCGATGGCTTTGACCATTTGCTGGTGGTAGTCTCCGTATTCGCGACAGGCAACTTCGATAACTAGGAATACAAATAAAAATTATGCAAATTGGTTATCTTTAGTACAAAACTGTGAATTGTAAACAATTGTATTTTTAAGAAACTTTTTTGAGAAATTATATCAGTTAAGCAACATTTACATGCTATATAGGATAAGGGTCTTATCTCCAATTTCGGAGGTTAAAAAATGTGTCAGTTGTTGAAGCCCCTTCTCTTTCTCTCTGTCAATTTTAAAATTTTAAAGTTTTTATTTGCGTGAATTTTCACCACTTAAGGAACTTGTGCATATTTTAGTTGAGTCTTAAAATCAAAACGTTGCCAAGACCACTATTAGTGATGTAAAAGTCAAATTTTTTATATATGCCCCAGCAAATTATTGCAGGAAATATGTACAAGCATTGTTTTCATGACTTGAAGATCTGCCGCCTTTTTGTTTGTTTGTTGTCTGTTTCGTTTTTGTTTTTACCGGGTTTCAACGAACAAAGCTACATGTGGGTATCAAAAACATATATTACTTATATAGTCTATTAATCATTGTGTCTCAAACAAATATTGAATAGCAAACACAATGTGTTTGGGCACAAGTATCGTATATTTGCGACAAGCTACAAACACGTTATATTTGCATTCAAACAACAAAAAAACACAGATTTTTCAGCATGTACGTACTTCATGGATAACCACGCTGTAGAAACCATGGAGGAAATAATAACTTTGGGTTGTGTGGTTTCGCTCGATTTTCGCTCTACTTAATCTTGTGCGAATCTTTGCTGCTACTAGGTAGTGATCAGAACCGATGTTAGCTCCTCTGATCACTCGTACGTCCATTACACTGGATGGGCGCCTTCCATCAATTACCACGTGATGAATTTGGTTCTTCGTTCTGTGATCAGGAGATACCCAAGTAGACTTGTGGATGTATTTATGCTGGAATCTTGTACCACTTGTCGGAACTATCGGAACTGAAAAACATTCTCTCTGCCAACTTTAGCATGAAAATCTCCTAGTACAATCTTAATGTCATGGCCAGGACAGCGGTCATACGTTTCGTCTAGCCACTGCACACAAACTGGGTAATATAATAATATTTCGGTTTTATGCGGATTGTGGCCCTACGTTCTCTCACAGGATTGAACCTGGTGACTAGATATCGCCAATTACAAAGCCCCAACCAAATTATGTTTTTGTCTCATGGCTACTGTAGTATATTGTGATATTGTGACCGTCGGTGGTGCAATGATAGTGTGCGCGGCTCTTGTGCATGAGAACGTGGATTCGATCTCTGCACTGATCACCTTAAATTTCTTTCGACGGCGGTCACCTCGCTTAGTGATGGCGACACTATCGAGTATTTACCCAAACTTTTTAAAACGTCGTTCGGAACCGGTGCAATACTGTAAGTCCCATTCAGTGAGTGTAAAACTTGAACGCGCACAGCTTAGTCAAACGATGCAATCTGAGTCAAAACGTTATAGATTCATAAGTGTCCAATATCGAAACCGAAAATAACATGAAACCGGTGGCTGTTAAAAAAACGGGTTAAAAAAAACGTAATTTTCGAACAAACAGAAAACCGGATATTTCACGTCGGTAACCGTTTTTTAGTCAATTTGTGTTAAATATCATTTGGTTTGTGTGGCAGCCTGCATCTCAGGCACACTTAGGCCTAACTTATCGTTGATCAAACATAATTTAAACTCTGAATTAAATGTTTAGGATAATAGTTGATTGCTGTTTAAACAGCCAACGTCAGGCATTTAAACTATGATCAAGTGATCATTTGATTTTGACAGAAAACAAGAAGAAGAACAAACACAAAACTTCTTTAATTGTTGATGTGAACAATTATGATCACCATTCTAGTTGAAATAACAATTAAAACGTATAATTTAACTAGTAATGCAGTTAGAACTTCATTTTTGCTAGAGATGGGCGAACCAGTGATTGTTTAGGAACGGCGTTCCCAGTGAATGTGATTCACGGTTTTTTAATTTATTGCAAACATTTACTTTAGTCGGAATTCGCAAATTTTTTGGTTTTTTGCCTGATAGGGCATACAAATTTAAACAAATTTGGCCGCAAGTCCCTCTTTTCCGAACTATAGTACTCCAAAGCTGAAATGTATAATCACGCATAGATCGGTCAATTATTAAACAATCCTGTTGAAATTGATTTCACTAGAAAGGTCCTTATAAAATCTGTAAGTATGTACCTATATAAAAATATTTGGTTTTATTAACCCAATAAAAAACGATTTTTTAAACTCACTTTTAATTATTAATTAATTATTTGATTATTTTTTCGTAACCTCCGATAATAGACAAGTCTTCAATCTTTTTTATTAAGGTGTAATCATAAATTGGGCAATTTAATTATATGACAATTATAATTTGTAATTTAATTTGAATTACCTTTCGAAATGCAAATTCAAAAAAATTTCAATACCATTGGCAATTGTACTTATTTTCAAAGCATTTCCGTCACATCTGGCAGTAATGGTTATCAAATATTTTATACAGTACAGGTTTATGAATTTGAAAGTACTATGAGGCAATGCCTATCAAAGCCACAAACCTCTACATATAAAATACTTTATAAACAGAATTGCCAGCAGTCAAAAAAATTCAAAACACTTAAAAGCATACCCACATATCATTATAATTGGCATCCGATTCCACAACCTGTATTTGCATTGCCTGAGGAAATGCAAATTCAAAATTTCTTAATTGCCATTGCGAACAATGGTAATTCTTTTGCATTTGCATTAGATAAAGTATTGCAAATTAAAATCGAATTCAAATTAAAAAAAAATAATATTCAACAATAACCCTGCAGAGACCGGAGATAGTAGTGGTCTTCATGAAAGCTCGAAAGAACCTAGTAAACTCGAAAACATCGTAAAATTGCACAGCAACCATCAAAACAAAGTGGAATGTTTTCGAGGCAAATTTGCTGAGCAAACTTGGAAAAAGAAACGTGAAAACTTTTGACATTTCAATGTCAATATTTTTGTATTGAAAAAAAAGAATGTTTTTGATTTATGTGAAAAAAATAAAATAATCGACTAGGTAAAGCATATACTTTTAATTTTACTTTGTTTATTTACTTTATCAGCCTTTTTTTGACAATTGCTGCATAGATACACTGAACAACTTTATTTGGTGCCTCATGAAACGTTTCGGGGCAAACTTACGCTGAGCAAAAGTTCTAGGTTTCCTTGTTTGCATGAATACCACTAGTATGTATTTAAGTTACAAAAAAATTAACCCACAAGTCAACTTTTATTTTTTTTATAGGTTTGTTAGCATTTGTTAACTCGCTAACTAAGCTAGTTATCGGAAATGATTATTTAATTTTTTTTCTTCTAATTTGTTAGATTTTCCAAATTATAAAATAGTATTTTTGTGTCATAAAGCTATGTACCTGCGTGGCCGGTCTTTGGCCGGGCTTAGGCATTTTCACTTCTGTGGTAGGTCCAACACCGGCTTCGCAGCTTCAGCATAGTATTTCGTTTATGTTGAAAAATATATTTCAGAATGTGAAATAATTATTTTATTTTAGGGGAAAGGAAGCGCTACAGTCAAAAAATTATTTAAAAATAATTTTTATTATATGTTGAAAAATGTATAAATTTTCAACGTAAATATCTCTGGTCTTTAAAGGGTTAATGCGTAGTATTATACCTTTAAAAAAACTTGAAGTCTTGTCTAATATCGGGGTTAAGGAAGCAAATAAGTACACTAGGGTTTTTTGAAAATAGTAGATTTTGAACAAAAAAAGTGAGGTTAAAAATCCTTTTTTTAATTGGGCTCCTAATGGCTTAAAAAACAAAACATATTTATACATGGATTCATAGAGTTTAAAAAAGCCTTTGTAATGGGATCCATTTGACCAAGATCAGACGATAAATACTTTAGATATGACCGATTATATACTCAATCTTTAATGGCCTATATCGCAAAGAGTTGGCCGAGCGGGGGAAAAAATAACTTTGTCAACTCAGCGCAGCAAACTTTGTCGGTGGAAAAATTTTGGTGTGGAGCAGATAATTCTGACTAAAGTTAATTTATGCCACTTTCATTTATGTTACCTTGTTGCATTTATTGTTAAAGATTTTCCACATTTCAATTTTATCACTTTCCTTTTGCAAATGGCGTCAGCTTGATGCATTGTACCGATTAGCCGAAAAATGTATGAATACCGGTTATTTTTCGTAGCATTTGCCACTGTTGCCATATCGGTAGTAAGATTAGTTGACAAAGCACTGACAAACACTTTTCGTATTTAAAGTCAGATCAGACATAATTCAAAATCTACCGATTACCTACATATTTAAATAACTAGTCAAAAATTGGGTCTTAGACCTAATGGTTCATTGTGATACCACAGGGGTAAAAGGAAAAATATGGCATTTTCATACTCCCCACTGTTGAACCAGTTTTATTTCTTCAAAAAGCTCAAGAGTTGACGGATGCTAACATGAGCCAGATTTTCTAACTCCCCAAGGAAATGTAAGCTTCCCGTTTTCTGGGAAAAAGCGGGGCACAGACACAGGTGTTTTATTTACTCCACCTCCTCTTCGTCACCACAACTTCTGTAAAAGTAATTTCTCAAAATTGTCAGTCTGTCTATTTGCCGTCTAATGAGACAGTAGACCCGTCATGACAGACACGATAACTGAGACGTCCCGTCACGATTACGACCACCGCGTGTTGCTGCGTTTCAAATTAAAAAAATTAAAAAATTTTAATCAAATTTTCGAAAATGAAATATGATTTCTATTTTCATATAAGTTCTAATATTTTCAAACAATTTCAAACAATATTTCAAAATAATTTTATAAGTTTTTGAAATGATTTTAATAGTTTTTGAAACGATGTTTTTTCTTCTACTTTCATAATTTATTTTAGTATAGAAATAGATTTTTTAAACTTAATAAGATTATCATACATGAAAATCTCTCTCAAATTTGAATACACAAGAAAACGTGCTCAACATATCGATGCCTTCCTTTCTCAACCTCGTATCTTAAAAAATGCTACTTTTCAGGAGAGAGAAAAAACTGTTTATCTTTTTATACTTCGGCGTTTGGGTAAAAGGTCAAATGCAATTATTAAGGAATTGATTACATCTATGTATATTAGTAGTAATAATATACTAATCTTTTTTAGTTTAAGCATGAAACGCATATATTGAGATACCAGTTTACTGCATTAACAGTTATTTTAATTCTTGATACTTGATGAATAAGTTACTCGTTTGTTGCACTCATAGCAATAGAAACAAATAACGCCGTTACACCAAAATTATGCAATGAAAACAACACTTAGTATAGAATGAATTTTTTATTTGCAAGAAAGGAAAAAAAAAGAATTCATATTAAATTAATAATAGCATTAAACAAATTTTCAAAAAACTCCCGCGAGGGAAATGATGATAATAATATCATTGGTGCGGCAAATTATCATAAAATGAATGATAGCCGGTTGGAATCATACGTTTTAAATCTTACAAGTCGTCATATATTTTTTTTTTTGAAATAGGCAGTTGTTGATTGTAGAGGCCCGCTAATAAAATGTTATCTTTGTGCTGCACTTGTGGTCGCAATTTACTATGACGTAATAGTTGCCACTCTTCATCAAAATATAATTTATATTGAACTCCGTCATTAAAGGTATATTTGAGAGCTCGTAAATTTATAACGCATGGGTCGCCTTTTTTTGTGCCTGGTCGAATTGGTGTTAAGTAATCGAGTGAAGAGAAATCTCGGAAAAATGTATGATTTAAATAATGTACTTGATACGTTTGCAACAATCTGGATTGTTTTATAACCATATTGAAATAAGCTGGCACATATAGTTCTCTTCCTTTCTTCTTTCGCTCTATGGAGGCATGAACAAAAACGCACTCCATTTGAGTGTGACCAATTACCAGGTATTTTTGCAGAATTTCTGCTTGGTGGGTATTTGCATAATGTTGCAAGGCATTCGCAAGTGTCGTATTACGATTTTGGGCACAGCACCCGTCGCTGAAAATTATTATAAGCTTTGATTTGTCTTTCAAATTCTGTAAATAGTCCAGCAAGCAAGAGGTAAATACATTCCAGTCCATGCCGCCTTCAGCTTTATGCCATACGTAACAAGCAACATTTTTGTCAAATTCGTTATAAATTCTGAATTGGTACACACACAGTTTGGTTTTAAAGTAGCTTGCTCCAGTTGAAAGTAGAGCAATTGTTTGCACTGCTTGCAAGTAAATCGTTAACATTTGAATATCACCTCTTGAACAACGTTCCTTGTCATCGGCTTTTTCTTTCCTGGCGCGCTCCTTACTTGTTATCTGAAGTTGGTATTCGTCTTCTGGGATGTTTTTATTTTTATAAGCAAAGTAGATATCACATTGATCTTTCTTGCGTCTGTATATACTAATATTGGGCTTGTGTACTGCGTTTAAGAAGCATTTATACGTTGCTTTTTCAACCATATCAATGTTGCGATCCATCAACTATTTTTCAAAATCTGTGTACACTTCTGCCCACGTCTTGTACTGAACGTCTATATCTTCTTTAGTCGTACTGTGTCGGCAATAATGTGAAAGAATCTTAGGCAAATTTTGTAGAAAAAACTTTACATGATTTACTTTGGCGATGGTCCTCTTTTCTTTACCATGCCAACGTCGCTTGTACGTAGATTGCCAGTAACCCAGTTGGACATGCTCCATTCAGCCAGCGGGAGGGAGTGTACACAAAAACATTTTTTTTACAAACACCCTTGATCTCCCCAGAAATTTTCAAAGTGTAGACTAATGTGTTTACTCGCCCAGAAGAAGTACCAGTTGTTCTCAAAGCGACCGGTTTATGAGACACCATTGCAACGACATACGCTTTTTCACCAAAATATTTGGAAAATATTCTTTCTATCTTCTTCTGTAATTTCGTTGCACTGCTTACCAAATTTTTTTGCACATATTTCCGAACGGCAACGAACTTTCAAAGTTCTTTCCCTTCAAATTTCCATTACTCCATTCCGCTTTATCGATGAATACTCCTGGACACGCATTCGATTGAGTTTTTTACGGTTACTATTCCAGTTTTGTTTATTTCCTCGGCCTTTACGTGCTCTTTTAATTGTAATTACGCCAGAGGATTCATCCAACAATACAGAAGAAGATACATTGTCAGACAAATCGGAATCAGTGCTGGGATGGTACTCGCTTCCACTTGCTGAAAATCGGACTTGGAGGAAAAGCTAGAGTGATCAGAATCCTCTGAGACAAAATGTCCTGTTTCTTCATCCAAAATAACGTTTCCAGTTTGTTGTGTTTTAGGTTCTCGACAAAGATTCTTGAAAACAAAACATCCTGTTTCAGCATCAAGAACAGCGATTGTATCGCTCATTTTACAATAAAAACTAAAATTCTTCAGAATTAGATTTTCACCAAGCAGAACAAAGATCACAACCAAAATGCAATTATGTAAATAGGCACCAAGAATTTATACTACAAGTATGTACTACAAAAAAAAACTAGCAAAATACTTCAAAAAAAATTTAATAACGGGACTCTCTCAACTTACTTGCTAATATACATTCTCACTTCAATACTATTGTGAAGAAGGAAATAATAAAGAGACACATTTTGGTGGGTAAATTCACGAGTCGGTTTAGGCAAAGACGAACGTTTTTAAAATTCTGAACTGTTTAACAACTGCACATATTAAGATAAGAGTTTGACGCAGTTATGAAAATAGGAGTGAATGAGATACGAAAATATATTTTATTAATATTTACAGAATTGGAACAACGTATTGAGATAAAAAGTTGTTGTAGTAATAGAACACAAAAATAGGAATCGTTTGATATGAAAAAGTCAGAACCGTATTTTTTTAAGTTACGAGGTTGAGGAAGTAAGGCATCGATATGAGAAGTTCATATTACAAGCTTTCAAGGTCTGAAACATTTTTCTCTTTGGTTGGTTTTGTTGGAATAATAGATTATTCAGTAAAGTATGTACCTACACTCCCTGGCGTTACTAGTTTCGAACTCCGCGATCAATTCATCGTCAGATGCCCAGCTTCAGTGCATTTGCTTTCACATTAAACAAAAGTTAGAACGAAAGTAAATCAGATGATGGTTCCACCCGTTTTACTTAAAAAAAAGTCGTTAATGTGTTCAACAGTTACGTGCAAATTGATTGCTGGGTTGTTTTTCGTTGAGACATATTAGCGGCATTCATGCAAACGTGAAAGCCGAGAACTTTTGCTCAGCGCAAGTTTCCCTCGCACCGTTGCATGAGGCACCAGGTAAAGTTGCTCAGCGTAGTTGTGCTCAAAACCATATCAGCTGACCAAGATGGATACATAAGGTGGTAGCAGTAGCAATTGCATGTATTATGTATGTGTACTTTTTCTACTGTTCTAGTGCTATCACCTTATTTATCCATCCTAGTCAGATGACAACGAAATGTCAAAAGTTTACACGTTTCTCCATCCCACGTTTGCGCAGCAAATTTGCCTCGAAAACTTTTCACTTTTGAGCAAGTCGCTTTGTATGGGAAATTTGTTTGTTTTGACGTTTGCTGTGCAAGTTTACGATGTTTTCGAGTTTACGAGGTTCTTCGAGCTTTCATGAAGACCACTATTATTATTTTTGTTTTTCTCTTTTGTTCTTCTTTCGTTTGGTTTCTGTTTACCGGTATCACGTGCTTGCGCGCTATTGATTGTGTGTGTTTACTGCTAAGTTAGTGTTGCAAAACCAAGTGTGAAATAATTTTTACGATAAATAAGCAATCGGGTAAAACGTAGAATGAAGTAAATTAAAAAAAATATTAAATCTGCTATTAAGGGGTAGGGGTATTCAAATCGCTGTGTGTGAAATACATACATATGTCTAATTTTGAAATCAAAAAGTCTACAGTGAACTTCTATTCACCGATATATTCATTGATATTTTAAAACAAAACTTTTTAATTAATTATGCCACTTTTTATTTTTATGGATTTGCGAATTATTAATTGTAAGAAAGGCACGATAATTAAATGTTAGTCTATTATTTAGTTAAACATCTAAAACGCGTAATATTGTAGGCTTACATTATATTACATTGCACAAAAAAAAGTGACTAAAAGTTGTTATATTTAACTCTGCGTTTACATAAGACAAGACAATACGCATTAGTTGCCGAATTTGCCGTCTTCAAAAATTCGTAGACAGTGACAGTGAAGTGTGAGTGTAGTGCTACTGTCTTTATAGCCTGTGTCGGTTGACTGTAAACCAATTTAAACCGGCTTTCATAGTCTGTAAACATAAAGTGTGTTTTGTTACCCCGCTAAAGTTAGTAATAGCTTAATTTGTACGGGACAGCTAAGCGATATGACGTGGCATTTCAACTTCCCACTTAAATTCCGACTTGAGCAATGACAACGTTGCCACATGTTCAATTTTAAGAAATGGCAACAAAAAGTTACCTTAGATAAATTTTGTTTTCAAGCAGAGACTCAAAAGCAGAAATTTGAAATTACACATTTTAAGTTCATTAAAATTATTTTATTTAATGGAATCTACGTACATATACTTTTATATCTCTAAATTTGAAGATTGGATTTTTATTTCCGATTGAAAACAAAATTGGAATTAAATTATCCGCAACAACGCCCGGTAAATGTTATACATACATGATCATGACTTTTTTCCAAGTCATTTTTCATTTCACTTGTCAAAATCATATGCATTTTTGTTTTATACTTTTTTGTATTCTTGTATTGTTGGTATGTATAGCTACATTTGTGTAGAGTCTGACAACTGAAACGAATGAATAAAAATAAAATGTCTGTTGTTACTGCCTACAACTACACCAACATCTGCTGTATCATGCATTTATTGGCACAGGCCTACACGTGTTGCAATATCGCATTTGATTACACCCATCATTACAGCAAATGTTGCCATATTTCGTAGTATTACGTATGGATCGTTTTATTTGGAAAGTCGTAAGTGGAAATAGCTTAATGGAATGAAAAAACAGCCTTATTATATGTTTAAACAACTTTACAGATGGATTATAATGAGGCTCGTATACAGTTTTACCGAGCGTGGGACAATAACACGAACGTAAACCTGCAAGCTGAATGCAGCAGACTCTATCATTCGCTTGGAATATTTCCAGAAGATCATTCAAATGGTGGTTGAGGACGAAAACATGTTGAATTTTTGCATTTTTATGACCGACGACTCTAACCCACACTTACTCTCCATGAGACGGAATTGCATCCAGCTGGAATCCCAGTGTTATGTGCAGTTTTTGCAATCCGCATTGTAGAGTCTTACTTTTTCGAAGAACTGTCACGGTGAATGGAGACCGTTACTTTTTTTTTTATCAAATCAACACTCAGGGGATGACCCCTATAAATGCAGTGAATTGTGTTGGCGAAGGAAAATTGAGAAAGAGGGAGTTGTTTCTGTTAAGATTTGCCTTGATTCTTTGTATGCCACAATTGGTGGGAAATTCACTAGCCAGAAGTTTATTCCACATACGGATTGTAAGGCTGAAGAACGAATTTCCCCTACAGTGTGTAGTGCGGTCAAACGGCCACTCGATAAAAAACGGATGAGAGTTCATGGAAAGCCGCGTACTTCGGCTAAATATTCTCACGTCAGTCTCGGTCAATTTATGCTCGTCGGATGAAACCCCATCTACAACAATTCGATCTCTGAGAAAACTCGATATAAATCGAGTGAAGCTATCACAGACACCAAAAGCAGCGAGCTTTGGCAAGAGTGCATCGTGCCATACTGTGTCTAAGGCCTTGGAAATATCAAGAGCCACTACCTTGGTCTCACCAAACCGGTGGATGGATCGACTCCACAGTTCCGAAAGGAACGCCGTCTTGTCTCCAGTAGATCTCATTCTACGGAAGCAATACTTCCGATCTTTACAAAGATCATTGGACTCAAGACATTTCACAAGATGGTGGCTAACCATGCTCTCCGTAACCTTCGAGAGAGCACAACAAATTGCAATTGGTCGGTAATTTGCAGGGTTACTTGCATCACTTTTTTTAGGGACTGGCCGGACATTAGCAATCTTCTAACGCGCCGGGAAGACATCCGCACGGTATGCAAGGTTGAAAACGTTGGGCAGTGGACATGCCAGTGTCGAAGAGCACCTATTCAAGAACGCGGCAGATATTGCCATCCGGTCCCGGGAATTTATTTACGACGAGATTGGGATTTTTAACTCCTCGTGTTCGAAAAAATATCTTGGGCATGGAACAAGATACGTAATTGGTCACGGGGAGTGGTTGATTGCTGTGGACGTCGGTGGTGCAATGGTGAATGAAAACCACTGGTTCAGGTCATATTTAAAATCTAATACGAAGACCATCCTTATGTAGAATCGAACACCAAAAGACTGATGCATATATTTCCATAGAGGGAGCAATGAAACATATTTATTGCAGCTATGAAACATATTCATCCCAACTATGAAACTTATTCATCGGAATAATGAAACCAATGCTTTGTTGCAATAAAAAATATTTATCGCAACCGTGAAACATATTAATCGTAATGACGAAACAATTTTAGTATATACACCCACGTTCATTGCGGGGACTTTTGCCATCAAGTAATAGTGAAGAGTTACCATCTCTCTGTTGTCGCTCTCTTGCGATCACCGAGATAGTCGGATATTTCGTAAAGTGCGTGTTTCTGGTGTATGTTAATCTTTTTTTGGATATAAAATGACAAGAAATACAATATAATGCGTATTTTACTTCGATGTAACCAACATCAAACTTAATTTAGCTGTCATTAGTATCAGTAAAACTACCATTTAGCTGTGGCATGGATAGCACCTGATATTAGCCCACTTTGAATGAAATATTCGTTGAGGTAACAAACAATTGTACTCGTGCGACAAAGCTTTTCCTTTCCCTCTGCAGAAGAGAGCCATAAATTGGAAAAACATTAGGATGAGTATATAAAATGCATGGAGACGTTTTGGATAATATAGTGACTTTTTCACAATAAAACGATCATACCGCCCTCGAATTATAAAACTGCTACACTTTATTTTGAAATTCGGAGAAAACATTCTATATTCTAAGTTTTTCGGTAATTGTTGGACACATTTCTAAAATTTTCTTACAATGGACTTCTGTGTATGTGGTAACAATGAAATTGTAACCACAAAATTGTTACAAACTTGTCACCCTTGTTTGTAACTGGTATTCTGGCAACACAGTGACAACGTTAAATTCACCTCGTAACAAATAATTCACCTCACAATAGCAGGTTGTCAAAAGCAGGGGGAAAAAAAACAAAAACATATGGTTTTCTGCTCAAAATTAACACGGTAAAAAAGGCAAAGTAAGTATTTAATATACATATTTATGTTTTATTGAATTAAAATTAATACATTAGTATTTAAGGAATTTGAGCGCACCACAAAGGCACAGCTGGAATGCTACATATATTGTCTTCCGCAAGGAAGAGATGCTAAGCGGAAAGAAATTTACTTTAGCGCCAACTCACTGATCTACATCAAAATTTCACCACTGAATAAAGCTTCTGCTCTGAGTTCAAAAAGTTGTTTTTCCCTTCGCGGTCGGTCCAAATTCTTGAGATATAGGTCTTTAAAGCTTGAGTATATAATCGTTCGTATCTCCGGCATTTATAATCCGATCTGGTTGAAATCGGTATCATTACAAAGGTTTTTCTAAGCTCTATAAATCAGTGTGTAAACATATTTAGTTTTATTAGCCCATAGGGGAGTTAATTAAAAAAACCTTTTTTAACCTCACTTTTCTGCTAACAATTAATTTTTTTTCAAAAAAATTTACTATTATACTTATTTTTTGGGAGGGTCCGATAATACACAAGACCTTAGCCTTTTTTAAAGGTATATTACTCAACAATATCCCTTGAAAGACCGGAGATATTTACGCTAAAAGTTTTGTAATACTTTTCGCGCATTTTCAATCTTTCTAAGACAAAAGCAAGTTCTTTCTTCTTTCTGCTCCATTTCCATAGGACAAAGTAACAAAAGTCTTTCCTTCATTTATTTATGCCCTCTTGTAGTTTTGGTACAAAATATATTATTAATTTTTCCGTATACACTTTTATTGTTTACTTGCAGAATTAATAAAATGATTTTGTATCAACTTTCCGGCAAATAAAACAGCTGTCACGCACTGTTACCTCCTCTTTGGCAGGTAACAGTTTTTGTTACTTTTGTCACCAAAAAAATGTGTCAGAATAGCGATTTGTGACAATTGTCACATTGCAAATAGTAACCGTTGTGACTTTTGTAACCCTGCCAGAATAGGCTTGTTAGTGTAAACGGTCAGGCACCGTGATCGCATATGATCCGTAGTATTTGGACTGATTTATTATTATTGCCAGACTCTTTTTCCTGACCGTCGACATACGATCGATCTTGACACTACTCACAGATTATAAAAAAGTGTGAATATTTTAAAATCCATCAAATGATATATTTTCTCATAAAAATGCCTCCGATTTCAATTTGATATCTCAAATCTATATTTAAGATTTAAAGCAGCGCGAATTGTTAATTGTTTTTTAAAAGCTCAAGTGAGTTATCTACATTTATTGCAATACATATGTTAATTGTCATGCGCAGGGATTCCCAACAATATTTGTAGTGGTGTCTGTATATGGTTATATTTCCATGACTTAAAAAATTACACACAGTGTGGGCAGAGTTATATTTTCTAATTTTTGCAGTGGGCTTAACACTGATCTTGGACGAGTTAGGTTCGAGAGACCCCGACCAGTTGGGTTCAAGAGACACTGACAAGTTCCATTCGAGAGTCACGGAATTATTAACCTTAAGATCAGAGGCATTCTCTTCCTCTTCTTCTATAGGCCTATCTCGTTTAATGATCTACTTTTCACCATCGATCCATTTTTGGTTGGTTTTTTGTAATGTCTAATCTAATGGTGGTCCGCGGACCACCTGTTGGGAACTACTGGTCATGCGTATAGAATGCATTATTCTATTTTTTTTTATACCTAATAATTGTCAGTTATATCTGTCACAATATCATTTAATATCTATAAATAACTTAACTAATTGCGATAAACAATGAAGTGCTACTAATCGGGCATGAGCGGACTTAAGATTTAAAACCGGTTGTTGGTATGTAATCATAAATTATTATACTAAGTCTGTGCAACAACTGTGATAGATAGTTACAATTCATAGAGTTCGAGCTGCTGATTTCATAGAGTTCGAGCTGCTGATGACAGAATTAAAATGCATTATTTATTTAAATTAAAATGCATTATTATTAATCAGACATAATTTTTAAAGCATTTGCCTCAATAGAACATTATTTTAAAGCTATTACTATTAATCAGACGTAATTTAATCATAATTTGCCTATCTCTGATTTTTCCATCCACTTTTATTCTCCATGATTTTGCAACTTCATAACCGATCAGCTGTGGCATCGACATCCCTTGGATGTTTGTTGTTGTTGTTTTATTACTATCAATGATACAAATTTACAATGATTTGAGCCAGGGTGGTTCTATGCCACAGCGGATCAACCTTAGAGTTGGGGAAACATGTAGAATAAAGTAAGAAAGAGAAATAGCGATAGATGACTGGAAGTATGTAGGGTTGCTCAATGCGTG
Organism: Phaonia tiefii; assembly: GCA_963931995.1. Classification (NCBI taxonomy): domain Eukaryota; kingdom Metazoa; phylum Arthropoda; class Insecta; order Diptera; family Muscidae; genus Phaonia; species Phaonia tiefii. Next base: position 213,261,415 of record OZ008368.1, read on the forward strand.
TTTCACACATTTGCCTTTGTACATTGAACCAAAAGTACAGAACTCATCAACTGAGAGTATTTTAGTGATAATTATCATTAATAATAATGATAATTATCATAATCATTAGACTTGTGTCGAACTCGTTCACTAGTTCTCGAACTCGTTCATTTAAGGTGACCGAACATAATATACGTGAGGGAGGTGTCTGATCACCCTAAATGAACTAGGTAGTTCATGAACTACCCAACTCTACCATCCATCACCAATGAAGTGAAAATATTTAGAAAGGAATACATACTGCAAAAAAAAAAAAACACTGCAAATTGTGGAAAGTATTTCAGATTCACTTGGAGGTGCTTCACTGTCAACTTTATCAGAAGAACTAAATAAAATCAAAGGTTATTACGGAGAAATTTCGGAGAACATGAACTATCAAATCGAGAACTGTTCAAATAATTTGGATAAACAAAAAATTTTATCTCTATTACCAAACACTATGACACATAAAGAAATTAAAGACATTTTTGGGCGTGATTTATCTTACGATTTTGTAAAAAATAGCAAAGATATCCAAAAAAAAAATTGAACAAAGTTTTCTGACATCAAATGCTCTAGCATGGACAGACGTAGTTTACCTGAACAAACTTTAAACACAGTAAAATTGTTTTATGAAGATGATGAAATCAGCCGAATCATGCCAGTGTCACAGGACTCAATTGTAGAAAGACAAGGGAACTTACGCGAGAAAGTTCAAAAAAGACTAATGCTGTCATCACTTCGTGAAACATACTATGAATTTAGAAAAATACATCTTTCACTTCAAATAGGATTTACAAAATTTACAATTTTGCGGCCAAAGAATTGTATCAAACTTGGAGTTGGAAACCAGCAAAATGTTTGTGTGTGCACTTTGCATCAGAATGTGAATCTGATGTTCGAAAAATCCGGTTTGAAATCGATGGAAACTGAAGGTCAACATAATTTCATAAACTATAAAGATGTTATTAAATTCGTTGTTTGTAATGACAATATAGAAAACAGCGGGTGTTGCGTATCAATGTGTGGTCGGTGCTACGATAATTTAAGAAACCTTAAAACGATGATGTTGGGATATTACGAAAAAAATGGAATTGAAGAAGTCATTTACAAAAAATGGAACACAACTCTCAGATGTAATCTCGAAACCATTTCCTTTACTACAGACACATTTGTTGACGATTTTGTAGAACACATGAATTAGCTGGTGCCACATCATTTCATAGCTAAGAGCCAGTCCCGATTCGTAAGTGAAAAAAATGACATTGCTGCAAGGACAAATGCTAATTCAAATGGATTTCGCTGAAAACTATGCGTTTGTTATACAAGATGCCGTTCATTGGAATAATAATCAAGCCACGATACATCCGTTCGTTGTTTATTACAAAGATAACGAAAAATTAATTCATAGAACCTCTGCCATAGTATCCGATTGTAATATCCATGATAGTGCTATGCTATTTCAAAAATGATTAATTTTGTGTCAGATAATGTTAGATGGTGCAGGAGCACAATACAAAAACAAGGTATAAAAATGCTAAAACTATTCCATTCCATTCTTTTATACCTTTAGAAGAAACTTCACTAAATGTTAGCAAATATTCCGAAAGTCAACAGTATTTCTTCCGCAAAATTTTATATTAAATCTAAACAAATAAAAATAAAAAAAAAATTATCAAGGTCCATATTTTTGGGGGTGCCTGAAAAATTTGATAATACGATTCTTGTTCTAATCTATTAGAATTACCAAAAAATCTGTATAACTTCCAAAGTATAGCTACTTTATACTTTTTTGTCACACAAAGATATCAAAATATAAGAAAGTTAACAAGAGATGCATTTACTTAAAAAAATTTTTAAAAGAAAATAAAAAAAACCCCATTTTAGTTTTTAAATATGTTATATATGTATATTAAATAGACCTATTTTTTGGAAAAAAAACTTGATCTTGGAGGTGTTTTCCAAGTTAAAAGTTTTATTTTTGGCAAAAAAAATGTTCAGTGTAATATAAAATTTTTACAGTGTATGTTTTCGAAAGCTGACTTATATACCTTTCAAATGGCACCAAAATCTTTCAAATCGGTTGAGTCATTCCATAGTAATCGCAGTTTAAAAGTACCTATTACCGTAATTTTTCAAATATTTCGATACCTTGCCACGCCCACATATTTTCAAAAAACGAAATCTAGCTGAATACAAAATTTCATTAAAAACTGAGAGGGTCGGGTTCAATGCATATCGGTTTTGATATGAAATTCATCATAATAAGCATATTATGCTGATTACAAAGATATTTTAAAGATAAGATAAATTTTGCTGAAAGACAAGGCCTTGGCAAATATATTTGATGTAAAACTATGATTATACGGAAATAAAGCCTACGGGCATTCACTGAAAATGTGCAATTTTCGAACAAATTTTTAATTTTTGATGTTTGGTAAAAATTTCACTCGGTGTGTTTTTAGACAGTTTTTTAATTTTAATTGCAGATTGAAAGGTTCTTAAATACACGCCAAAAAAGAAATAGATCCTACGCATAAATGAGTTCAGGAGGGCGTCAAATGTAAAAAAATCGAATTTTCATAGAATATTTGTTTGGGATTCAAAATCTCTAAAGTTTTTTCCTATTAAATGAATATAAAAAAAAACATATAAAAAAAATTGGAAAGATACCGTCAATTTGTTCTTATATTCTTTTAAATTAATTTTCTAAAAGATTTTTCCAAAATTATTTATTATCAGTATTTTCGTATTTTTTCCAAAAGTTTTAAAGAGATTTGTGAAGTCTGGTTATTGCTTCACAGAGTTTTATAGAAGAGGAGTTTACCTTTCCAACGGTATAAAATATGTCTGTGTACGGCGTGACAGCAAGTGCTGGTATCACTCGCATACCTCTAATACTTATTATCAAAAAGCTGAAACAAGTCAATGAAAAAATTGGCAATTTTAAACCTTGATAGACCTTTGTAATCAGCATATAAGTGTAGAAGTACCAGGCTTTGAAAGTTCTAACAGCACAGGGGGTTTATTTGGCACAGCTGATCGAAAAGGTACTAGGGAAATGATGTAGAATGAGAGACCAAACAAGACGTAGAGATTATAGAGCATGCATCAAACTAAGTTTAAATAGTGTTTGATACTAATGACAGCTAAATTATGGTTATATTGTTTGTATCGAACGATATATATTTTTCCGTACTATGTCCAACCAAAGATTAAATTAAAATAGAAACTCGAACTCGATAAAATAGCATACTATCTCGTCATCGTTCAGGAACGTGCAGAGAGGGATAGCGGCTCTTGTCTATTTCTCCATGAACATCATCAAAATTGTTAGCTTTGACGTCCTGTAGAAACAACTGTGTTAACACATGGAACACACTATTCTAAAAGCTTGACTGAAGTTGTGATATTATTACCGTGTATTTTACAATAGGCAACACTGTGCGACGTATAAAGGGTGTACAGAATGGCCGATAGTACTTTACTAAACCTTGGGGCATCAATTTCAACAATAAACGATATGTCAGTGAGAAAGCTCTTGATCAATCTGACTAAGTTAGTCGGGCAGTGTATTCTATGAAGCTTGTGTATAAGTCCATTATGCCAAATGTAGTCAAAAGCCTTCTCAATGTCCAAAAAGACTACCCGAGTTGAATATCTCTTTTCCTTGTTTATTCTTATCATATTAATCACTCTCCTCATCTTATGGTTGGTTTAATCTAATATGATTGTTTTTAAGATAAGAGTTACCACCACCTGTTTTGCGTTCTCTTTTGGTCACCGAGATAGTTTATGGAGTTTGAGTTGCTGTTAGAAGTGGGATATAAAATGAACAGATACAAAGAGACCGCGTATTTTCGTTTGATTCAACTAGTATCAAACATAATTTATCTGCTATTAGCATCAATCAAACATTATTCAAAATAAGTTGGCTCATAGAGCAATAGACAAGAGGCGCTATCACTCTCTTCACGTTCTCTTGATGACGACGAGGTAGTAGGCCATTTTATCGACTTTGAGTTGAAATTTTGAAATTTACTCTTTAGTTTGACATAATGCGACAGACCTAAAAGGGAATGCGTATTTACGTTCGATGCAAACAAAATAAACATAATGTAGCTGTCATTAGTATTAACTTGAACTTAGCTTGCTGCATGGCCTATAACCTCTAAGTCTTCTGGGGTCTCTCATTCTACATCATTTTCCTAGTACCTTTTCGATCAGCGGTGCCATAGAAACCTCCTGGTACATTTCAAAATGATCAGAGCAATAGTTTAAAATTTGTGATATTATTGCACTGTATTTTCCAATCGGCCCCACTGTGTGACGTATAAAGGGTGCACAGAATGGGCGATAGTACTCAACCTTTTGGCATCGATTTCAACAATAAACGATCTGTCAGTGAAAAAGCTCTTGATCAATCTGACTAAGTAAGTCGGGCACTGCATTGTATGTAGCTTGTCTAAAAGTCCGTTGTGCGAAATGGAGTCAAAAGCCTTCTCAATATCCAAACAGAGTTCCGCAATTGAATATCTATTTTCCTTGTTTATTCTTATCATATTAACCACTGATGTACTTACAAAGAGTATAGAATTTTAAGTAGAGAACAAAATTTACTCATGGAGTGAAATGCCTCGTTTCTGTTGTCTCTCTCGTACTCTCTTCATTGAATATTTCAATACACGAGCAGCTTTTTGATAGTGTTATTGTATATAACTACATAAATTCCAACAATGTTGAAGTAACATTACATAAACTATGCAAAAAGTATAAAATAATCAAGATATGACGCGTGAGAGAAATGCCTTTGAGTGAATTTCTAGCACTTTTTGGTTCTCTTTTACCTGGGTTGCCAAATTGCGCACACCTTCTCCTCGTATAATTCTAGATCGTCTTTGTTCCAAAAATTGGCAACCCTGGTAAAAGAGAACCAAAAAGTGCTAAAAATTCACTCAAAGGCATTTCTCTCACGCATTATATCTTGATTATTTCATACTTTTTGCATAGTTTATATAATTTTACTTCAACATGGTTGAAATTTGTATAGTTATATACAATAACACTATCAAAAAGCTGCTCGTGTATTGAAATATTCAATGAAGAGAGTAAGAGAGAGAACACAGAATGGCTATGGTTGCACTCGTTGTTTGTTGGCATTTAACTGAAGAGAAATTTTGACTGTTTACTTGTACATCGTTTTGTTTGCTCTTTTACTAGGGTTGCCAAATTGTAACTGATTGTAAACATTTTTTTACATTTATACTTACTGAAATCAGCTGGATTATAAGTTAACGGGCACGTGGGACCAATTTCCTTTAAATATGGCACAATATTTCCCACACTTCCCTGGTAAACACATTGACCTTCAGCTAAAATGTAGACCTTGTCGAACATTTGAAACAGCTTAGCAGGTGGAGTATGAATAGAACAGATAATGGTGCGGCCAGCATGAGCCAAGCGACGTAGCAAAGATATGCACTGGGAACTGGAGAGATCATCTAAACCACTGGGAACATAAAAAAAAAATATATTTGACATTATTTTATGCGATGGATAGAAAATAAAGTATTTGTAATATGCGTTTCTTAGTATGATTATTTGAACTAAATTTTAAACTCATCGTTTAACTTAAGATTCAACTAAAGTTTAAACTACTAATTAAACCTCTCATTCATAGTTAATTTAAACCAAAGTGTAATTGACTCATCATACTGTGGTTAAAATTAAAGTTTAGCAATTTTACATTAAAATTCGGGATAGGTAGAGAATAACGTATTTGTAATCGGCGTTTTTTACTCGAACTAAAGCTTAACTCCACTTTTAATTTTAGATTCAACTAAAGTTTAAACTACTCAGTACACACCTCATTTAAATTTAGATTCAACAAAATGTTAAAAGAATCATTAGACTATAGGTAAAATTATAGTTAAAATTGCGCTAAAAATATCAGGTTTGGAACATTTTTATACTAAGCACTTTTAAACCAATTCGTTGACCATAAAAATGTTACCCCTAAACTTACGTTGTAGGTTCATCTAGAAATACCACCGGCGGATTATTCACCAATTCCAATGCCACACACAAACGTTTACGTTCGCCGCCCGATAAACGTTCCGTATTCGTATTTACGGCCTTTTCCAATCGCAACATATTCAAGATTTCATCAATAATTTCTAATTTCTCTTCTTTACTTAAGTCTTTGCCCAATTTTAAATTCGCTGCCAGCATCATAGCCTCCATGACGGTAAAATGTGGATCAATAACATCCTGTTGCATGATATATCGGGACATTTTGCGAAATAATCGTATGTCCCGGGGTTTACGATTGACATTAATGTCACCTGTATAGGTAGAGGTGCTATGGAAGAGGTATAACCATCATAAATACTTGTATACAGATTATAACTGTGTATAGTACTTACCCAAAACCGGCTAATAAATTAAGTAACGTAGTTTTACCAGCGCCCGAAGGACCCATTATGGCAGTTAATTCATGTGATTTAAATTCACCACTAATATTGTGCAGAATTTTTTTCATACCTAAATCAACAATAAGATTAAATTTAAATATTATATTTAAAAAACTATATACAAATACAATATAAAAAAATAATCAAAATACAGTAGTATGGTCAAAACAAAATTTTAAAATATTGAAATATTTATATTTTTTCGGACTCAAAAAAAAAAACCCCGGAAGAGGGTTCTTCAATCACCAAATTCTAGTAAATGACTACATTTCTTTCGTATCGTAAATCCTGGAACAAAGGAGTTTCAGGGGTAGAGGACTATATGATGGTTCAAAACGGAGTGATCAGGTAGAGTATGGATTCTGTTCTAGGGAAATGGGATTGTCTGTTTATCATAGACTGCCTGCTTATTCGGAACCGGTGTAAAACTGTAGGTCTCAAACTCTCAATTTATTCATGGGCTGTAATGGGAAGCCATTTTTTATAATAAATACTCCAATAGTGATGGAAGTCAATGTTCCTCTGACAGTCTGATTGAAGTCATTGGAATAAATATTCCTGAACACAACATCTGCCAAGAATAGTCGAAGACCTCTCATTGGTGTAACCAGGCATGCAAGAATGCTGTCAGATCCAAAGAGGACGCGTTCAGAGACTGGCGTTCTAATAAAAACGTTAATACTGAACTGCTACGCAAACAGGCAAGATCCAAGTGTGCCAAAATACTTCGACGCGAAAAGTTTCTTCGCGAACAGCGTATTCGTTCTAAAGTCCTTTCTTTCCCTAGAGGAAGTAAGAGCTTTTGGTCATTTGCAAGAAGAATAAAGGATAGTTCTTCCTCTATCCCAACTCTTCTTAAAGATGACATAACATTCACTGAACTGGTTGGTAAAGCTAACCTCCTGGCTGAAACGTTTTCAAGGAACTCTTCCTTGCCGGATAGCAATCAACCACTCCCCGTGAATTACGTATCGTGTTTAAAGCCCAAGATATTTTTTTGAATGCGAGGAGTTAAAAAGGTTCTTACGAATCTCGTAGTAAATAAATCCCCGGGCCCGGATCGCATATCAGTAGTGGTCTTGAGTAGGAGCTCTTCGACGCTGGCACGTCCACTGCGCAACCTTGCATACCCTGCGGGAGTCTTCCCGGCACTTTGGAAGGTTGATAATGTCCACGTAATCCATGCAAAGGGTGATGCAAGCGACACTGCAAATTACCGCCCAATTGCAATTTGTTCTGCCCTCTCGAAGGTTATGGAGAGCATGGTTAGCCACCATCTTGTGAAATATCTTGAGTCCAATGACCTTCTTAATGATCAGTAGAGATCTACTGAAGACCTGATGGCGTTCCTTTCGGAACAGTGGAGTCAATCCATCCACCGGCTTGGTTAGAGTAGGGTAGTGGCTCTTGATATTTCCAAGGCCTTTGACAAAGTTTGGCACGATGCACTCTTGTCAAAGCTCGCTGCTTTTGGTGTCGGTGATATCTTCACTGGATTTATATCGAGTTTTCTCAGAGATCGAGTTGTTGTAGATGGGGTTTCATCCGACGAGCATACATTGACTGCAGATGTACCACAGGGCTCTGTTCTTTCTGCTTCTCTTTTTCTTATTTTCACTGGCGATCTCCTGGGTCAGACTGTAAATCCAATCTACTCTTTTGCCGATGACAGTAATCTCTGTCATTCTTATTCATTCGATCGTAGACCAAGTCTTCAAGAGATTGAAGTCAAATGCCGGACGATGAATGAAACACTCGGCCGGGATCTGGTGTCCATTGTTGAATGGGGTCGAATGAAAAGAGTAGATTTTAATGCGGGTAAGACCCAGGGTTGTTTGTTGTCGCATAAGCGGATTGTTGACCCAGGTGTGTCGTTATTGTCTATGGACGGTGTGGATATTGATGAATCAGACGCTCTTGATGTTCTGAGCATGAAAATACATTGGGATGTCCGTTGGGCAAAACATGTATTTGAAGTGTCGAAAGTTGCATTCAAGTGCCTGGGCTTTTCAAAGCGGTGCAAGCTACTTCAGTCACGGCTGGACAAATTTCACCAGTGTATTCCTTGGCTCATTTCATGAAAATATGTCCATATACGACCATCCCCGAAAATGCAAGGGGCGAAATGGCAGCGGTTTGAAAATGTTTGGATTGGTGTTCGGAGGGTACTAGGGTAAAATTGATAAGTTCTTGTTGGAAAGGCCTTTAAGAGACCTTTCATAATCATTAAAAAAATTGAATGAAAGTGAAATCGCCGAGATACCACATTGAAAACTTCCTTTAACATCAAATGTTTTTCTCCTTTGTGTTTGATTCTTCAGCCAAAAATTTCAATAAAAAAAATCTTAAACGTGTAAATTTCCAAAAACAAATAAACGGGTGCTGTTATTTCGCTTCCAAAAAAAAAGTCAAATAGTCATAACTTTGGATCGGTAAGAGCTCTGGGCTTCGTTTAGGTCATTTTGGAAAGGTAAGATGTAGGGCCAAATTTGTTTTGAAAGCTCCGTATCTCGGCGATTTAACTTTTTTTAATTTTTGTAATGATTCTGAAAGGTCTCTTAAAGGCCTTTCCAACAAGCCCAAAAACAAAAAAAAATTCGACCACTGGTTCAGAACTTAGGAAATTTACCCTAGTACCCTCGGAATACCAATCCGAAAATTTTCAAATCGCTGCCATTTCGCCTCTTTGCATTTCCGGGGATGGTCGTAGATGGACATATTTTCAGGACATGAGACAAGGAATACGCTGGTGAAATTTGTCCAGTCGTGACTGAACCACCCTCTATGTTGAATTCTCCTATTTATCTTCTTACATTCCATGATGTGATAGGGGAGAATTCCTCACAACTGCGCGTTATCACTGACTGCGCGCTATCTATTTTTACTCTCACAGATAAGCACCATGACTTTAACACCGATTCCGAATACTATATTAGAAGCTTCTTCTGGATGAATTACTCGATAGTGTTGTTTTCACTAAGCGATGTTCCCATCGCCGACAGAAATGAAAGGTGGTAATATACTGACAATATGCGACAGCAGTAAAACTTTCACCAGATGTCACTGAGGTGGTTGGAATTTCATAGAGTTCGAGTTGCAGATGATAGAGCTGGCCTCAGACACACTTTGAAAACCATTTGAGTCGATCGAACATAATTTAAAAAGCCATTAGTTTCAATCGAACATAATTTAAAAGGCATTAGTATCAATTAAACCTAATTTAAGACGTAGCTTTCTATTGCGAGGTAGTAGGGAATTTCATCGAGTTTGAGTTGCTCTTGTATGTTACTCTTTGGTGGGCATAAAACGAACAGAAATAAAAGGGAATTTGTATTTTCGTTCGATGCAACCAACATGAAGCAAAATTTAGCGGTCGTTAGTATCAAAAAAATAAAATAAAAATAGTTCCCATTACATCCCATGAATAGATAGGGGGGAGAGCTTCTCACAACCAGTGAGCTGTGGGCTTTCTGATTGGGACTTAAAGTTTTACACCGTTTTCGAACGGTATTTTGAGAAGCTTTTTCATGGCTGAGTAGTGTTGCTATCCCTAAGCGAAATGACAAGTCGAAATGTACGGTGGTCAGAGTAGGGATCTAACTCACGTTCTTATGAACAAGACCCGCGAACACTAACTATTGCCCCAAAGACGTCAACAAAGTAGTACGAGGGCGGATCAATAAGTCCGTGACGATTTTCATTTTCCAACATAATCTCCTTCAAAATATTTTTCAACATAATCTCCTTTTAGCTCAATACACTTAGTCCAACGTTTCTCCAATTTTTGCATCCCTTCCAAAAAATAGGATTTTTCGAGGTCCATAAAATAGGCATTTGTTTCATCAATAATTTCATTGTTGGAGCGAAATCTCTTTCCACCGGTCCATTTCTTTAGGTTTGAAAAGAGGAAATAGTCACTGGGGGCTAAATGGTGGATGTGGTACCAACATGTAGTCCAAATCATGGAACTACAAACAATGCTTTGAAGTTGTCACACTATTACGTTTATGGCCAATTGAGGGCAAACGCGGCACCCATCTTGCAGACAGCTTTCTTAAACCCAACTGATCATTTAAAATCGAAACCACACTGCCATATAAAATGCCTTTGGCATCAAAAATCTCAGCACTTTTACTCTTCGATCGGGTGTATTGACCTTAATTGACCGTCCAGAGCCCCATAGTATTTATCAAGATTTTCCTTGGTTTGATTGACGTTTTTTTTTTCGCAAAAAAGTAATGTTTAATGAGCACTCCAAATTCACTTTTTTCCATTTGTAAAAAAATGCACGAGGTTGTATAGTTTGAACAGCTGTTAAACGCAAAGTAAATGACGGAACTTGCTCAATATTTGACAGCAGTCTATTAACAAGTGGTACTTGATGGGGGCAGTGTTGCATTTCATATAACTACGACGGAAGTTCGTAAAGTCACGGGCTTATTGATACGCAATCTATCAATCAAACACTGTTTACAATTAGGTTGCTTCATGGATTGCCTTTAGTTGCTTATCGCTCATTCGATGTCGCATGTCAATCAGCTGTGGCGTTGGTATACCTTGATTTAAACATGGTTTGCAGAGAGCTACTTTATGTTCCTTTATTTTTCAACATCTTAGCCGATGAGCTATGTCATCGAGATCCCCTGTGTTTACATTGAATATACCAGAGTTTAGTAGCCTTATGCTGTAACTACTATTAAAGTTAATCGAATATTAACTAGTTTATATATTATATCAATTTGAAGTCAATAACAACAAAGGCTTTTAACATTATTCCATAACCAAATCTACTGCAATTTTCCGCTGTGAATACCCCTAATATTAATCAGGCTTTCACACGATTTTAATATACATAAGTATCTTAATATCAGTATCCAAGATAGTTTCTTTACTTACCCTTTAAATCTGGAACTTCATATGATAAATCTCGAAACTCCAAATTGACTGCGGGCCAACGTGGCAGATACTTCAAACCGCTGCAAGAAGAGATTCCATCATCGGAGTTTTCGGCCAAATCCACACTAATGGCATTGATGTCGGTACTGTAGTTGAGTGATGTACCACTGTGTGATTTGTAACTGTCAATGGAGTAATTGCAACCGGTGATCCGTTGGTCCGTTGTTGAATCCATTGCTCTTAAGTTTAATCTATGACTAATGCAATTCGGTGTGACTACGTGATGTTTTATTTCAAACGGGGGCAGTGAATAAAGATTACAATTTTTGCTCAATGACTGACTCAATATCAATGAGTGGCTGGATCGTAGGTAGTAACAAATCACGGATTTTTCCTCACTTTCAAATGATTCTATCTGGTATTTGTTTATTAAATTTTAAAACATTACTCAATTTTATTGTAAAGTCAACTGTTTTTTTTTGTTTGTTTCCTATTGACATGCGAGGGCTTTGAACGTTTCTACGTCATGTTGATTGATTCGAGAGAGAATTTCGCCACACAAAACGTGTGATTATTCAAATTGTAGTTACAAAGGATGGGATTTTTTCTAAAAAAAAAAATACAAAAGACAGAATCTTATTAGAAATTCTTAGTAAATTAGTAATCTCGTAACAAAATAATAAATAATTTATTAATAATTATAAATAATTGCCAGCAATTGTGATTGCTTGATTTATAAGAATGTTTGAGTTTTGTATCGACGCTACAGCTGGTGGGTTGTGGCACCAACACTTGACTTTCTAATAAAATTAATCAATATTAATAACTGTAATAATAATATACACCTTAAGTTGAATTATACTGAAAACATTTGTGGACATTTTTCAGTAAAGATTGAATTTCAGTCAACAAAAATGTACAGTGAAGGAAATGATAATCGAAAAATCGACAAGCAGAAACAGTAGATTGGAGTGATCGAGGGGTACCTCCTCGAAATGCAACATAATATAGCAAAGATCCAAAATACGTGGAATATATAGACAACCCTCTTAAGAAAGTCTACAATTCCACGATAATACCTCAGTAGAGGTTAAAGTAACAAGTCGGGTTTTGCAATCTACGCAGTAGAGTATTCAAAAACCGAAACCGTTCCAACGGTTTTATGTCATTCATCGACCGTAGGTTTTCTGAAAAATTGCATTTTCGAACAACCGGTGGAACCGGTTTTTACTGTCGGTTTCCCTGGGTTTTTGTTGTTAAATCATTTTGTTGCAAAAGCTTAGCTTTCAAAGAAATAAATCACATCTTCGCTAAAATTTTACTCGAAAATTTTAAAAACTTTTAGGTGTTTGAATTTTTTTAACAGAAAAAAATAAAAGAGCACGGAAAAAACATTTTTTTCCTATAGACAACTTAAATTTAATTTTCAAAACAAAACTATAATTGTGTAAACAATTTCTCATAAAGCTTAAAAATAAAAATCAAATGAGGTGTCAGGGGACACCCGGTTGGAACGAAGTTCCTTTCGCTATATATTATGTACTAATTAGTTCCAACACGCCTAAGGCGCCCATTGAAAAACACGAAATTTTAAATGGATCTTTAAGAAAAGATATTTTTTGTAACTTTTTTTGAGAAATTTTTTTAGAATGTATTTCTAATGTGTTAACATCTATAGGCACGGGTAGGGCAATCTATTAAAGTCAACACATGCAAACAACACACAGCGTTAGCATCACATACGTGGTTGTTGTACAACAATAGTCTCTACCTGAAAATAAGTATGATGGTATTGATGCAGCGGCAGCGAACAAACAAGCAGGTCGTCGTCGCCAATGAGTATTGAATAGTATAGTATAGAATATAAACATTGATGCCTTTTGAAACATTTATGCTTTTTGTGTTGTTTCATGTAATAACATTGTCGAAATGGTGCATTTATATTGAAATATTCTATAAACAGAATAAGACTCGTTTATGCTCTTTTACTCAGACTCTCTACATGAGAGCGGAAAAGAGTGCAATAAGTTCTCTATACTATTCAATACTTTTTGTTGTCGCTCTGTTTATGAAAAAACAAAGACAATTTCTTTATTTATTTTAACAATATTACATCTAATGTTAAAGCAGATGCATGATAAAAGAAAGTGCAATAGCAAAAGAGCCTTCAGCACAAAAATTATTCCTTTTTTATTTTCCAATGTAACATTTACTAATTTATTTTATTTATTTATTTATTTGTTCATAGAAATCGGTGGTTCAATGGTTAGTGTGCGCGGCTCTTGTACATGAGATCCTGGGTTAGAACCCTGCTCTGACCACCTTCAAATTTTTTTCGGCAGCGGTCACCTCGCATAGTGACGGCGACACTATCGAGTATATAGCCATGAAAAAGCTTCTCAAAATACCGTTCGGAATCGGTGTTAAACTGTAGGTCCCAATCAGTGAGTGAAAACTGGAAAGACCACAGCTCAGTGATTGTGAGAAGTTCTCCCCGGTCCCTTCATGGGATGTAATGGGAAACCATTTATTTTTTTGTTCATAGAAATCGAACAGGTGCCGTGTAACAAAAAGGTGTTACCACATCGCCCGTAAGTTTGAACACTCATTGATTTTTTTCGAAAACCCGGTTTCTTGAATTGGCTCGTTTTTATACCCTCACGCATAGGGATCGGGGTAGACATATACCATTTAATACGGAAGAAAATGTTTCGCATAGAAGGAGCCATAGAAGGACCCTTAGTATCTTTAGACGAAATTCATTTTAAGTCTTTCCAAGACGATTTAGCCATGTCCGTCTGTCTGTCTGGTCCACACGATAACTGACGTAACTCTTTACCGATCACAATGACATTTTGTCAGTGACTGTTATTTGTCCAAATTTAGTTTGGGATTGAAAATGGACGTTCTGACCACTACCATACAAATCCACAAATTTACTACAAAATCATATTTCTTTTTAAAATTTAAAATTTCGAGCGTTAGGTCTATTTTAAATTGTTTTGTTTTTCACTATTTCGCTACCCACTGGGTAACATCGTCGGGAAGATAATCAACAATTACTAATTAGAGGAAAATTGTTGTTTATTTAAATTCATTTAATTTTTAATTAGTAATTATGGTTTATCTTCCTGACGATGCTACCCAATGGGTAGCAAAATATTGAAAAATAAAATAATTTAAATTAGACCTAACGCTCGAACATTTTAATTTTGAATAGAATTATAAAGGTCGAATAAATCATCACATTTTCAATCATATTTCTTTTAAAAGTTTTTTCTGGTAGGTGTGATTACCTGGTAGGTGTGATTACCTTCATTATACATTGGTTAATAATCTAGAAATGTTTACTTAGCTGGAGAAAATGGGCGAGATTGCCACGCCCATTCTGGTACTTCTCATACAAAAGCTTGGTGGTTGTCCGGGTTATCTATCCGATAAATCTCGTGAAGCACTTCCGACCTTAATGAAATTAGGTATTAGGGTTCACGGCATCAATCGCCAATCAACGATTAAGACAATGTTGATTTTGCCACTCCAATTTTGGTACCTCCACACAACAGTTGTTTGTCCGTCTGGTTTTTCGGCACGAGAAATCCCGCAAAACCGAACCAATCTTCATGAAAATTTTGCACTGGATAATATTTAGTCAAATGCCACTCTACTATGGAAATTGAGCCGTTTTGCCACACCCATTCTGGTATCTCCCATACAAAAGTTGGGCGGCTGACCGGTTGATCGGCACGATATCTCTAGTAAACCACAACCTATCTTAATGAATTTGGGACAAGGCAATATTTTTCCAAAAGCTACAGTGTAATAAATAATTGACTGCTGTGCCACGCCCAATTTCGTACCTACCGTACTGAAATTGGGCGTATTTCCGGTTGGCCAACTCGATATCTGCAGAAAATCACAACCGATCTTAATAAAAATTGGAACTGATCAATATTTTGGAAAAATCTACTGTGTAATGGGTACTAAATAATATTTAGCGCAATGTCATCCGCTATTGAATATTATCATATATGCCATGCCCATTCGTTCAACATAAGGGTGAATATAGGTGCTATTTAATAAAACCCGGACGCAATGGATGACTTAGGGTAAGGGTATGTTTAAGTCGGTTCCACCGTCTGAAATTTATGTACTGGTTTGAATTCTCTACTGCGCAGTAACAAATTAATTCGCAATGACGTTTTTATTACCTCAAAAATAATATAATTGAATTTTCTAAAGAAATTATTTTAAATATCTTTTCAGATCGTTGACTGACATACACCATACTCGTATATCCAGTTTTGAGTAAAGCGCGTGATACTGAAGCTCATGACCTGCTTATGTTATTTAAAGTGGTTAAATTAAAATTTCCTTTGGTGATTTTAAAGTGGATACCTTCGTATCTTTCACATCTTATATAGCGAGTTATGTTTAGAAGAGTTTTATATAAGAATATACTTGATAAACCAGGTGTTGCCGAGGGAAGTCAGTTAGATCACTACTGTCTGTCCTTTACGTGATTGATCATGCTTCAGTTAATCGGTTCTCTAAAACATTAATGTACGCAGATGACGTTAAACTTTTATTGTCGATACAAATTTGTGTGACACATGTCGTTTACAGTACAACCTGTCTTATTTAGTTAAGTGGCAGTGTTACCATAGTTAAAGCAAAAAATTATGCCAAATACCCTCAAAAATTGTGCCGTTTGCAAATCCATTGCGCTAAAAGTGGCTTTTAAGTCTTTTGTAAAGCGGACATTTTTGAAACAAGTGCTGTGCGCGCATTTTTCTAATTCTGCAACACCGTGCGGTCGATTATTACTATTTTTGCTGTGTTAACATCTATAGGCACGGGTAGGGTAATCTATCAAAGTGAACACAAGAAAACAACACACAGCCTTAGCATCACATACATGGTGGTTGTACAACAATAGTCTCTGCCTGAATATAAGTATGATGGTATTGATGTAGTGGCAGCGAACAAACAAGCAGGTCGTCGTCGCCAAAGAGTAATGAATAGTATAGTATAGAATAGAAACATTGACGCCTTTTGAAACATTTATGCTTTTTGTATTGTTTTATGTAATAACATTGTCGAAATGGTGCATTTATATTGCAATATTCTATAAAGTGAATAATATAAAGTGCTCTTTTATTCAGAGGAAAAAGGAGTGCAATAAGTTGTCTATACTATTCATGGTAGAAATATAATGAAATATAAATAAATATAAAATATAATAAATAATATAAATAAATAAATAACAACAAGCCAAAAACAACAGGCATTTTAATTCTGCTCAGTGCTTGTATTGAGTCAACTCAGCTGATTGAAAAATAATGAAGATGTATTCAAAATTGGAAAAAAGTGTCATTTACAATATGCGTGTGTTTTATTTGATATTTTGAAAGTGTTTAAGTATGTAAATTAAAATGTTTCTATGTGATTTTTACGGAGAAAACATTTCAAAAACAACAATTGTAGGCGAACGGTGGTTGTATACAAACAAAAGTAAACAAATTTTGACATAAGAGAAAAACTCACTGCAGAAAAAAGTTTAAATCAACTGGACTAGTGCTTCAACCATGTGTTTGTACCATGATACTATTCAATACTTTTTGTCGTCGCTCTGGTATGACAAAACAAAAGCAATTATTTCAGTGATTTATTATTATTATTTAAACAATATTACATCTAATGTTAAAGCAGATGTAAGAAAAAACAAAGTGCAGTAGCAACAGAACCTTCAGCACAAAAACTATTCTTTTATTACTGTCCAATGTAACATTTACTAATGTGTTCATAGAAATCGAACAGGTACCGTGTAACAAAGAGTTGTTAACACATCGCCCGTGAGTTCGAACACTCATTGATTTTGTTTTGTTTTGAATTTTATTTAGAAAATTGTATCAATTCCTGAAGATGTCCGTCTAAGATGAACAGAAGCATTGAATAAATAAAAACGACAAAATTTGATAAGCGACCTATAACCCAGAGCTCAATTTTAACGAGTCCGCCATCTAACTAACGTTTTTTTTTTCAACTAGTGCTTATTTCGTGAATGGTAACACTTAGCTCATGTCTGATTTGACAGGTAATTAGTTTTATCCTTCCGCTGAACGAATATGATTGTGTATACGCTTGCACAGCGCTGGGAAATATTGCGACAATACTTTGAAAATCATGGTAATGTTGCAGAATGTGTGCTACACTCGATGTTTTGTGCCCTGTTTTTGAAGATCGCATTATCAGCCGCAGAGCTGATGTCGTTTGGCCACCTCGGAGCTGCGATTTGACACCGTTGGACTATTATTTGTGGGGTGCCCTCAAAGATAAGTGTTACGCCGACAAGCCAGAGACAATTGACGCTTTAAAGGACAATATTCGTGAAGCCATTGGTGAAATACAGCTGCACACAATCGATAATGTGCTTAAAAATTGGACCGATTATTAACCGGAAGGATTGTACTTTCAAACAAAAAAAGAAATTTGTGAAAATATTCAGTAGTTTTTTTTTATAGCATTTTCGAAAAAAAAATGTTATTTGGCGGACCCTTTATAAGGAAATACAGGGTATTACATTAGTTTACGTTTTAAAACCCCAGTAATGTGATGTGATGTGACATTTGCGTTCTAACAAATGGCACGGAAAATTATTGACGTTTCTATGTAGTTTCTATAAACCAGTCAAAATAAAATGCAATCGCGATAAAGTTACATACAGTTTTCAATATCACAAAATAATTGGAATTTTTTTTAGAAAAATATTTTGTATGTGACTTCGAATTTTGGCTAATAAATGTGAGGTTTAGGTAAATTTAAATTCATAAAAAAAAAGCATGAACTCTTTTGAGAAATATGATTTTTAAATGCTTGTATGCTGTTATTAAAAAAAAGTATGAAAATAGAGAACATCCAGATAAGTCCTGAAAAATCTTAAATCTCAAAATGATCCTAAAAATCCCAGGATCCTGGAATTGTAATTTTGAAAAACCGGAATATAGGGATTTACAAAACTTTGTTCCAATTAGCATCACTAATACTAACTTTAGAGAAATGTAGTACATATGTGCTTTCAAATGACTTGAGGTAGGCCATGATAGAATAAAGTTATATCCGACATAGAATGCAGGACATTTTTGCGCATTTCTAGTAGAGTATTAATACCAAGGTGCATCTGCTTTCCAAGATTATATAGTGCTGAAATTCGGCTCGTAGTCTACGAAAGGAACCTATTTTTATAAACAATGTTTGGTTGTTGTTGTAGTTTGAAACTGGAATATACAAAAAAAATTTTCTAAACATTAAAAAAATCGAAATACGTCGATAAATAGAATTGATTGCAATTTATTTATGTTATTGTTTAATAAGTATCTAGTAAAAAAACTGTCACAACAGCAGTTTTACAAATCACTTCAAACTTGACACTGAAATTGTACTTAATACGAAATTGACACTGGTTATTGGATTCATCAAATTTCGTGTGGATCAGTGAACGTTTAACGTGATTTTAATTACTTTTCTCGCTTGTTTTCCACTTAACGCCTAAACCGAGAAATTACGTAGACAATACAATTGTCGCGGTCAACATTTCTAAGCGAGTTAAAACTTTTGAGTTATTCGAACCATTCAAAATTTAATGCCTTGTTTTATTTCACACCTACTATTGGACAGGGTGTTATGAGTTAATGTCGCCGTTAAATTAAAAATATAAATATAAAGGGTGTCTCAGTAAGAATGAACTTTTTAAATTTAGTGTAATTTTTTTGCATATGTTTGTAACGATTATTAAAATTGGAGGGTTTCCAATAGAACAACGCGTTATAATTGTGAAAATTTATTACAAAAATTTGGAAAGTTATGCTGAGACCGCTCGCAAACTTCGAAGAATTTTCAGTCGAGAAAGTGCAGCTAATGTGTCAACCATTCGAAGAGTGGTCAACAAATTTGAAGACACAGTAAGACTCTGTACGTCAACGTACCGGTCGGTCTCTGGAAAACATTGCTGCTGTAAACGAGAGTGTCTGCGAAAACTCGGAAACATCAATTCGTCATCGTTCTTAAGAACTTCAAATTTCACGAAACACTACGCAGCGAATTTTGACAAAAGACCATGCGTACAAACTTCAGCGTACTCAAGAGCTCAAACCAGCAGACCATGGTAAGCGCCGGCAATTCTTTCAATGTGTAATGGAGCAAAGAAAAGTCAAAGACAATTTTTCAAAAAGTAGTCATCTTCTCCGATGAAGCGCATTTCCATCATAATGGATTCGTGAATACACAAAATTGTAGAATTTGAAGCTCAGAAAATCCTCATGCAATCAACGACAAACAAATGCACCCACAACGAGCAACTGAATGATGTGGATTTTGGCCAGGCGCCGTGAGTGGGCCTTACTTTTTGATGTGTTAACAACTATAGGCACGGGTAGAGCAATCTATCAAAGTGAACACATGCAAGCAACACACAGCGTTAGCATCACCGTGGTTATTGTACAGCAATAGTCTTTGCCTGAAAATAAGTATGATGGTATTGATGTAGCTGCAGCGAACAAACAAGCAGGTCGTCGTCGCCAAAGAGTATTGAATTATATGGAGAAGTCATGTAACGATTTGTATGACTCCAAAGCACTGGCGACATGTAGCGAATGATTCAAAATTAATTGCTCTCTTTTCGTCATAACTTGGTTCATTCCTAATTTTGATCTGAAACATTGATGACATTTGAAACATTTATGCTTTTTGTATTGTTTTATGTAATAACATTGTTGAAATAGTGCATTTATAGTGAAATATTCTATAAAGAGAATACGACTCGTTTATGATCTTTTGCTCAGACTCTTTACATGAGATCGGTAAAAGAGTGCAATAAGTTCTCTATACTATTCAATACTTTTTGTCATCGCTCTGTTTATGACAAAACAAAAACAATTATTTCAGTGAGCGAAATATTGTTTAATTAATTTTAACAATATTTCATCTAATGCTAAAGCCGATGTAAGGAAAAAGAAAGTGCAACAGCAAAAGTGACGGCAGCACAAAAACTACGCTTTTTTTATTTTCCAATGAAACATTTTCTAATGTGTTCATAGAAATGGAACAGGTACAGTGTAACAAAGAGGTGTTAACACATTTTCTTGAAGATGAGGCCGAAATTGCAGTAATTGTGAACGTAATTCATTACAGGAACATGATAACGGAGTTATTGTGGTCCCAACTGGATATACGGACGACATGTGATTTCACCAAGACGGCAACACCTGCCACAACGCGTTTGGTTGTAACCTCTACGTTCGGTGGTGACAACCTCTAAGTTCCTCTATGATCGATTATGGCCTTATTATTATTCGATTTGACATGACTTAAATTCGGTCAACCTCTAAGGTCGGTTGTGACCTCTTATTCGATTTCACATCCTGTAAATTCGGTTGACACAATGTCTAGTTCAGCTGCGGAAACCAATAATTTACCAATAATTTATTTATAACTGTGGTTGTGAGAACCTATAAATTGGGTTGTGACAACCACTAAGTTCGGTTAACCTCTAACTTCGGTTGTGACCCATAATTCCATTTGAAATCGTTTAAATTCGGTCAACCTCTAAGTTCGGTTGTGACCTCTAATACTTTTTGAAATCCTTTAAATTCGCTCGGCACAACAACTAATTCAGCTGCGACAACCTCCGATTCGGTTGTGACGACCTCCATATGTGGTTGTGACAACCTATAAATTCGGTTGTGACAACTTCTTGTGTCGGTAACGGGTATTTCGGTCGTCTCAACCACATTTTCCTGTTCGACACCAAATCGTTGTGTCATCAGGATGTAGTTATCGCTCTTATATCTCTTCGGAATGCCAGAAATTTATCATTTGACTCATTGAAATTTATATTGATCGGAAACTGCGGATCTTCTTCAATCATTACAATGCTGATCAGAAATTCCACGATAGTTTGACATTTTCGATGTGTCACAATGCGCATGAAACAATCGATTTATTGCCGCAAAGATTTTCAGATTAAATCTGTGGTCACAAGGCATAAAAACATATGTTTATTTTTCCAACTTTTTGGGTGAGAGTTTTAAAGGTTAAATTTTCATTTGTAATGTAGTGACTGTTCGAGATTTCCTAATAAATCTTGTCCAATATTTTTGGATCTACAAATTGGATTATACACGAAAATTTATATAGTGTTTAATTACGTTATATACAGCTCAATTCTCGAAAAATTAAATTTGAGCATAACTCGAGTTATGATGTTATGCCTTGTGACCACAGACATTATCTCAAGAAATTCTGATGTCAACTGGCCACCGACATCATGCCGTACGATATCTTTCTTTGGAGTTTTGTGAAATCTCGGATTTATACGAATAAACCAGAAATAATTCCTGACCTCAAATCCGAGATCCAAAGCGTCATCGGCGAGATACAGCCATATCTCTGTGAAAAAGTCATGCAAAATTTCATGAAAAGAGTAGTGGCCTGTCATCAGAGTCGTGGGGGCCGTTTGACGAATATTGTATTCCATACTTAATCGGAACATGTCTTCTTTAATTTTTATTACTTATATATACGAGTATTATACAAAATACAAATTTGTTACATTTACTTTTTGATGATGATTTCTTTCCAATTTTGGCCGTAGCTTCAGCTAACATGGTCCGTTCATTGTTTTCAAATTTCGATGACACTTTCTATCATTTCGATTGGTATTTGCCAAATAACGCTAATAATGTTAGCTTCTAATTTCTCAGTCGTACCCAGCTTACCTATGAAGACTTTGGACTTTAGATAGCGCCAATCGAAAAAGTCTAGAGGTGTGATATCACATGATATAACGATCTGTTCACCAGTCCTAAGCGTGACATGAACTATTATCCCCTGAAGTAGAGGCCAAATAACCTTTAAAACATCCCGAAAAATTGTAACAGAGACCGTATCAATCGTTGGCAAGTCGAACAAAACTATTCATTGAATAGTTGTGCAATAATACCATGGTGTCGCGGGTTGTATAGCAAGTAACGGCGTCTTGTTCTAACCGTCATTGAGATCGCGAGCTTCAATTTTAGGCAGTATTTTTTTTATGAAATACGGACAGATGATTCCACACTCTCACATTCGCCGAAGTAATTGTTTAAAAATAACTAATTGTTTAAAAGAGGTTGTAGCAACCGTAAATTCGGCTCTTGGTAGCACAAACGAAGTGAGATTTTTGCGATTGAAATTTGTCCCCATAACTGAAATTCGTTTGAAACTACGAGTATCTCGTTTTATTATTGATTTGGCTGCGACAATTTAATTTCCTATTATTTTCGTTCTACCAACTATATAATTATGGTTTCAACAACCGAAGTCTGTTTTATTACGGTTGCAACAACCGAATATGACATCACGTCGGTTTCAACAACGAAATTCGGTTACAATCACTAAATTTTCAACCACTAACTATCGACTTGGTTGCAATAACCAAATTTAGCTTTAAGTCGGTAGCAAAAAAAAAACATTTATGAAAAATGACGTTGCTGCAACCAAGTTTTTTATTTGGTACAACCGAATTCATTTTCAAATCGGTTACCACAACATAATTCTACACAACTACCTAAGTATTGTAGCTTCATTTTCCTTTATTAATTTAAATCGATTTTTACTTGATACCTGACGTTTAAACTTCTAAAAGCAATTGTTATTTAGAGTGTCTGAAAAATCACGCAACATTTGAATTGCGTGTCATTTGAGCGGTAAACTGTTGTTGTTGAAGCAAAAAAGACATCGTGACAGCTGACAGTTCAGGGTTATTAAAAATGTAACATTAAATTAAAGACCAATTGATGACAAACATTATAAAAATTATGAAGGGTTCTCGGACAAAAACATCTCTAGCGATAAGACTCATTTTCATCTTGATAGCTTCGTTAATCATCAAAATTTTCGTATTTGGGGGTCAGACAAACAAATGCTTAACAAAGTGTCAACTCTTTGGCGAAGATTTCGGGAGGGGATCATCATCTACCATTCTACCAAAATGCGGTCTGGTCAGGCAATAGCAGTTAATGGTGCTGTGTTGCGACATAATAATCTAGTCTTGGTGTGTCTAAATTGCATCGGATGTGGACGACAATATTGCGTGAATTTTGGGACACCCTTTATCCTCCACATAAGTCAGTTGTCTTAAATCCGGTGCGATTCCAACCCAATGGGGCTCTGACTCATGGAGGCTGGGACTTTAAAAACAGTCGGCAAGATTAATTTGTTCTTTTAAGATAACCCCATATAAAGCCATTAATTCCTCATTTTATAATCCTTTATGAGAATAAAGATTAAACAATTAAATTAATTAATTAAATAAATAAAAGATTAAAAAGTTCTTACTAAATGAGTTTTTAATTTATAGCACACAAAATTTTGTTCGGACAACCTCATTTAGAAATCAAAATCTCAAAAAGATGATAATCTTTAAGTTCGGTTGTAGCAACCTCTAATTCAGTTGTTACAACATCTAAGTTCGGCCAGGACACCCTCCAGTTCTAAGTTGGGCTGTGACCTCTAAGTTCGGTTGTGACAACCTCTAAGTTCGGTTGTGACA
The DNA here is from genome assembly GCA_963931995.1 of Phaonia tiefii. Taxonomy (NCBI): domain Eukaryota; kingdom Metazoa; phylum Arthropoda; class Insecta; order Diptera; family Muscidae; genus Phaonia; species Phaonia tiefii. The sequence continues at coordinate 213,285,388 of OZ008368.1, forward strand.
TCTAATTCGATTTGACATCTTTTAAATTCGGTTGGCACAACGTCGAATTCGTCTGCTACAACCAGTAATTTGATTGTGACGATATCTAAATGTGGTTGTGCCAACCTATAAATTCGGTTGTGACAACCTCTTAGTTCGGTTGTGGCAACCTCTAGAGTTCGGTAATGACTTTATTATTCGATGATTATTCGATTTGACATCCGATCAACCTCTGAGTTCGGTTGTGACCTCTAATTCGATTTGACATCCTTTAAATTCGGTTGGCACAAATATAATTCGGCCGCGAAATCCAGTAGTTTGGTTGTGAGGACCTATAACTGTGGTTGTGACTACCTATAAATTCGGTTGTGGCAACATATAAATTCAGTTCTGACAACCTATAAATTCGGTTGTCACAACATCTAAGTTCGGTTGTGGCAACCTCTAAGTTCGATTGTGTCCTACAAATCTATTTGAAATCGTTTAAATTCCGACAACCTCTAAGTACGATTGTGACCTCTAATTCAATTTGACATCCTTTAAATTCGCTTGGCACTACAACTAATTCGGCTACGACAACCTCTAATTTGATTGTGATGACGTCTAAATGTGGTTGTGACAACCTATAAATTCGGTTGTGACAACTTCTATTGTCGGTAACATGTATCTAGGTCGTCTCAATCCCATTTTTCTATTCGACACCAAATCGTTGTTTTATAACATATAACTGTGGTTCTGACAACCTATAAATTCGGTTGTGACAACTTCTAAGTTCTGTTGTGTCAACCTCTAAGTTCGTTTGTGGCCTATAATTCGATTTGACATCCTTCAAATTCGGTTGGCACAACGTCTAATTCAGCTGCGGCAACCACTAATTCGATTGTGACAACCACTACATGTGGTTGATTCGGTTGTAACAACCTCTGAGTTTGGTTGTGACTTCTAATTCGATTTGACATCGTTTAAATTTGGGCAACCTCTAAGTTCGGTTGTGACCTCTAATATCATTTGACATCCTTTAAATTCGCTTGGCACAGCATCTAATTCGGCTGCGATAACCTCTAATTCGGTTGTGCCAACCTCCAAATGTGGTTGTGGCAACCTATAAATTCGGTTGTGACAACTTCTTGTGTCGGTAACGGGTATTTCGGTCGTCTCAACCACATTTTCCTGTTCGACACCAAATCGTTGTGTCATCAGGATGTAGTTATCGCTCTTATATCTCTTCGGAATGCTAGAAATTGATATGCCTCATCACTGAAATTTATATTGATCGGAAACTGCGGATCTTCTTCAATCATTTCAGTATTGAAATGTGTCGGGCTACGGCTTTCCATAATGGAATGACAAACAATACTGACCAAAAATTCCACGACAGTTTGACTTTTTTGATCTTTCACAAAATCCCTACTGGGAAAAGAGTGAAAAAATAAATGGCCCGATGGAATTCATATGAAGTCGTGACATTAGCTGAGCAAAGTCAAAAGTTTCTGGATTGCAGCTCCAGAAAATATCGATCGAATTAAACCAGCAGTTTTTCCAATGTTACTTTGGACCAGTTTTAATTACAATAAGGGTATTTTCACGGCGTTTATCTTCCATTCTTAACTAAAATTCTTTATTCACTCTCTTCCCCTTCACCGCAACTTTTGTTTTTACTGATAGATTCCGTAGAAGTCATTGTTATTTGTGTAATATATTAACATGTAAATATTATTTATTTATCTTTTTAATCATTTTTACATTTTTATAATGAAATCTTCTCTACTGAGATGCAGCCTAATACGGATAATGTAACTATAATTTTTTTCAAAATTATTACCCCAATCAGGGAAGTTAGAATTTGCAAATATCGCGGTCAATGCGGCTCGTATACCCCCTCGCATTTCCGTTTTGTTTGAGTCCGATGAAGTTAAAATCGATATGATTTTTGTTTTATAAAATGTAAATAATTATTGTGCATTTTTAATGCTAATTAGTTAATGCACGTGTTAGCCAATATTTTGTGTGAAAAGAGATAACAATTTCTAAGGTTCATATAAATGAACGGCCAGAAAATATTGCAATGATGTATTTATGGTTTCATTACTACAGTATATTGACGGATGCAGACATATACTTATAGAAAGCTGAGCAACGGAAAGTTGCAATCACCAGACATATAGTCTATGCAGAGAAAATCACTCAGCTACTGGCGTACAACTCACCCCCGCCCCATGATCCTAAAAAGCAGTGGAAATACATTTTCCATTCTATGAAAATTGCTGCAGAGTCCATACTGGGTTATGAATAACTGTTTAAAGGAAAACCATGGTACGATGAAGAGTTCCATATGGCATCGAGAAGTAAGCACCACAGCACGCATGGTAAGGAAAAACGGCCGTTGAGAAAACACGTGAGTGAGAAAAATCCACATTACAACAAATCCTGCACAAACCCCATGCAAACAAATTGAAACCTTCCATCCCTTTGAAGATTATAGGGCTGCTTGCCCGATATGAACAAAGCTTTATGAAGCTATATCGGGGCTTGACATTCCTGCTAATCCAACACGCCTTTGTAGAATGACACTGACCGACACGAAATCCTCAGTAAAGATTGGTAAAGATCTCACCGACCCATTTAGTACGAGGCGGGACCTCAGAGAGGGCGACATGCAATAGTGCGATCTCTTCAACATTCTAAAAGATCATTGTGGGAGAAGCTGCACAAATAAAACTATCAGCAATAAAAGTCTACACCAATGATTTAGACATCATTGGGCGAAATCTGAGAGAAGTTACTGCAGCATTTTTGTGAATTTAGAAGGACGCAGCAAAAGTGGGTTTGGCAGTAATCGAGGACAAGACAGATATAATGGTTTCTACAACCAGAGCTTCAATCCGTTGGGAGGAAAGGATCAACGTTGAAAAGAATTATAACTTCGAGGAAGTGGAAGTTATTTTCCTCGGATATGAACAAAAGCAATGACATCACACGCTGAAAAATCTGTCGCTTTTTGTTGTTTGGATGCAAATATAACGTGTGTATGGAGTTTGTCGCAAATAATTACTTGTGTTCAAACACATATTTTTTTCTAGTCAATATGTGTATGTTTGAGACACAATGATTAATATGTTATAATATATGTATTTGCGCCCCAAATATATCAGTGTTTCTGATACACATACAGCTGTGTTTGTTGTACTGTTTATGTTCTCTCGAGATCAAGAGAATAGAAGAGGGACAACGAGAGAGTCTATCAAGAAAGTGTGAATATATATTTTTGCATTATTCTCTCGGGCAATGACTCATAAATATTCCTGAATGAACGGGTAAATTGCAGATGAAGTCAGTGTTTCTTATTTTGCCTGATGTTTGCGTTTTAGTTTTATGTATTCAGTCGTCAATGGTTCATCAGACAGATGATATCAAAAGCGCTTGATCAGTGAAAAAAGAATAAACAAAGGCTCGGTCGGTTAAATGGTTTGTGATGTTGCTTTGCTTTTTGTGTATGGTTTTCTAATATAAAGGGTGTTTTTTCAAGCGCGATAGAACTTCAAATTGTAAAAATAACACAAAAAATTAAATTTTAATAAAAAAATTTCTATTATTTGTTTCAGTATACTCTGGCAAATCATCATGAATAGACTCATCATGAATAGACACTCGCCAAATTGTGTTCAGCGATGAGGCTCATTTTTGGCTTAACGGGTTTGTTAATAAGCAAAATTGCCATATATGGAGTGAGACCAATCCACAAGAGACCCTCCAGACTCCATTACATCCAGAAAAATGCACCGTTTGGTGCGGCTTACACGATGGTGGCATCATCGGACCTTATTTCTTTAAAAATGAGACCGGAGCTCGCGTTACGGTCAATGGAGATCGTTACCGCACCATGATCAATGATTTTCTGTTTGAAAATATGGATGACAATGATCCAGACGAGATGTGGTTTCAACAGGATGGCGCTACGTGCCATATGGCGATCGCAACCATCGACTTATTGAAATCAAAATTTGGCGATAAGTTGATTTCGAGAAATGGACCTGTCAATTGGCCTCCAAGGTCGTGCGATTTGACACCTCTCGATTATTTCCTGTGGGGCTACGTGAAAGTACTGGTTTATGCTGATAAACCAGCAACAATTGACGCCTTGGAGGCTAACATTGTTCGTATTCTTCGTGACATACGGCCAGCAGTGCTCGAAAAAGTGGCCAAAAATTGGACGTCCAGAATGCGCTTCGTCAAGAACAGCCGCGGTGCCCATATGCCCGAAATCATTTTCAAATGTTAATTGATATTTCGAATAAAAAAAAAAAACTTTATTAAAATTTAATTTTTTGTGTTATTTTTTTACAATTTGAAGTTGTATCGGGCTTGAAAAAACACCCTTTATAAGTATGTATGCAACCAAAGTGAGAAACGATTTTAAGGAAATAAAGTGCAAAGGGCAACAACGTGAAGCCCTTCATCTGTTCCAACCTTAACTGCGAATATCGGAACGGTGGAAAAAGCACAAGTAATTAATCTACGCTTAACCTGCATGTGGCATATGTTTGCACGTAAAAGCATACATGTTTGCCAGTAAACATGCTACAATTTGCATTCAAATACAAGTGAGTTTGGGACTTGCAAACATATGAATGTTTAAAGTATGTTCCAAACATATACATGGTTTCTGCAGAATGTGTTACAGACGCCGTTTTTTCAGCGTACAGCCTAGAACCGGGGGTATTCATGACACAGCTAATCGATATAGGCGTTAGAGCGATCAACAACCAGAACCAACCATGCAGCAAAATAGTGTTTGAGTGATACGAACGACAGCTATATTATGTTTTATGTTGGTTTCGCGTTTTCTTTTATTTCTGTCCATTTTTTTGTCCAACCAAGAATAATATACAACAGCAACTCAAACTCGATGGAATGACCTACTACATCGTAGTCATCGAGAGAATATAAAAGCAGGGATGGCGACTCTTGTCTATTGCTCTATGCTAGAACTCAAAGGGAGAATTGTGCTTACAAACAGATGTTATTTTGGGATTACTTCAGAGATAATGCCCTCTCTCCAGTAGCTAAGATATCGCACACGGTGACGAAACATCACTGGGAGCTTTCAAGAGAATGCTAATGACGACGCATAAACCACTGTATCCCGACATCGACCAGGAGGTTTCTATGGCACAGCTGATCGAAAAGGTACTAGGGAAATGATGAAGAATGAGAAACCAAAGAAAACATAGAGATTATAAAACATGAAGCAAACTAAGTTTAAATAGTGTTTGATTAATACTAATGACAGCTAAATTATGTTTTATGTTGTTTGCATCGAACGAAAATACACATTTCGTTTTATTTCTGTCCGTACTATGTCCAACCGTCAAAATACCGTTCGGAATCGGTGTAAAACTGTAGGTCCCAAGCAGTGAGTATACAACTAGAATGCGCACAGCTCACTGATTGTGAGATGCTCTCCCTAATCCGTACATGGGATGTAACGGGAAAACAATTTTTGTTTATATCCAACCAAAGAGCAAATTACAATAGCAACTCGAACTCGATGAAATGGCCTACTACCTCGTCGTCATCAAGAGAACGTCAAGGGAGAGATAGCGGCTCTTGTATATTTCTCTATGCATCGACGTAGATAATCAAAACAGGATGATTATGCCTGGATAGGTCATTTCAAATAATATCGAAAATTAGGACGAACAAGAAGACTTCGCTGGAAATACCAGGGGTCGAATGATGGCATTCGTTTCGAATCATACTCCGTACTTTAGAAGTGTGATAAAATTTAAACTTGAATCCAAATTAAGGAAGAGTTATATTTACTAAGTCAAAGAGGAGTAAGATTTCATCAAAACTAGAGTTTTAGAAGTTATCATCAAATTGGACCTTTAAAATTACTCTCGTTTTCCAAGTTACGATATGAAACAGATGCGATAAATTTACCCCAATTGGATGAATGCCTGATTAAGCTTGGTTTTACTACCTTTAAGAGAAAATGTGAAGATGGAGCCTGTTGGAGAAATATCTTATATTCGATTTGTAAAGCACATAACCCCTCTGTGTTGCTTGAGGCTCCCTTAGTACGTAAGTAACAAACTACCTATATGTTTGTGTATCGACAAAACAGATGCGGATACGATACGAACCCGTTACGAGTCCATAAAATCATAAAAAACCGAATCAGTGAAATCTCGATTTGACGGATCCGTTTCGAACCCGCTACATGCATTTAAAGGCATACAAAAGTTAAATGCGAGTTCGTGGAAAAAACCCATTTCCCATTACATCCCATGAACGGATTGGGGAGAGCTTCTCACAACCAGTGAGCTGTTCGCTTACTAATTTTTCACTCACTGATTGAGAAGCTTCTTCATGACTATGTACTCGATAGTGTCGCCATCACTAAGCGAGGTGGCCGTCGTCGATGGAAATGTAAGGTGGTTGGAGCAGGGATCGGGCCCGCGTGCTCATGCACAGGAGCCATGGCACCACCGACGGCGAGTTTGTAGAAGCAAATTTGAAATAGCAACTAGCTTCTGAGGAAACCTTGTGCATTTGTTAAGAATTGGGTCCATTTATAACCCAACAAAATTCTATGCCGACAATAGAAATTTAAGATGAACAAACACATTTCGGTCATGGCCCAAGTGCCAGAAAATGCAGTTCTTTACTTATTTTTGTTTTAAATACCTGATTTAACTCGTATTATTAGCCACGTGCTGTTGCGGTTACCTTCAATCAAATATCGCAAATCCCTGTAAATAAAAATGCGAATTAAATCCGTTTTGAATCCGCAAAAAAAAATATTTAAAAACCCGAATCCGCCTCAAATCCGTTAGAACCCCAATCGAAACGGATTCAAATTTCAAGTCCGTTCTGAGTTCTAGACTAATACGAAAAAGTAGAAAAAGCAATTCGCGTTTTTGAATGGAATTTCATACGTAAGCAGATTCGATACGGATCCGTCTCGAATTCGAAAAAGGCTTCGTATATCACCCTAGGATTTCAACAAAAATGGGTGCCCGAAAATTTACGCAACGTTTGAATTTCGTGACATGAGTGCGATAAAATGTAGTTGTTAAAGAAAAAGAGGCAGCAACACAAAAATATTGATTAATTCAATATTTATATAATATACATAAATTCATATATTAATTTAAAAAGGAACTCTAAATTAAAGAGCAACGCGTTCTCAGTGTTGAGAAATATTTTAAAAATTATGAAGGGTTCCCGAACAAAATCGTCGTCAGTGATGAGGCTCATTTTCTTCTTGATGGCTTCTTTAATTACACTGTGTGTAATGTTTTGAGATCGTAGGGCATAATTTACAGGAATGACTAGAGCAAGTGGTGTTACTTATGAAGATCCATTTGATACCGATTATGAGCCCCAACAGGGAAGAGATGGACAACAACCAATAACACAAATGGAAATGGATTTCATTGTGGCCATATCGGGAATATCGCAGCGACTTGCCATATTTTTGACAGCAAAGAAATCTCACATATGCTAATATATATTAACTCTACGGCGTACCGCAAACATTAAACATAAAAACTTGGTGTCCCATAACATCCCATGAAGGGATTAGGGAGAGCTTCTCACAATCAGTGAGATGTGCGCTTTCTAGTTTTACACTCACTGATTGGGACATACAGTTTTACACCGGTTCCGAACCGTATTTTGAGAAGCTTTTTCATGGCTATGTACACGATAGTGTTGCCATCACTAAGCGAGGTGACCGTCGTCGAAAGAAATGTAATGTGGTCTGATCAGGGATCGAACCCACGTTCTCATGTACAAGAGTCGCGCACACTAACCATTGCATCACCGACATACCGCAAACGGCAAGCTGATATTCAGAGCCTCTACACTCTAAATGTTAGCAATTCGTTCGCTTACTGCAACGATATAAAAGCTTTGGTGGTAAAAATGGGAATGGACTACATCGATAGTGAGTGGAGATTATTTATTGATGGTTCTGTTTCAAGCTTGAAAGTGGTGTTGGTGCTTGAGTCGAACCGAAAACCTTCCATTCCGCAAGCAATGGGTATTAACATGAAACAAAGCTATGAAACATTGAAAGATATAATGAACAAAATCCAATACTTCGAAAATAAATGGAAGACTTGCTGTGATTTGAAGGTCATCAACACTTTGCAAGGGATCATCGATAAGGGCGGCATTCCAAAATTCTTTTGTTTTCTTTGTAATTGGCATTCGCGCTCACCTCTAAATCAATACCAATGTAATTCGTGGAGACCAAGAGGAAGTGTGGAGGAACAAATGAAACAACATAAACTGAAGAATTCACCTTTAATTGGCAATACTCAAGACATCTTGCTTGCCACCGCTCCACATAAAATTCGAAATTATTAAAAATTCATCGAAGTGGCCGTTGTAAATTGTCCAAACGCTTTCGACTATTTGAAAAGCATTTTCCCAAAGTGTAGCGATGACAAAATTAAGAAAAGTATTGTAGTAAATTTGAAACAAATTTTTATGCACCTCATTGTACGATTTACAGTTTGTTAATTTTATTGATGCATTGTTTTGCATTCTCATTCATTTCAGGTATGTTGATGGAGTCACAAGATCTGGAGGCAACGTGCCTGTGAACACCATAAGTTCTAAATCAGAGTCAGATTCGGACGACGATTTGGATGCACAACTTAAGAGAGTGCGATTTGCAATTCCAGGTCCATCAACATTATAAACATAATACGAATATTTTTTTTTAATATTTTGTAATTGAAATAAAAAAATTTCATTTTTCACTTTTGCGGCTACCTAAGCGCTACCTAAACGGTGTTAAGAATCATTCCTAGGAAGTTCATATATGGTCTAGAAAGTTGTTTATTGAGGTACATTTTTGCAGTTGATTGTTTCCCTTAATTTTGAACGGTTTGCTACCCATAGGGGATAAAAGGTAAAAAAAATCGAATTTTTTAAAATCTTGAATCTTGAAGATTTGTTTTTTGATTTTATATGTTGACAATTTGTGTTCTTTATAACAAGAGCTACAACTTTTCCTCAGAAAATTCCGAACGGTTTGCAAGATATGAGCCTGACAAAATGCTCACTTTTTTTCTTTTGCAAAAATGACACCGAGGCCCCAAATCTTTGGGGGCCCATAAAAAAAGTGCATGACTTTGGGCAAAACCGGGAGGCACGGATCTTTTTTTGGCCTTTTATCACATAGTGGTGTCCGTAAATGGATATATTTTTTCGTGTTGCACTGTGTTACCAAACTTGTCGTATTTTAGAAAATTCACCAGTGATTGTTGAGAAATATGTAACTGCGTCAACAACGAGTCACGATTGATTGTAGATTTTGGATTGGGGTCATTATAGTACCATTTTTCATTGACATGGTGTCTGGTCGGGCAAAAATAGTTAGTGGTTCCCTGCTAATTTATATCTAATTTGTTTGTTCCGAAATTCAATGATATAGAAATGAACGACATGTGGTTTCATCAAAACGATGCCACATGTCATACACCCCGAGAAACAATTCAATATTAAGTGAATTTTGGGACACCCCTATAAAGTTAATAAGAAACCCGAAAATATTACTTACATTTCTGTTAACAAATAACAATTTCTTGTTTATGTAGATCCTCTCAATATTTAGAAAATATGTGTTTTTGATCACTTATATCACAATTCAGATCCCTTGATATTTTTCTTTAATATTTTGCAAATATTTTATTATTTTAACGATTTTTTCCTTTTATATTTTTTATAGTTCACTTTACAAATTGTTTAATGAAATAGAACCTCAATTTGTTTTACTTCATAATTTCCCACTTTCACGACAGCCGAACGTTTAATGCGATCAATGTTAGAATATTAACTAAATAGTTGTTTTGAGTTCTGCGAGATGAATTAAAATATCATCTTTCACTGCAACGTCAATCGTCTTATCAATGACTAATCTAACTCGTTGCATTTTTCGAAACAATCAGATGATTAGTAATAAATCATTTGTATTGGATTAATTTGCACTAAAGTGTTGACGAAATTATATGAATGGGAGATAGAGGAACTGGGAGAAACCCTATAGCAAGCATAAGACACAAGTGTGGCAAATATTTTCCCCGTAAATCAAATATCTATATATGGATGTTTTAGTAGCCAAAACGATGAACTCCATCAAAAAAGCATGTGAAAACTGAAGTTTCCGGAGTGCTAGTAAATTCCACGTCCATTATAAAATGAACAAATGATCATTATCTTTACACGCAGAAAAATATCGGGCCCAGCAACATATTGAATGAAACATGTACATAGTTGCAATCACTGTTTTCATGAATTTAAGATCACCCCTTTTTTGTTTCTCTGTTGTATGTCTCTTTTTTGGTTTTAGCGGTTTTCAACAAACAAATCCACATTTGGGTCTCAAAAACATATATTCTAGCCTATTATTCATTTTGTCTCAAATATGTTATATTGAACAGCAAACACATTGTGTTTGGGCATAAGTATAGTATATTTGCGATCAGCTACAAACACGTTATATTTGCATCCAAACATTGGAAAAGACGGATTTTTCAGAGTGTTGCTTTACTGCTGCTATGTCTATAATATAGTGAAATTAAAAATGTAGTGGGTACAAAAGTTTAACTCATAGGCACGAACATATACAAATTTTGAAAAGTGGAGTCCCAATGTGCACAAAAACGAATGCGGATCCATTTCGAACCCATTACGGGCCCTTAAAACCATAAAAATGCGAAATGTGAGTTCTCGAACCCGTTACAAGTCCGTAAAAACATAAAGAAGCGATTCAGGGAAATTACCATTTGGCGGATCCGTCTTGAACCCGTTACGAGTCCGAAAAAACATAGAAATTTGAATCAGTGAAATGCAACATAGAGGATCCGTTTCAAACCCTTTACGAGTCCGTAAAAACAAAAAAAAAATAATTCAGTGAAATATTTAATGTCACAACTCATATCTGAGTTGATAAAATACAAAATCTGAAAAAAAAATACTAAAACGATTTAAATTTAGCTGACAACGAATTTTTTTATGTGTACAATTTAATATGAAATGTAAGCGAAAAACTTCAGTTGATTAGAGGTAGAAAATATAGTTAGTTCATACCTATTTTAATTTTCAATATCAGAAGGAATCCGTTTCGAATCCGCAAAAATGTATAAAGGTGGATCCGTCTCGAAGCCGTTTTATTTACTCGTTATTTGTACACGAAATAGAATCCGAAACGGATTCGAATATGAAGTCCGTTATGAATTCGAGTCAGATCCAAAAAAGTAGAAAAATGATTCGCTTTTTCGAGAGGAATTTCATACATGGTAAACGGATCCGTCTCGGATTCGTAACTGATTCATACTGCACAGTTGGCTTCATATATAAAAATTCATGTTTGTCTATTTGTTCCGTATAGACGTCTTAGCGACTGGACCGACTTTCTTGACACTTTAACTTTCTTTTAAGGTAACTTTAATATTTAATATTTGAAACGGGCGTAGCACCGCCCATAGGACCCTATTTTTTACCAATCGCCTTCAAATTGGACATCGATTCATTTGAGATTAGCGCATTTATTAAAAAAAAAAATGGGCGAGGTCGGATCAATGGTTGAGGTCCGCCATTACGACCCCAATAATACAATTGTTATATCTGAAGTACTATTACCCTGAGCGTCTTGAAATTTGGTGGGGATGCATTTAATCGCAATAATGAGCGGGATTAGATATTAGGGCGTGACCACGCCCATAATGCCTAGTTTTAAATATTCTGTTTGTGGGCGGAGGATCGAGGGAATTGTATTTCTTATAGCTTGAAGCTGGAAAACTGGGTTGTTATACTACTAACGACGGTAATTTGAAACCTGACTTTAGTATTTCGTTTTGAGAGTGGAAGAGCGTGGTAAATGGGTTTTCAGAGCTAGAAGGCTAAAAGTTTGTACTACTGACGACCGGAAAGTTCAATTTGAAGCAGGATCTTGGATTTTCGGATTGGAGTAAATATTTACAACTGACGGCTGGGAAGGTAAGTTTGAAGCTCGATTTTAGATTGTTGGTTTGTTGGTAGAGGGGCTTGGCAAATGTGTTTTTAGAGCTATATGGGGGAAAATAGGTTCATATTTACAACTGACGACGGGGATGATCAACTTGAAGCTGTATTTTAGATTTTTGGTTTGTTGGTGGATGGGTGAGCAAATGTGGTTTTTGATCTAGATGGTGGAAAATTTGTACCTATACAGGGTGATTCAGCTTAACACCAATTTCCCTCGACGTTGGATTGGACGAGCTGGACCAATCGCCTGGCCGCCACGATCTCCAGATCTCACACCACTTGAGTTCTTTTTGTGGGGCTACATGAAAGATTGTGTGTATTCTCTGCAGATCCACAATCGTGGCTTCGTTTAGGTCATTTTGGAAAGGTAAGAGGTATGACTATCTTTCAACAACATAAGTTACCTGCCATCTGGCTGAGCAAATTGAGGTTATGTGAATTTTTTCCATTTGTATCTGTATCTCGGCGATTTGACTTTTTTCTACTTTTTTTTTATTGATTCTGAAAGGTCTCTTAAAGACCTTTCCAACAAGCCCAAAAAAATCCGACCACTGGCTCAGAAGTTAGCAACTTTACCCTACTACCCTACGTCCACCAATCCGAAAATTTTGAACCCGCTGGCATTTCGCACCCTTGCATTTTTGGACATGGTTCTAGTGGACTTTTCTTCATGAAATGAGCCAAGGAAAACGCTGGAGAAATTTGTCCGGAACTTCCTGAATCACCCGCATACTACTGACGACGCGGAAGATCAATTTGAAGCCGAACTTTAGCTTTTTAGGTTGTGGGTGGAGGGACGTGGTAAATGTATATTTTATACCTAAATGGCGGAAAATTGGAACATACATACATACATATGTATGTATATGAAAATTGGTAGAGGTACCTTGTATAGGTTGAGCAACCGTATAGGTTTGGATAGCGCGTTTTTTTAGACACTGTTTGGTCAAATGTTAGTCTCTCCAGTAGTAAAGTTTCTATTTTAGTTCGGGGGAGTTTATTGTGTTATTCGTGGCTACAGTGGGTAATGTGTTCTCGGAGGGCTTACAAAGTTTTGCAGTGATATGTTACGATCCTCACCAACATAACAATTATCGTCAGGAAAACGTGAACAATTTGTCGGAATACGTTATAGATATGCCACCCGTCTACCTTTGCGAGACGTTGGGATAACTTTTTATTACACCCAAATGTGTGGTTTTTAATATTTATTGTATTATCGGATCTAATGAACACTTTCGAAGGCAGGACGAAGTCTGCCGGGTCAGGTAGTTTATATACGTACGATATTAGTAGATCTAATTCTAATAATTGGTAAAGATGCAAGGGTAAGACCGTTTCAAATATAAAAGAGTATAAGGTGTCGTAGTCTCAAATTCACTCTACACGAAAGAGCGGTTGGTGATTATTGTCAGTCAATACACACTGCGGTGGCTTAAAGGGCTAGACGCTGCTGACGATGATGCATCCACAAACAATGAAACGATCAATCAGCGAATGTGAGTTTGAATCCCACCCGCGGCATTTACATTTGTTTTCCTAACCGGAAAAACATGATCTGTTAGCTTAAAAGTAATTACAACTTTAAACAAAGTTATGCAGGCCAAAAATATTAACAAGTGTCAAATAATCTTGATATTTAATTACCCAGAAAAGTGTGGGTCGATTGTCTCAAATTGCTGACGTAGTCGCATCAGATCTCTCTAAAATGTATAGGGTATAACCATGTGCATCATAATCGAACAGAACGCGACGACAGGTCACCTTCCATGCATCACCTTATTAGCATTTTGTATATCAAATTGTATTTAAAATGTGTGTTCAATTAAAAGTTTCCAATTGAAATCGAATAAATTAGAAATCTTAAATAGATCAAAGTCTAACCTTTTAATTCACTCTACAATGAAAATATAGGGCGGGACATTGATGTCAATTGCACAGTCTATGCCGGGATAATGTGGTTTTCTACGAACATTAAATCCTTATCAAAGTTCCAAATAAAACTTTTTAAAAACTGCTTAGGTATGTTTACTATTATTTTACATAAAGTCTTGATGACACTACAACCAAATCCTTTTGTTTTTTTTGAAAGCTGAGCAACAAAAAAGAGTGCAAAAAATATCCCGTCTGTTCCAGTTGAAACGGAAATCAATTTACATATTACGGTCATCCGTCCGACTACAATTTGGATCACTTTCGTAATAGTTGATGTTGATCTCTAATTTTTGTACTGCAATGTTTACCATTATCGTCAGATGTATGGTGTAAAAATGGTTAGTCGGTCAATGGGTTAAACCAAAAGTTTTTATTATTGTTAATGTATCAGAAGTTCATACTACAAGCTTACAAAGTCAGGAACATTTTTCTAATGTGTGAAATTGATGGAATTTGTCGTAATAATAGAAATTCCAGTTAAGCACATTTCGAACTCCGTGACAAGTTCATCGTCAGATGCGTAACTACTGTGCCTTAATTGATACCATCGGTATGTCATCTATATATACTTACATACAAACAGGCATGTACGCAGGCGGGGGTGCTCGGGCACCCCCGAAATTATTTCCTTAAGTGGTGGTTATTGAATTTTTCAAACAAAATTTTTCTTAAATTATATGTGATGCTCTGGAATAAAAACAAGCTATGGGTTTTTTCCAAATTTATAGCAAATCAATATAAATATTAACTTTTTTTCTTTCGATGTGATTGTCACTGTTGTATATTAATTTGCATATGTTTGGACCTTAAAAAATTAATTTAAGTATAACTTCTAATTGTTTAATAGTTTAATTTGCAGAAGTTTTTAAATGCACTGGCAAAAATAAAATAACATTATGAAAACTTTTTAGAAAGATTGCCCCTATCTCGTCTCTTAAGCGAACCACAGACTTGTCATTCATGAGCATGGGAGTGGTCGATAACTTTTTACCTGACTTGCGAATTTGATAAAAGTATTACCAAAAAATGTTGTGAACATGATAGTGATAAGAACAAGGTATCAAGAAGGCCGGCAATCCGACAATAAATATCAACGATAGCTGATGTTCATACTCATGAATGACAAGTCTGTGGATCGCTTTAAAGCAAAAAGTCAATGGCAACATAATTTAAAGTAACATTCACAATTTCTCATTTAATCTGCTTTAAAGTGTTTAGAGTAGTAAAATGAAAATATAAGCCTTCTTAACACTAACAGAAAGAAATTGCGAAGACTCAAAACTTTTCACCTTAAAAAAACCCCTGTAGGCCCAACCAAAGTCACCATGAGGTTTAAAAATTTAATAACTTTTCCGTTTGTTTTCAGATTATATAAATAACACTTGAAGAATGAAGTAGATAATGGAAAGATTCACAACTGAACAAAGAACAAGAATAATAGAATTTTATTATTTAAATCAGCGATCAATTATAATGAAATTTAAATATCTTTGGGCCTTAATCTTGGAAAATGAAGATGGGAGTACTGTAACCGTAAATGGAGAGCGGTATCGATTTATGATAGAACATTTTTAATTTTTAAGAACAATCTCAAAATCAATCAGTTCAAACAAATAAAACAAAAATCAATAGGTGTTCGAACTTACGGGCGATGTATTAACACCTTTTGTTACACGGTACCTGTTCCATTTCTATGAACACATTAGTAAATGTTACATTGAAAAATAAAAAAAGAATAGTTTTTGCGCTGAAGGCTCTTTTGCTATTGCATTTTCTTTTTTCTTACATCTGCTTTAACATATAGCTCATTACTGAAATAATTGTTTTTGTTTTGTCATAAACAGAGGGACTACAAAAAGTATTGAATAGTATAGAGAACTTATTGCACTCTTTTTACGCTCTCATGTAGAGACTCTGAGTAAAAGAGCATAAACGAGTCTTAGTCTCTTTATAGAGTATTTCAAAACAAATGCATCATTTCGACAATATTATTACATAAAACAATACAAAAAGCATCAATGTTTCACATCAAAATTATTAATAGACCAAGTTATGACAAAAAGAGAGTAATACGTTCTAAATCAGATATCTCCAGTGCTTTTGAGTCATACAATTCGTTCCATGAGTTCTCTATACTATTCAATACTCTTTGGCGACGTCGACCTGCTTGTTTGTTCGCTGCGGCTACATCAATACCATCATACTTATTTTTAGGCAGAGACTATTGTTGTACAACGCTGTGTGTTGTTTGCCTGTGTTCACTTTGATAGATTGCCCCACCCGTGCCTATAGATGTTAACACATCAAAAAGTAAGGCCCAATCACGCGGCCTGACCAAAATCCGCACGAGACAGTTGCTCGTTGTGGGTGGATTCGTTTCTCATGGATGAGGATTTTCTGAGCCTCAAAGTCTACAATTTTGTGTATTCACGAACCCATTCAGATGGAAATGCTCTACATCGAAGAAGATGACTTTGTTTGAAGAAATTGGCATTGAATTCACTTTGCTCCATTACCCATTGAACGAATTGCCGGCGATTTCCATGGTTTGAGCTCCTGAGTACGCATGAAGGTGGAGGTCATTTCTCAAAATTCGCTGCGTAGTGCTTCGTGAAATTTTAAGATCTTGAGAACGATGCCGAATTGATCTTTTCGGTTTTTCGGCGAGACTCTTGTTTACAGCAGCAATGTTTTCAAGAGACCGACCGTTACGTGGACGCACAGGAGTCTTACTGTTCATAACCGACCCAGTTTCTTCAAATTTGTTGACCACTCTCCGAATGGTTGCCACAATAGGTGCACTTTCTTGACTGATAATTCTTCGAAGTTTGCTAGCGGTCTCAACATAACTTTCCAAATTTTTGTAATAAGTTCACAATTATACACATATATGACAGCTGCAAATTTCAGAGTTGCCAAGTGCATAAAAAAATGGCACTGCATTTAAAACGTGCAATCTTACTGACACACCCTTATACCATTGACAATCAACGATTCGGTTAAATTTAAAAGAATGGTAATTTTTATATTGAATAATTTTGATAAATATGACATGAACAATCAAAAATCGTCGGTTAACGATCAGTTTCAACAGACACTCCATGGTGTAACGGGCTGCTGAAGATGATGTTTCACAAACATCGACACGATCGTCCAGCGAATGTGAGTTCGAATCTTACCGTGGCTGTTACAACACTTTTTTTCATTAACGGAACTTACAAACTTTCAAATTCTAACCCGGATCGAAGACAAAACGAAAATTAACATACAATTTAGTTTTTTAATAAGCAGATTTCTTCATCTGCTGTAAACGGAAATATTTTCCATAAATGGCATACATTTTTTGTTGCAAATATGTGAAGTTTTCATCGCTTTAAAAGGAAAACATTTTGAATATATGAAATGAATGATTTCCCGTTACATTCCACGAAGAGATTAGGGAGAGCTCCTCACAGCTGTACGCGTGAAATTCACACTACAAGCTTACAAGTCATGAACATTTTTCTAATCGAAAAATGGTTAGTTCGGTCAATAAAAATTCAAATAAAAGGGATTTAAAAATAATATTATTCTTATAAAGAACCTACAAATATTGTAGCTAATATGTGTATTTTCATTATCACAGGAGTTTCAATTTATATTTTGTTTGAATTTTCGAAATTTTTGTTTGAATTCAAAAATTATTTTCTTTGTGTATATTTTCAACAATAGCTATATTTTGGAAGCATGCGATCTAATTTTATAAGAATAAAGTAAGTTACAAAGAATACATGTATTTAGGTCTGCGAGATTGGTGACTAGACTCCGGTCTACAATTGCTTCTGGTCACTGTGCCAATTTTAGAAAGATGGGGATACGGTATGCAAAACCGTGTTTAGAAAATGCCACAGAGTTGCCACAATTTGTTGGAACGAAGTTCCTTATCGCACGTTGCGGGGTGGGGGCCAAATGAACAAAAATTAAACAACTTTTTATAACACTATTGTGGTAAAACCCAGTATTATCAACTATATTGGGTACATTTGCTATGGTTTGTGTCTAGGCTAAGATATATTGGGAAATTTCTTGTTTAATGGGAAGTTTCCTAGGTGGAGCCTGTAACCAATATTTAGTATACTATATTGTAGTTTTGAACCCAATAAAAAGTAAATTTAGAAAAACCGAAGTGAAGGAAGTTGAAAAAAAAAATTTTCTGAAATAAGTGCATTTTCTTAAAAAATGTAAATTTTCTCAAAAATTCATATTCTTAAACAAAGTACATTTTCTTAAAAAAGATACCTTATCTTAAAGGAGTACCTTTGCTTAAAAAAAACTAAATTTGATTACAAAAAGTACCTTTTCTAAAATAATAATTTTTTTAAATAAGTACATTTTCTTAAAAAAGTATATTTGTTTACAACAAATTGCCTTTTCTTAAAAAACTACATTTTCTTTAAAGAGCACCTTTTTTGTGAATCAAAATAACTTTTCTTGAGATAAGTATATATTTTAAAAAACGGACTAATGCTAAAAAAAAATCCCTTTTCTTCAAAAAAATACCTTCTCTTTAAAAAATAGTTTTTACAAAAATTCCCTTCCTTAAAAGTACATTTGCTTAAAAATAAAATAATACCTTTGCTTTTCTTGAGATAGGTAACCTTTCTGAAAATAAGTAAATTTTCTTAAAAAAAGTACCTTTTCCTAAAAAGAGTACCACTTCTTTAAAAAGTACCTATTTTTAAAAAAAGTACTTCTTTGTAAAAAAATGCATACTCTTATGGTATTTTCTTACGGAAAGCACTTCCTTTTTAAATTGTCTCTTTTCAAAAAAAAAAAATTAGCTTTTAATAAATGAAATATCTCTCTTTAAAAAAGGACCTTTCCGGGAAAATATAATAAATATTCTTACAAAAAGGACCTAAAAGTATTTTGTTAAAAAAAATTTCTTAAAAAAGTTTATCATTTTACAAAAAAAGATATTTTCTTAAAAATCCATTTAAATTACGCGTGTTGCAACTGACTGGTACATAATAGCGGCATTCATGCAAACGTGAAAGCCGAGAACTTTTGCTCAGCGCAAGTTTCCCTCGCACCGTTGCATGAGGCACCAGGTAAAGTTGCTCAGCGTAGTTGTGCTCAAAACCATATCAGCTGACCAATATGGATACATAAGGTGGTAGCAGTAGCAATTGCATGTACTATGTATGTGTACTTTTTCTACTGTTCTAGTGCTATCACCTTATTTATCCATCCTAGTCAGAGTACAACGAAATGTCAAAAGTTTACACGTTTCTCCATCCCACGTTTGCGCATCAAATTTGCCTCGAAAACTTTCCACTTTTGAGCAAGTTGCTTTGTATGGGAAATTTGTTTGTTTTGACGTTTGCTGTGCAAGTTTACGATGTTTTCGAGTTTACGAGGTTCTTTCGAGCTTTCATGAAGACCACTAATATATAACGAAAGGAACTTCGTTCCAACCGGATATCCTCTGACACCTTATGTGATTTTTTTGTTTTAAATTTTGTAAGACGGTTTAGTCAAATTTTATGCCATGAAGAGGTACAATTGGTGCATATGAAACCAATTCGCGTGGATCACTTTCCTCAATAGCGGCAAAAGTTACTCCGGATTTAAATGTGGGCATTAAAACAGAAGTTTGGAAAATAGACGTATTATAAAGATTTCCATATAATGACCACCCTTAAATGTGGGTGCAATTTCTGTAAAAATATCATACAGATAGTCACCGGAAAACCCCAAATAATTAAAAAAGTCCACTTTCCTTTTTGCCTTTTAATTGTTCACGCAATTTATTAGCGTTTATTGCTTTGCTTACGCAATCATAAAAATCAAATAACCTTTTGTTTATTCCTTTTTTTTCAATTCTCAGAATCATAAAAAGGTGTCAGTCAATGTTTTCTCCAAATAATGTTGTGCATATCTCGAGCAAATTTTTGAAATTCATACATTTACTTAATTGTGAATAAATGAGAAACGCGTGCATCGATTTTCATGATCTATGCCTTATTTTGCTCATAGGTTATGTGACTTTACGCGAAAGTAATTAGATTTGACACTTTTTTCCATTTTGGATTTTTTATGAATTTAAAAAAAAAAATTTATATTTTTAGGCAAAAAAACTTTTTTGCCTTCATACATTAATTTTTAACTTCGAAAGTGTTGCACACATAGGAAAACGGTAAAAGAAAATATTAGAGGAATAGTAATTTTTAATTTTTCTAAATTTGTTTCAGCTAAGTCGGACTAGTGGTTCTGGAGTTATGACAAACAAAAGAGGCTAAAACGTGACAATTCCCCTATACGATACTTACTAACTTCAAATTAATTATTAAATTATTATTTGAGGTAACTTGACCAAACGAATGACGCAGAAGTTCTTCTTTTTGGGTTTACTTTCACAAACAATTATCAGAATTGAGTCCCGAAATCATGGGTTGTACTGTGTTATTGATGGGACTGAGGAAAACGTATATGCGCTTACTGAACTATCATAGGACTATTACTATATATGCCAAAATATTTGGTACGTCTTTAATATCTACTAAGATATACTGAGGGAAATATTATTTAAGATATGTTTTAACATTTCTTGTAACCGTAAAGAACACTTAATTAATTGAATGATATACTCAGAGGCTAGTGGATGTAACTACACAAAACAAATCGTAGAGAAAATTGGAAAATATGTTTGGGACTTGTGTGAATTCTCACATAAAAATTGTTCTAGATCCAAAGATGCTTCATGCTATATTCTTCATTTTGTATGATTATAAACAAGGTTCTTTAAAATGCGACAAGTGTCAAATGTTTTGATTTTTATGTGGAGTTAGAACAATTGACAGCTGAGTAGCACAAATATCATTGACGGTTTAAAAGTGAAATTCATTTAAATATTGGACACCATAGTATATATTATATTTTTGTTTTATTTTTATTTTTATATTTTTGTTTTACAAAAGGAGTTGATTACCACTTTTGGACACAATATTTCGATTTAGCGTCACATGGTTTTATATATACTTACTGTCAATACTCGCAATTTCATACAGAAACAGTTTTCACAGATGCATGTTTTTTGAGGTTAGGCTTAGATAAGTTAACCCCCCTACTGAATTTTGTATAAAGAATTGAAAACTTTCGGTTCTATGCAGCCCCTTGGATGACGTCGCCCATACTTTTGGGGGTTAGAAAAATGTTGATAAGGATCTTATCGCAAACGACGCATCCGTCACTTTCACTTAATTTTCAAATTTGTTGATCATATTTAATGTACCAAAGACCACTTACGTTGATAAATTCACTTACGTTTGCATCAACGTATTTCCTACAACGCTGCCGTGACTAAATCGTGACATGAAGTGTCGTAATTCAACGATGGGAAATTCTATTTGATTGTGTGACAAATGTAAGTAAAGATAAATACAATGTATAAGAAATTAAATAAATTTACATTAAACTTGATTATATTTCCCAGCACGTTTAGTTTTGAGTGCACAGTTGACGGATATTTATAAATTTATATTATATTTAGGTAGAAAAACCAACACCACATCCATTCAAAACTAACGGAAGAATGCAAAAAATTAAGGTGGGAATGAATTGTTGTCAGTTTATTGATTAATGCAATTCAACCACGGCCAGTAGATTCTAAAAGCGCAGTCTTTGGGTTACCAATTTACACCAGATCCAATAGGTGATGTAAAGCTTGATTGTATTTATCTGTGTATTTTGTTTACAAAATATAGGATTTTTAACCATAGAGTAATTCATATATGTATAGAGGGAAAATTTCTCACATCTGTCGTTTCATTTCACACTCTTCGTGGTGACCTCGGTGTGATAGAGAGATGTTCGTCTTGCACCAGGTGGATTTACAAAAACTGTTGACTTAAAGTTTTCATGTTGTTTTGGTGAAGAACTGTGTAAATTAAATATATTTTCAACTTTTGGAACGAAGTTCCTTATCGCACGTTGCGGGAACAACTTTTTTTAACACTATTATGCTACAACCCAGTATTATCAACTATATTGGGTACTTTTGCTTTGGTTTGTGTCTAAACTAACATATGTTGGGAAATTTCTTGTTTATTGGGAAGATTTCTAGGTGGAGCTTGTAACAAATATTTTGTATATATTGTAGTTTTGAACCCAATAAAAAGTAAATTTGGAAAAGCCAGGTGGAGCTTGTAACAAATATTTTGAATATATTGTAGTTTTGAACCCAATAAAGTTTTCATGTTGTTTTGGTGAAGTGAAAGAAGTTTGAAAAAGACAATTTTCTTAACTAAGTGCATTTTCTTAAAAAAGGTAAATACCTATTCATATTCTTAAACAAAGTAGCTATTCTTAAAAATATACTTTATCTCAAAGAAGTAGCTTTGCTTAAAAAAAGGAAATTTTCTTACAAAAAGTACCTTTTTTTTAAAAAAAATAGTTTTTTTTTAAAACAGTCCGTTTTCTTAAAAAAGTACATTTTCTTACAACATTGCCTTTTCTTAAAAAACTACTAAAAAACTACCTTTCTTTAAAGAGTAAATGTACATATTCTTGAAAAAAGGAGCAATTCTCAAAAAAATTCCCATTTCTTAAAAAGATAACCTTTTCTTCAAAAAATACCTTCTCTTAAAAAAAATACATTTTCGTACAAAAAATCATTTCCTTAAAAGTACATTTTCTTAAAAATAAAATAATACCTTCTCTTCTCTTTTCTTAAAATGTACATATTCTTGAAAAAAGGAGCAATTCTCAAAAAAATTCCCATTTCTTTAAAAGATAACCTTTTCTTCAAAAAATACCTTCTCTTAAAAAAAATACATTTTCGTACAAAAAATCATTTCCTTAAAAGTAAATTTTCTTAAAAATAAAATAATACCTTCTCTTCTCTTTTCTTGATATAAGTAGCCTTTCTGAAAATAATTAAATTTTCTTAAACAAATAACCTTTTCCTAAAAATTTTCCCTTTCCTTTCTTTAAAAAGTACCTGTTCTTAAAAATGTAGTACCTGTTCTTAAAAAAAGTACCAGAAAGTACTTCTTCATAAAAATAGTACATTTTCTTAAACAAACATTAACTTTTCATAAAAGAAGTACCTCTCTTTAAAAAGACCTTTTCATAATACATATTCTTACAAAAAGGACCTAAAAATATATATATAAAAAAAATGCATTCTATAAAACAAAAATGTTCTTTAAAAAGTTTATCATTTTACAAAAAGTTTATTTTCTTAAAGATTAATTTAAATTATCGTATTTTTCAACGGGCGCCTTAGGCGTGTTGGAAATAAATAGTACAAATAAATGATCGAGACTGATATGCATTTTTTGAGTCACTGAAATACGCTCGTACGTTAACACGTTCGGAGTTCCGTTATACGTTATTTGTACCGACCAAGATTTCGAAGATTTCGCATTTCGAAGGTTAAATCCGTTAATCCACACTAACCCAGAAGATTATTTACTAATACAATTTTAATCTGTAGAAACTAAAGTTTAATTTTTAACTTCATTTAACGTGGTGTACAATTTGGTGCGACTCTGCTAAGTATTAAAAATGCAACCATAATAAAAACATACACAAAAAATCAACTGTTTGACAAACGGAAGCCGATCGAAAATTTTCTGACGCGTCGCCGCCACCAAAAATGTTTTGAAAGTACATACTTCGTTGTAAAAAATCATATTCTTTTCTTCATAAAAGTAGTACCTTTTCTTAAAAAAAACATTAGCTTTTCATAAAAGAAGCACCTTTCTTTTAAAAAGGACCTTTTTGGGAAAATATAATACCTAGAGGACATATATATATTTTTTTTAAAATGAATTTTAAAAAAAAATTTTTCTTAAAAAAAGTTTATAATTTTACAAAAAGTATATTTTCTTAAAGATCCATTTAAATTAGTTTTCAACGGGCGCCTTAGGCGTGTTGGAAATAACTAATACATAACATATAGCGAAAGGAACTTCGTTCCAATAGGGTATCCCCTGACATCTCATGTAATTTTTTTTTGTTATATTTTATTGTTAGTATACGTTTGAATTTAATACACAAACACAAAATGCTGTTGTTGTTTTCTTGTTGGATGTTTTGTTCTACCACCTTTATCTGCTATTATTAAGGCCATTCTTTTCAACATTCAACGTTCATATCACACCAGATTTAATGCCACCAATTTACTGAGAGAAATGTTCCCTCTAGGTATGTAATTGCACTATGATTTTAACATGTGGTTGTTTTACAAACTGATGTTTTATTCATCAAGTTTTTATAAAACGTGTCGATTGGACAACGTCGATACATACAAAGTATAAGGCAAACGCAGAATAACTTTGTGATAAACTTTTCACCGCTGCACAGAGGAATATTTTCAGAAACGGCGTCTAAAAATGCTAAATTTGACTGTTACCAATTTGAAAAGTGGCCTTCGGTGGTGCAGTCGTTATTGTGCGCAACTCTTGTACATGAGAACGTCCGTTCGATTCCTGATCATATCGTCATAAATTTCTTTTGTCGCCGGTCACCGCGCGACTCTATCGGCCCTGCCAACATATTGCACGAACCATGTATATGTTTGAAAACATTGTTTTCATGAATTCAAGATCTGCTGCTTTTCTGTTTGTTGTCTAACTTATCACATAAATATTTCACTTCAGAAAATATTTCCTTTGCAGCAGTTTTTAACAAACACAGCCATATTTGGTTAACAAAAACATATATTATAACACATTAATCATTGTATCTCCAACATGTAATATTGAATAGCAAATACATTGTATTTGTACAGAAGTTTACTACATCTATATGCGACAAGCTACAAACACGTTATGTTTGCATCCACACAACAACAAAAAAAAGACAGATTTTTCAGTGCGTACATACTCGTACATGAAAGTGTCAGTTAGACGGATTACAGTAAAATAAGTAGTGTGGTATAAGAGCGATAACTTATCTTTAAAATGATACCGAACGTAGTCGAAAATAAATTCTTAAAAAGTGTCAAAATTCGGATAAAATTTTCCCTTTGCTGAAATATACGTAACCAGGTGAATTGCCATCGGAAAGTGATACATATTTCGTTGTGCGACTTCATGCATTTTAAGAGGAAAAATTATAGATTCTGAGAATGTCGCACCGGTGACTGCCTGTAAGTCTACGACAGATTTACCCACTCAAAGTTGCTGTCATATCAACTGATATGTCATATATCAATTTTGAAATGAAATTTTTTATGAAATTTCTACTTGGTATTTGCAATAACATATCAGAATATTAAAGTGTGAAAATTTTCCACACTTTTTTTAATTTTCTGAAAGTTTTCATATGTATGGAGGATATTGGTTTTCTTCGATTTTAAGGACCTAGACCTGTTTCAATGTCCTTGAAATTTTTTATGAAATTTCTACTTGGTATTTGCAATAACATATCAGAATATTAAAGTGTGAAAATTTTCCAAAATTGTTTCAATTTTCGGAGAGTTTTCATATGTATGGAGGATATTGGTTTTCTTCGATTTTAAGGATCTAGACCTGTTTCAATGTCCTTGAAATTTTTTATGAAATTTCTACTTGGTATTTGCAATAACATATCAGAATATTAAAGTGTGAAAATTTTCCACACTTTTTTTAATTTTCTGAAAGTTTTCATTTATTTGGAGGATATAGGTATTCTACGATTTTAAGGACCTAGACCTGTTTCAATGTCCTTGCAACTTTTATAAAATTTCTACTTGGTATTTGAAACAACATAACAGAATATTAAAGTGTGAAAAATTACCAAACTTTTTCAATTTTCGGAGAGTTTTCATATGTATGGAGGATACTGATTTTCTTCGATTTCAAGGACCTAGTCTATTTCAATGTCCTTGCCATTTTTTATGAAATTTTCGCTTCGAATTTCCAACAAAATACGTGAATATTAAGTATGAAAATTTTCCAATTTTTCTTTAATTTTCTGAGATAGTTTCATATACATATTTCGCGGCAATTCGTTTTCGCCGATTTTAAGGATCTTGGCTTGTTTCATAGTCCTTGAGTTTTTATTTCTAAATTTTCTAGTAATAGTAAACCCATATAAAGACATTAAAAAAATTTTATCTTTTTGAACCTTTGCCAACTTTTTCTGAAACGTACATTAAAAATATTAACTTTTCATCCTTTTTAAGGATCTCTTCACATATCAATGTCCTGAATTTTAGATTACACGTAACATCCTAAATAAGGTCACTAGAATTGACTTTAGAACTATTCCAATCGATTTGTGCTATTTTAACGTTGTACAGAAAAGTGGGCCAGCCATGGTGGGCCAACTTCACTTCGGTGTTAAGAAATGACTGTTACAGTTACAGTGGACGAATTTTAACAGTTCACAAAAAATATTATGATTTCTTCCATTTTGCATCTTTTGATCCTATTTTTTTTTTCAATGCTTCAAGTAAATATACAAAGCTAAATTTTAAATGGCCGTCGGTGGTGCAATGGTTGTGTGCGCAGAGTGAGTTCGATTCCTGCTCAAACCACTAAACATTTATTTCGGCGGCCACCTCGCGACATTATCGATGCCATGAGAAGCTTCTCAAAAATACCGTTCGGAATCGCTGTAAAACTGCAGGCCCCAATCAGTGAGTGTAAAAAATGAACACGCACAACTCATTAGTTGTGAGAAGCTCTCCACAATCCCTTTATGGGATGCAATAGGAAACCATTTTTTTATTAAATTTTAACCTTAAACCTTAAACAACTAAATTTGAAATATTAAAAACGTTTGGTCATTTGCTGAGAAGTGCTTCGTGCGCGCGCTGTTGGAAATCGGTAACCACCAAAACTTCTGTTGGAATTCGGTATCCACCCGAAGCAATTTGTTGTATGTTCTTGCATGGAAATAAAGTCTCAGATTGCCTGTATCCCACGGTATGTGACATGACGATCTTGCAATACCTGTTCACCCACAGTATGTATGTTTTCTGGCACAACATCCGATCTTGGAAGACCTGCACGGAATGACACGTTTTCAAAGTGCTGTAGGATGGTGCATCGTCGGTTTATGTATAAAAGTTTAAGTTAAACTCCACATCGAAAGTTGTGAGAAATAATTGCACGAAAATTATCGAGAGTCATTATTTGACTGAGATGCATTTTTCGAGTCACTGAAATACGCTCGTACGTTAACACATTCGGAGTTCCATTATATGTAATTTGTATCGATCAAGACTGTCGCATTTCGAAGGTTAAGTCCGTTAACCCAGAAGATTACTCATAGAATTTTAATCTGTAAAAACTAAAGTTTAATTTTTAACCTCATTTTGAATTGGTGTACAATTTGGTGCGACTCTGCTAAGTATCAGAAATGCAACCATAATAAAAACATACATAAAAAATCAACTGTTTGACAAACGGAAGCCGATCGAAAATTTTCCGATGCGTCGCCGATTTGACCGACTGTCCCGATTTGACCGAGTGGTTCAATTTTAAAAAAACGAGTAAACTAAGAGCCGCCAGTTTCATTTTTATATTGTGCCGTCATCTTCGATAATTTTGTATCGGCACGGAATTGCTCTAAAGTGATCTAAGCAAAATCGATGTACTAGTCGACAGTCAAAACTTCTCGTCACTCGAATACCAACAAACAAAACGAGTGAAACCATATAGTAATATACTAAGAGTTAGCAGCAACAGTTAGCTGACCGGAAACTAAGAAAAGTCACTGGAAAAGTTTGAGCACAGAGTAATACAAACTTGGCAACCCACACAGAATGAGAAAAATCTTTAATTTAATACATTTGTGTTTCAATTGTAATCTCTATAATGAGTTTTACTCTAACACTTCATTACATTTTGCATTATTTCACTTGTTATCCCTTTTTTCCTCGATGTAATTATCACAAAAATACTCCCAGTTGATGAGCTTCGTACTTTTGGTTCAAATGTGAGAAAAACGCATTGAGCAACCCTACATACTTCCAGTCATCTATCGCTATTTCTCTTTGTTACTTTATCCTGCATGTTTCGCCAACTCTAAGGTTGATCAGCTGTGGCACAGAACCCCCTGAGTGAAACCTTAATCATTCTCTGCTCTCTCTCTCTTACTCTCTTCATTGAATACTTATATTTCAATACACGAGCAGCTTTTTGATAGTGTTAACTACTTATATACAAATTCGAGCGTTTGAGTGAATTGTGCCCAGTTTTTGTTTCTCTTTTACAAGGGTTGCCAAATTGCGCACATCTTCTGGTTGTCTAATTCTTGTTTATCTTTGGTCTAAGCACAAAGTTGCCACCAGAAATGACAATTTAATCTTAAATTGGGTGGTGTGGTGTAAACGGCAAACATTAGAGAACAAGGTTCTCGCTAACCTGGCCGTGATAAACTGCGGGCTAATGTCGCCTTTAGATATGTTTATGTTTTTGAAATAGATGAACCTTTAAAATTAGATCTGTGGGTAAAATCGGGCCAGCCGGTCGAATCGGCACAAATTTTAAACCGATGAGAGCCAATTATGTCGACGGTGACGTGAGCTACAAACAACGTTTGGTTCGGCTTTCGTCGGTCTTAAAGTTGATTTTTTGTTTGTTTCAAAGACGATCAAGAAGTAGACAACCAGAAGATGTGCGCAATTTGGCAACCCTGGTAAAAGAGAACCAAAAAGTGCCAGATATTCACTCAAACGGATTTCTCTCTCGTGTCATATCTTGATTATTTCATACTTTTTGCATAGTTTATGCAATTTTATTTCAACACGGTTGGAATTTGTATAGTTATATACAATAACACTATCAAAAAGCCGCTTGTGTATTCAAATATTCAATGAAGAGAGTAAGAGAGTGGGCAGAGAAGTGCTAGGGTTTCACTCGTTTTGTTTGTTGGCATTTGAGTGAAGAGAAATTTTGACTGTCTATTTGCACATCGTTTTTGTTTGTTTTTATTATGGTTGCATTTTCTTGGCAATTAGCAGAGTTGCATCAACTTGTACACCAGTTTCAAATAAGGTAAACAATTAAACTTCAGTTTTTACATAATAAAATTGTATGAGTAGTCTTCTGGGTTAGCGTGGGTCCGTGCCGTATTTTCGGAAGGGGGGGTCATCTTGATATTTAGGTTCAAAAATAGCACTATATTCAAAAATTACCTATTAAATAGATAATTTCAGGGGGGCCGAGCCCCCGGTCCCACCCCCTGCGTACGTCCATAGTGTGGGTTAACAGAGGTAACCTTCGAAATGCGCTAATCTTGGTCGGTGTAAATGCCGTATAAATGCGACATTAGGCTGTAACACAATGCTGGTGCCAGGTTGCCTAAGTTACAAATATAAATGGCAACCCTCGTATATCAATGGAAACCTTTTTTGTTTTTGCTAAACTTCTAAGAGAATACCCAGATAATAATCATTGTTTGGAGGCATTTATGTTGTTTATTTGATATGAGAAAATCAAAAATAATTTTGATACACGCCCTATAATTTATTTCATTGATACGAGTGCGGATCAATAAGTTCGGGACTTTTCGAATTTCCCTCGTAGTTATATGAAATACAACACTGCTCCCATCATATACCACCTGTTAATAGACTACTGTCAAATTTTGAGCAATTTCTGTCATTTACTTTGCATTTAACAGCCGTTCAAAACATACAACCTCGTGCATTTTTTTTAAATGGCAATAAAGTGGTTTACTGACTTTCGTTGTGGTCGCACAAATACAAATTCCGCTGAACGTTCTGGACGGCAAATTGAGGTCAATACACCCGATAGTGTCGCAAAAATCCAAAATATGGTGTTGGTCGGTCGAAGAGTAAAAGTGCGTGAGATTGTTGATGCCATAGGCATTTCATATGTCAGTGTGGTTTTGATTTTAAACGATCAGGTTGGTTTAAGCAAGCTGTTTGCAAGATGGGTGCCGCGTTTGCTCTCAATTGACCATAAACGTGAAGTCTCAATGACAAAATTCCATGAATTGGGCTGGCCCTCAGTGACTATTTCCTATTTCCAAACCTAAAGATATGGCTCGGTGGAAAGAGATTTAGCTGCAATGATGAAATTATTGATCAAACAAATGCCTATTTAATGGACCTCGAAAAATCCTATTTTGGAAAAAAATGTGTTTCATTCAAAAAGTCACGGACTTCATGATCCGCCCTCGTATGTCCGGCAAATTCTAAATTGATTGTAAAATTAATTTAATTTTGATAAAAAAAAAAATGGTTTCTCATTACATACCATGAAGGAATTGGAGAGAGCTTCTCGCAACCAGTGAGCTGTGCACTTTTTAGTTTTATACTCACTGATTGAGACCTACAGTTTTTACACTGATTCCGAATGGTATTTTGATAAGCCTTTTCATGGAAAAATGCTCGATAGTGTCGCCGTCACTATGCGACTTTTGCTGTCACTTTTGATAAACACTAAATTAAATATTTTGTTAATATGTGAATTTTTTAATCTCTGGCATTCCAAAGACGATTTACAATTAGACGACCAGAAGATGTGCGCAACTTGGCAACCCTGGTAAAAGAGAACCAAAAAGTGCTAGGAGTTCACTCAAACGCATTTCTCTCACGCGTCATATCTTGCTTATTTCATACTTTTTGCATAGTTTATGTAATTTTACTTCAACATGGTTGGAATTTGTATAATTATATACAATAACACTATCAAAAAGCTGCTCGTGTATTGAAATATTCAATGAAGAGAGTAAGAGAGAGAGTAGAGAAGTACTAGGGTTTCACTCGTTTTGTTTGTTGGCATTTGAGTGAAGAGAAATTTTGACTGTCTACTTGTACATCGTTTTTGGGCATTCAATACATAGTTGATAAAACAGCATACAACTTTGTTAGTTGACATGAGAGTTCGTTCACAGACTAAACACGAAAGTATTTCAGATAAACAACAGTGAAGTGGTAGGGACATCAATTCGGAAATACTGGTTTTTTGATAAACAATCTACAAATCATTTAATTAATATGTGAAACGTGTTATATTTTTATTTGAATTTAAACATTTTTAAATTAAAGCAGACTGCAAATGCGAATTGGAGTGCAACAGGAAAAAGTAGTAATTTAATTTTAAAAAAATTTGAATTACGAACTATCACTTGGAAAACTCTCTCCCACATAAGTAAAAAGTTTCATATTATTGCCATATTGTATTTCTTGCGTTAAATTGTAATTTTTTCTTTTTAACCAGTATTAAGTGTTGCTGCTCTATTTTTATCCACAGGTGTATATTCTGCAAAATTGAAAAACATTTATTATACCCTTTTCACATTTACCGCGTTCCAGCTGAAACGCCGGCGTTTCGCTCTCTTTCGATGATTTCAGCGAAACACACTTTAATTGGCACTTATTTCCATACAAAAAAACGCAAACATTATGCTCTTTTTACTGTAGTTTGTTGTTTGAAATCACAGTAAAAATGAGAGAGAGCACAGTGTTGTACTCCAATAGTAGTTAAAAAAAGGACTAAAATGAAAAAATTTCCATTGCTGGTTCAAAGCAAATGTCAGAAAAATGAGGGAAAACAAATCTGTTTGTTTACATTTCTAGTTTGCTTTGTGGTGGTAAGTACTTATTGCAATGTGGTTTATGTATGTATGTGTCAATGTTATTATCAATGTGTGTATCATATGTATGTATCAATGTTATTTTATATTTCTTTATTCACAAATGTGCGTTTGTGTTGTTTACAGTCAATACAGAAAACACAAAACAGAAATGAGAAATGTCACATGAAATCACAGTAGTTTAAAAAAGCATAATGTGAACACCATGGTTTCAAATGATTTCAAGAGAGCGAAACGCCGGCGTTTCAGCTGAAACGCGGTAAATGTGAATAAGCTATAAGTCCAATAAAATGTGGGTGCGGAGCACTCTCAGAGCAAAGAGAGTAATGACGTATTATACGTATATAAAAATGAGATAGCAAGAGAGCAACGACAATTTTGTGAACGAATATAACAATGTATGTATGTATATACAAGTGTCTGTTGCTTTGCAGTCTTTGACTTTTGTGGGAATAAAACAAAAAGTATTGAGCAAGAAAATAATGACACATATGCTTGCACTGGGTCTTTAAATAATTTTAAGTATTAATATTATTTAACTGTAACGTCATCATATGATAGAACGCTGTTTTTTATTTTCCAATGTAACATTTACGAATGTGTTCATAGAAATCGAACAGGTACCGTGTAGCAAAAAGTTGTTAACACAACCTCATTGGATTTTTTTTTGCATTTATTTAAAACCGATTATTTTATATAACTAAACTAAATGGAAAAGACACCATTTGGTTGATTGTTGTCATTGAAACTAAAATAAATAAATTTTATGAATTTAAAACAAAAAACAACCAGACATCCGTTAATGAATATATGTGACTAGATCTGAAATAGCGATACGATTTGCCAAAAATCATGGGGATGTATTTTGCAAAACTTATTTTTGAAATCTATATCATCTCTATTAATAAATATACTTGAGCTTGAATAAATAAAATGAAAAATTATCAGCAAAATGAAAACAAAAGAGGGCCAAAGGTGAACCGACGGAAGCAACCAAAGTTATATTCACCCATAGCCGACTGTTAAGAATTATTTTTACACTTTATGTACGTTTTGGAACTTTTTGTTGTTCTCGAAAATTTATGTACCCTATCGAATAACTTATATAAATACTTAATATAGTTTCTGGTACATTTTATGTACTTTTGTAAATTTATTCGGATAAAATAGAACACGTCATTCTCGAGTAATGATGACATATACATGCAAATTACAATTTTTATGAGCTATTTAGGGTAATTAGACACGTTCACATTGTATTAATATGTACACAAAAGTTGTTAAGCTTTACCATGGCTACAATTTTGCCAAATATTGTGAGTGAAAAATTTTAAGTCCCTTGAAGTTATGCTGAAATCAATGAAAAAACATATTTTTTCTCAAAAAAAAAGTCAATTGGTAAAAATTAATTTTTTCAAAAATTTGACTTTATGCAGACATTTCATGGGTACCGATCAACTCAGTAGACTTACCTCTAACCGATACAATTTGCTAGAACATTGATACAAAAATTTCATGCCAAAAACTACAACAGGGATATTAATGAAATATTTTCAAGGTAAATCAAAGATAGGTGGTAATAATATTAATCACAGGAATTGAATATGGAGCCTAAAGCTACAAGTTTTCATGAATTGAGTCGAATTTTATCATTTTGAAATTTCTATTTTAAAACAACCACATGACTCATTGGGATACAGAAATTTGCTGCCCTAAATCTTTGTACATTAAATCCATTGATTGAAGCTGTGAACTTTTTGTGTAGAATTCATACTAAATACATAATTAGTTTGATAGGAAGCTACGGAAACGTTCCCCTTTTTGTTGACAAGCATAGAGAACTAATTTTATATACATATGCAGTTGTATATGATTACTCTTACTGCAAGTTTTGAAAAAATTGTATGCTAAAACTTGACATAGACTGATAAGAACTACAAAGGGAATTAATGAAAGAACTTTTTAGTTGATACTAAAATATGTCGTATGATGTTTACAATACTGTCGCCGACGACAATGTCTCAAATTTTAGTCAATATAAAACTTGTTATACCAACTAAGATTAAAGCGGGATTATACTGTGTGATATAAATAAATGTTTACTTAAAGTACAATTTAGTTAAGAAATTTTAATTCTTGAATGTATTGGATTATATCAACAGTGTCGACCTAGTCAGTCATCTAGTGCTTCACCCGCATTATACACATCTACAAAAACGAAAAATATTACGGGCTACTTTCTCAACGTCCGGTTAACTTGTATCGTAACGATAAAGTGCCGGTTAGCATAATTGAAGTAAAACTTCTATACGGAGGGGTAAACATTTTTTAATGCAACGGAACCGGAAATTTGTAATGTAGCGGAAGCTGTTACGAAGTTCCCCAAAAGTATGCAACGTAAATCATGACAAGGGAGGTGAAGAGTAGAGTTTGACGATTAAAACAAAAAAAGAGAGTGTGCTTTAAGACCACACAACTGAAGTAAAACTTCTTTAGCTCCATCTACATGTTTATATATATGTTTGTATATGTCTATATGTATAATGTATACAGACATATAATAATTTTCTACAAATGTTTAAATTTAAATTCCGTTTCCATTGATAAATAAACATATTTGAGTTGAATTTTTATTTATTATTTGTTTTATTATTTTTAATCATTATTTATATTATTTTCATTATCGGATACATGAGTAGTTACTGTGGTTGATTGTAAGACTGAGACAATAGGCTTATGGTATGAAAAATATGATACATATGTTTTCGAATGAAAATTAGAAAGAAATCTAGAGAAAACTGCATCGATTGTTGTTCCATGTCGTGTGGTAGGCTCATTTCGGTTATTATTGATTTCAAGTTCTAATTTATCTCGAAGAAAGTTTATGAAGAGTTGTCCATCTTCGGATGCGAAATTAACATTGAAATCTCCTGCTAAAATGAGTGGCAACGTATGATAATTTTCTCCTAATTCTTCAGAGCCTACTCGACCGTAAATCATAAGTCTTTTATATATAAACTTTATAATGTTATTGACTGTGTTATTGGGCGAAATGTAAACAACTACCATTATGATGTTTGTTCCATCGTCCAAATCACAGTGAGCAGCACATATATCACCAATTGATGACTGGCCAATATCGAGTTCAGTAATATGTCTTAATAAAATGTCCATGTTCGAAGTTACAATGTTTGAAGTATCATTTGATTTCTGATAAATTGCCACTCCTGCTGATCTAACATTTTTACGTTTAAATTTTGCAATACAATCAAAATTCGGGATGTCAACATTATCATCGTCATTTGACCAAGTTTCTGATAGAAACAAAATATTGCTTGAACCAATTACGGGATCGCTCAAGTCCGCCACGTGTTTTCTGAGACTTTGGCAATTGAAAGTAACCATGGACAACTTTTTCCTGTCATGCATGAAATCAAGAATCGTTCTTCCTAATGTTGACAATGTATTCAACGATAATCGGCGAAATTCATCTTGTAAAGATATGACCGATGTATCATTTTTTCGACCATGATAAAATCTATTATCATTATCTTTTGGCACTATGTACAATCCTTCAATGCTGGTTACTCTTGATAGAGCAACATATAGTAGTGGCAGAGAATGAGTCCTTTGGTATTCATAAACCACTTCATTGAAGGTTCCACCTTGAGATTTGTGAATTGTCATGGCACATCCTGATACTAAAGGAAAATGATTTCGTTTTGCAATAATTGTTTTATTATTATTCATGGCAATGGCAGATGTTCTGCGTTCTATTGGGACGGCATGCTATAATTTTCATTCGAAAACATATGTATCATATTTTTCATACCATAAGCCTATTGTCTCAGTCTTACAATCAACCACAGTAACTACTCATGTATCCGATAATGAAAATAATATAAATAATGATTAAAAATAATAAAACAAATAATAAATAAAAATTCAACTCAAATATGTTTATTTATCAATGGAAACGGAATTTAAATTTAAACATTTGTAGAAAATTATTATATGTCTGTATACATTATACATATAGACATATACAAACATATATATAAACATGTAGATGGAGCTAAAGAAGTTTTACTTCAGTTGTGTGGTCTTAAAGCACACTCTCTTTTTTTTTTATATACTCAATGTGTATTTAGAATGTTATCCGGTCGATAAAGTTAACAAGAGGTCTAACGCCGGTTAGTAGTTTGTCGGAACGATTAATACAAACAGCTAACAACAGCTGTCTTCTTTAATTTGTTATGATTTAAGGCCTGTTTTTCGATCTCGAACGAAAACTTTCGTTGATGTTCTAGACGAAAGAAAGTTGATTTGGATTTCACAATCTTATCGTTTCAAGTTTTTCAAAACTTTTCAGTACAAATTTTGGTTTCTCTATTTCGAATGTGCTGTCATTTGGGAACAAACACAGAGTCAGGCGAATGAAAATTTCGACATAGAGGAACCCAATTTGAATCAGATGTGAAGGACTGATTTTCGTTACCTTAGCTATTCGTTCGAGATTGAGAAACAGCCTGTAAGTATTTGGTTTTCTAAAATTGACTTGCGTTATTCCACCAGGTCTACAAGTAACTATCCCACTGCAACTGAGAAATTCTTCCCACGATGTCATTTTGATTGTTTTCTGCCATAATTTTAATAAATTATAATTTGCACAAAAACAATAATAAAGTAAACAGCTGAAATCTTACTTACTGATATATTTTATCAGAGTTGCCAGCGTAAAACATATAATATTCTGTTGAAATTAACCGGAGTATGAGAAAATGAAAAATTTAAAAGGCAGTATATCGTTCCGAGAAATTAAAGTACCGATTAGTACACGCAAAGAAAAAACTCGTTCCTCCCAAACGAAATCTCAGATAACTGAAGTTCGCTTTGGAAATGCTTGCAGCAAACGAGTTATGAAAAATATAAGCTGGAAAAAACGTTTGCGAGAAAACGAAAAACGGTTCCGCCAACTGTTGGTTCGGTTACAGCAACCGAGTTCTAGTTACTCCAAAACAAAAAAAAAACATTTTCGAGAACTGAAAAACATTTGCAGTAAACGATTTATGAGAAATGAGAGCTGAAAACCCCATTACGATAAACGAAAAACTGTTCCGCCAACCGTTCCTTCGGTTACAGCAACCTAGTTGTAGTTGCCCCAAACTACAAAAAAAACGTTCGCCAGAGCTGAAAAACGTTTTGCAGTAAACGAGTTCTGAAAAATTAGAGCTGAAAAAACGTTAGCGAGAAACGAAAAACGGTTGCACCAACTGTTCTTTCGGTTACAGAAACCGAGTTGTAATTAAAACTATTATTTATGGCTTCCATAAGCCCTTTTTTGTTTAAATTTCCAACTGTTATGATTTTGGTTTTACCCATAAAGTTTGTTTTAAAAAAAAAAGTTGTATTTTTTGACGATTTGTTCACTTTTTACTTACACGTCTGTCTCGTCTTGCATTCAAATAACAACGTGACAATTGTCCATCCAAGATAACGGGTTTTTCAATAAGAGCGCTACAAAAGTTTTTTTTAAATAAAACAAAACCGGTTTTAGATACCAATGAAATTCTTTATTCCTGTGAAAGTACGTTCGATGCCATTATGTATGGAACTCGATTTCTTTTGCATGGCCACCACGGGCACGCTTGCAGAAGTCCAGACGCTGAACCCAATTTTCAACGGTTTTCAAGCATAAATCTGCCGATACTGCTGCAATTTCACGTTCGATATTTGTCAATTCATCAATCGTCGCTGGCTTGTTGGCATAGACCATGGACTTGACGTAGCCCCACAGGAAATAATCTAACGGCGTCAAATCGCACGACCGAGGCGGGCAATCGACTGGGCCATTTCGTGAGATAACACGTTCACCAAACTTGGTTTCCAATAAATTCATTGTGGCATTCGCTGTGTGGCTTGTGGCGCCGTCTTGTTGGAACCACATGTCCTCCAAGTCCATATTATCCAATTGGGACCAAAAATATTCGGTTATCATTGAACGGTAGCGATTCGCATTCACAGTAATGTGCCGGTCTTGATCATCACGGAAGAAGTACGGCCCAATGACGCCGCCGGCCCATAAACCGCACCAAACCGTAATTTTTTCGGGATGCAATGATGACTCATGGATTACGTGTGGATTGCTGTCTGACCAATAACGCATATTTTGCTTATTGACGAAGCCATTCAGCCAGAACTGAGCCTCATCGCTGATTGTTGAGGCCTCTTAAAGTTGAGGCCACTGACTCCAAATTTCGGTAGCAAATTTTAATAATTTCGACTCGTCGTTGGCTCGTATATCTTTCCATGATGAAATGGCAAACCTTACTGAAGAGAAATATGAAAAGAGCGGGAAAAAATATGGCGTCGTTTGCTGTCCCTATCGATGTTGAAAACCCCTTTATATTGACAAGGTAGAAGATCACTTTATGCGTGAGTGTGTATGCCAAACGAGTGGATAAGACTGTGCATACAGTCGACAGAATAAGAGAAATTTGCGTTCTTCGTCAACTGTGCTGTTATTAGAAAAATGGTTAATTTCAGTTATCGCAAACGTTTTTTAAATTTGCGGCAAATGTAATTTTGTAAGTGTTTGCTGCAAACGAGAACTCGTTTGCAACAACATGATACACATTTCCGACATATGAGTTTATTTGGGAGAACTGCCTGAACGGTTACGGTTAATAAATTAATAGAAATCAATCAAAGTATTATTGCGGCAACCGAGCAATAAACTTTTTTTTCTGTACGTGTACACAGCCACTTTAACCGGACACTGAGAAAAAAGGGCCTAATAGCTTATTCACATTTACCGCGTTTCGGCTGAAACGCCGGCGTTTCGCTCTCTTGAAATCATTTTGAAACCATGGTGTTCACATTATGCTTTTTTAAACTACTGTGGTTTCATGTGACATTTCTCATTTCTGTTTTGTGTTTTCTGTATTGACTGTAAACAACACAAACGCACATTTGTGAATAAAGAAATATAAAATAACATTGATACATACATATGATACACACATTGATAATAACATTGACACATACATACATAAATCACATTGCAATAAGTACTTACCACCACAAAGCAAACTAGAAATGTAAACAAACAGATTTGTTTTCCCTCATTTTTCTGACATTTGCTTTGAACCAGCAATGGAAATTTTTTCATTTTACTCCTTTTTTTAACTACTATTGGAGTACAACACTGTGCTCTCTCTCATTTTTACTGTGATTTCAAACAACAAACTACAGTAAAAAGAGCATAATGTTTGCGTTTTTTTGTATGGAAATAAGTGTCAATTAAAGTGTGTTTCGCTGAAATCATCGAAAGAGAGCGAAACGCCGGCGTTTCAGCTGAAACGCGGTAAATGTGAAAAGGGTATTACCTTTCACTATAATAAAAAAACAACAACACCAACAACAGCAACTACAACAACAACTACTAATACTACTACTGATATGTTGGTGATTTACACTGTGTATAATTTTTTAAGTCATGGCAAAATAACCATATACGGACACCACTACGTGATAAAAGACTAAAAAAAAGGCGCGTGTTTCCCAATTTTTCCCAAAGTCATGCACTTTTTTTTTATGGGCCGCCAAAGATTTGGGGCCTCGGTATCATTTTCGTAAAAATGTGATCATTTTCTCAGGCTCATATCTTGCAAACCGTTCAGAATTACCGTTCGATTTACTCTCTGAGGCAAAGTTGTAGCTCAAAAATAGTAGAACAAAAATTGCGAACATATAAAATCAAAAAAACTTCAACTTCCAGATCAATATCGCAAAAAACTTAAAAAAATTCGATTTTTTTTACCTTTTTTCCCGTGTTCTGGTCCATAGGTAGCAAACCGTTCAAAATTCAAGGAAACAATCAACTACAAAAATTTACCTAAGATCTCAATAAACAAATTTCTAGAACATATAAACTTCCTAGAGATGATTCTTAACACTGTTTAGGTAGCACGCAAAAGTGAAAAATTTGCCGAAAATTTTTTAATTTCATTTTTTTTTACCTTTTTCTCCTGTTCAGGTCCTTAGGTAGCAAAAAATGAAATATGCCTCGCCAGAACCATGTGTTTGTCCAAGGGTTAACACCGTTTAGGTAGCGCTTAGGTATCACGCGATCATGCACCGACAGCGAGAGAAAAAACAACATGGTGGAAAAAAGCTGTCTGTTCTACTGTTGGAATTATGGACCTTTCAGTGTGTGTTGATACTTAGGGATCTTCGATCGATACTAATACGCACATGTAAATTACATAATTGAGTTTGTATTTATATATACGATTGATGATCTTCCGATGGTATCAATTCAGGCAGAGTAGTTACGCATCTGATGATGAAGTTGTCACAGAGTTCGAAACTAGTCATGCCAGTGAGTGTGCTTTACTGAATTGTGTATTACACCCAGCGAAATAATTATAAACGCAATATATTTTTCTCGGTACTCTCAATGCACTGGGTTTTTGGACTATAATTTTAATGCATATATGTGTCATTAGGTATATTATGTCAGAGAATATAACCATTCGATCTCTTTTACAAGTTAAATGAAAAGTGACGTTGTTTTTTCAGTGTTGTTTTTTCAAAAAAACGCGATGGCGCTGGCTAGGCCATGTCAGTAGAATGGATGAAGACGAACCAGCATGAAGGGTTTTCGAAACCGAACTCGAAGGAAGACGAAAAATAGGAAGACCAAGACTCCGCTGGAGAGATCAGGTTGAGAAACCCTGCGTACACTTGGTATTGCCAACTGGAGAAATAAAGGTAAAGATCGAACTGATTGGCGAAATATGTTATCTTCGTTTCGTAAAGTCCCTGACTCCCCGGGGTTGTCCGAGACCGGATAAGTGAGTAAGTACACTTTTAAAACGCAGATATACGAAAACGTTTTTGTTACCCGCTCTACCGGAATCCGTTGCCAGTTGTCATTTTCGTAAATGTTTCATTTTGTACTATAGTGTAATTTGAAGTCCAATATTTCATTGAATACAATTGAAGCCCCTGGTGGAAGAAGGTGCTAACTCACTTTTTTCAAAAACAATATTTTCCTTCTTTTAATGATTTAAATTTTTTTTTTAAATTTAATTTTAATACTTTAAATGTCAGATTTTGATTTTGTTTCTTATCTAAAATAAAATCAGATACTATGGAAACATTAAAAGAAGAAATAATATTGATTTTGAAAAAAAAGAGTTAACACCTTCTTCCTTATCGGTTAAACTTTATCGGTTAAACCATATCGGTTAAGACTTTATTGGTCATAAAAAAATAACCAATAATTCTTAATGATTTTTGCTGGTGTGCACTTAAGATATAGTACCTACGGTCAAGTAGCGGACAACACTTAATTTGGAGTGTTACCAATCATCCAGTATATAAAACTGTTGCGCTTGATTGACACAAAATTTTGATTAATTATTGTTGGGGCAATAAATGTACAAATGAGGCAATAAAAAAATATCACATTGAAAAAGATTTCCACACCAGAGTTGTCTATAAATTTAAAAACCTGACAAACAAAAATAGCATTTTGAGTTCTAAACTGGATTTTGGATAAATACATTTAAATTTTATGAAATGACTCCATGTACAGAAAACGCAGCTAATTTTGAACGCATTCGTTGTAAATACCTTTGAACTCATAATGCCATTTGTGTTTGACAGTGTATTTGAAATATTTTCCGATACCTTAAATACTATACTTTCCAAAATATGGTTACATTTACTTTTAAAGGATTTAACAATTATAAGCTAGAAATTACTACATATACTTTATGTCCAGGGTATTTTTTATGTTCCAGGCCGATGTTGTTTAACCGCCATTTCTGTTTGGTTGACATTTGTCAGTTTGTATTTGACAGTTGTGCAGAGCAGACGATAACAATTTATTATGGAGGATCTAACGCACCAACAACGTGTGGAAGTTATTAAAAAAATTTATCTAAATATTCGTTCAATTGTAACAACCCGAAGAATTTTGCGGGATTTTTTTGGTTTAAATAATGTGCCGAGCAAGTCAACCATTCTGCGTATTGTAATGAATTTTAAAACTTTGTAAACACTGAGAGATAAAGTGAAGTCTGATGCTAAAGTGAATTCAGATGCTAAAGAACAACATTATAGAAGAAATTAGAGCAATAACACTCGAAATATGCAAAAATGTTGTGCAAAATATGGTTAAAAGTGCGAAGCGGCCAGAGGCGGCCATTTAGTCGATAGTATATTTCATACAGTAGTATATTTCAAATTAATTCGTAAATGCCATTTCGTAACGTTTTGCTTTTGCTTCTATGAGTTTCGTACGATTTGGTAAAAATGAAAGAAAAGTGAATACATTCTTTTCGAACGAACATCTGGCAGCTCCATGAGAAAAGAATAGACAAAACAGAAACAAGGAAACAAAATAAGGTACCACGAAGAAATTTGTTAGAAGCTACAAGAAAAAAAGTAGCTTTAGACGAATGTAAACAATTAATTTACTTTAAGTGCTGTATTAAACATAGACAGGAGTATTCCAAGAGTTTCAATAGTAGCAGTTATCGAGCACCAAAGGAGTCAGTATTTTGTTCAAAAATTGAAACGACGAATTTTAAGAGACGCATCAACATACATAAAGGGGTTTTCAACAAAGACGCTACAAAAGTAAATCGATAGGGACAGCAAACGACGCCATATTTTTTCCCGCTCTTTTGACATTTCTCTTCAGTAAGGTTTGCCATTTCATCATGGAAAGATATAAGAGCCAGCAACGAGTCGAAATTATTCAAATTTACTACCGAAATTTGGAGTCAGTGGCCTCAACTTTAAGAGCGCTACGTCCAATTTCTGAATTTCATTTCTGGCTGAATGGCTTCGTCAATAAGCAAAATATGCGTTATTGGTCAGACAGCAATCCACACGTAATCCACGAGTCATCATTGCATCCCGAAAATATTACGGTTTGGTGCGGTTTATGGGCCGGCGGCGTCATTGGGCCGTACTTCTTCCGTGATGATCAAGACCGGCACATTACTGTGAATGCGAATCGCTACCGTTCAATGATAACCGAATATTTTTGGACCCCAATTGGATAATATGGACTT
This sequence comes from Phaonia tiefii, assembly GCA_963931995.1. NCBI lineage: Eukaryota > Metazoa > Arthropoda > Insecta > Diptera > Muscidae > Phaonia > Phaonia tiefii. The sequence continues at coordinate 213,327,984 of OZ008368.1, forward strand.
GGAGGACATGTGGTTCCAACAGGACGGCGCCACAAGCCACACAGCGAATGCCACAATCAATTTATTGGAAACCAAGTTTGGTGAACGTGGTATCTCACGAAATGACCCAGTCGATTGGCCGCCTCGGTAGTTCGATTTGACGCCGTTTGATTATTTCCTGTGGGGCTACGTCAAGTCTATGGTCTATGCCAACAATCCAGCGACGATTGATGAACTTCGTACGAATATCGAACTTGAAATTGCAGCAGTATCGGCCGATTTATGCTTGAAAACCGTCGAAAATTGGGTTCAGCATCTGGACTTCTGCAAGTGTGCCCGTGGTGGCCATGCAAAAGATATCGAGTTCCATACATAATGGCATCGAACGTACTTTCACAGGAATAAAGAATTTCATTGGTATCTAAAATCAGTTTTGTTTTATTTAAAAAACTTTCGTAGGGCTCTTATTGAAAAACCCGATATGTATGGGGTAATGTTGTACAAAATCGTACGTGGTAACGCAGAAGTATGACAACTCTTTGCGTTTCGTGCATTTCTTTAGTAAATATTTAAAAAAAAAATTTTTATTAAAGAAAAAGTTTTGGAAAATTATATTTGTAAAAGTACTATAAAACTAGGAAAAATACTTTAATCAATAAAAATATATTATGCAGTGTTTTCTCTTTACATTTTTTAATTTCACTGCAGTTTTACCAACTGTTTTGAATACGCAATATTGATTTCACTGTTACATGGCTGGTAATTGTATTAAATTGGTAAAACTTTCATGCAATAAAATATTATTACAAAATATTGTACCATTTAAGATTTATTCAAAGAAAAAACATTGGCCTGGAACATAAAAACAGCATGTACATAGTAATTTAGATTTGGACTTCAGTAAAATCAATATTAAGTATGCAGATTAGGTGGCAATGAAATGTATAGAGCAAATTATCTATCCAATTTTAATGGACCCCGAGCGGATTCTTTAAGCAAGGGAAATGATGAAAGTTGACGAAGAGCACCGCGAGCTTGAGACAATAATATTGTTGATGGCAACCCTATGTTTTGTTGTTTTGTAATGAAAAAACAAAAACAAATCATACCTGTTTAAAACCAATGGTTTTTCGACATGATAAAAAAGAGTTGTGCATGAAAGTGTTCCAATGTTAGTGCTTGGTATTCTTCAAACATGTGTATAAAGGAATTCTCATTAATATGATGAGTGTTTCTAGATATATATTTTTGATGAATTCACCGAAAGCATGCCAAAAACGTCTGCTGATGAAGATCATGGCAAGATCCGAAATAGCTATACAGACAGCCTTGGTATCATTGGAACATTTTTATGCTGGACTTTTTTGAAAGTAATATAAACCTAATAAATAAGCTTTATATTATTTAAAAAGGTCTTGAGCTTTAATAAATTTAGAAAATTGTAAGATAAAAACAAATCTCAACTTTTTACGTGGTGAAAAATTGAGGCAAAGCCGTGCCTTCTTTGAGATCAATATTTAATGGTTTAGACATTTTAGGTGTTATTTTGCATTCAATGGAAAATTTAAAGTTTCCCGTCGATTTCCAAGAAATTTTGGAAGTTAATTTGGTTTGATGTTGGTAATGAAATGGTAAAAGTTAGAGAATAATCTAACTACTCTACATGTTTCAACTCTGAATGTGAACAAATTGTAAATTTGTGGGAAAAGAATAATTCAGTTTGTTTGGGAGTTTTCAAAAAAAAATGCATCAAGGTGAAAAAAATATTGGAAGTCTATACTAGGGATGCCAAACGGGAAATCCCGGGATTTTTCGGGATTGGTGAATACCGAATCCCGGGGTTTTAATGAATTAATCCCGGGATTATATTAATTTTCAAGAACATAAAAGTAAAAACAATGACAAAAGTTCAGTGTGGTGTTATTTTTTGGAAGAGTCGAAAGCTGTTCCTCAAGCAAAATGCAAATTATGCAAAAAGGGTTTAAAAACCAAGGGCGGTTTAATAACACGCCTTAACGTAACTTAATTTTGGCACATAATTTTGGTCTATTAAACGGCTTACTCTCCAAAAATTAAAAAAATTTATTGCGTCGGGTAGAACATGTTATTTTAAGCACAGAAAGTCAAATAACAAAATCGGGGCAAATTCATAGTTTCGGAGTTATGGACCCCGACATTTCGAATACTTTTTCCACTAACGTACCTTGTAAAGCCATTGATATCATTCTTTTGTATAAAACAAATCGAAACAAACTCAAAAAAGTATGTAGCATTTTTCGATAAGTCACGTTATCGGATGTTGAAATTTTTAAAAATTATCGAATTTTTTTCGTTTCTCAAACAAAAATGTAACAAATGTAATTTTAAAATAATTTTTGTTTTTGTTTGAAAAAAGTACAGAAAAATATTCGAAAATGTGCGCGATGTTTCTAACATAGTTTTTGGTTGAGAAAAGGGAATAAAAATCGATAATTTTCCTAAATGTCAATATCCAATCATTCGATAACTAAGCCACTTATCGAAAAGTGCTACATTATTTTATGAGTTTGTTTTGAATTTTGTTTTATACAAAAAACTGATATCAATGGCTTTACACGGTACATTAACGTCATAACCATAACCCTCTCTCATATCCGAAATTTCGGGGCCCATAATTTTATTATTTTACTTTCGATTTTGTTATTTTACTTTCTTTGTTTAGAATAATGTATTCACACCTCCTGATGGTTGTTTTTGGAGTGTAAGCCGTATATAGACCTGTTCCCAAAAAAATTTAAAAATAGAATCCCGAAATGCCGGAAAATCCCGGGATTTCGGAATCGGGATTTCGAAAATTTTTTAAAGTCAATCCCATTTACCATCCCTAGTCTATACACTTCCAATACGACACAACATACTTTACTCCCTCAACGGTTCCATGGTTTAAAAGTGGGGCAATGTGGGCCACCTGGAGGAAATATCGTTCCTAATATGGGTTTAAAACCATAGAAAATGCCAAAGATGAATTAAGATAAAATAGGTATGTGATCAAATCGGTTCTAGAAAAACGGATATGTACAATTGTCCGATTCGGCTCAAATTTTGTGGACTTTTGAGGATAAAATAAAGCAATTTCTGACCTCTGTCAAAGCCATTTAGCAAGAACACATCTCTTCAACATCATACCTTTGGGGGTTTCAAAAGCGGAAGGGTGATGTCACCGCTAAGATGCAAATATGGTAGCATGAATCATATAAAATTATGCCAACCCAGTAAAATTGCTTAGAACCCTGTTGCCAACATCATGTGGTGTTGAACGACTTACTGTGTAATGAAGTGAGTGAGGTTATAAATGTTTATAAAATGATACAAATACAAGGTAGTAGCGTCAGCCCAGCTGATTTCCTTTGTTTACATTTCATCGTACCCAGTAAATGTCAAAGTTGTTCGTGTGCGTGCGTTCTCTTTTGATTTCATCTACCCAACGGCGTAAGCCTTAGTAAGAAGGCCTGAAATCATGACCAAACAGGCATTCTTTAAAATACGGAATGCCTTCCCTACACTTTACCTCCTCCTTTCTTTTTAACATTGTGTGAGATTGGGAGGCAAGGCCTTCCTTGCCCATTGCCTAAAGAAGGCCTTAGAAGGCATGCAAAGAGGAAGGCCTTAGAAGGCATCTACTTTAATTTATTTTTGTTAAACAAAAATAAAATTAAAATAATTTATTTTATCACGAAATCATTATCCACTTCTACATATTTATTTATACGTATGTCTGTATCTATCTTTACCACGCCCAACTTCAAATTGAAAATTTTGAAAATGCCCTGAAAAATATTAAATAAACAATATAATTTTAAAATTTGTATGAAATTTTCCAATTAACTTACGGTTCAAAAGAATCGGAAAAGAAATTTCTCAAAATTGTAAAAATCTTCTTTTTGGTTATACCTGATGAAAAAATTCATGCATTCCGCAGGCCTTATTTTAGGAAGGCATTACAAAAGAATCATTCCGCATGCCTTATTTGTGGAAGGCCTTGCGACTTCCGGCGCTGGGTATCTATGTTCACAATTGTACATGTATGTGTAACATTTTATCAGTTGATTCTGACAATAACTCGGTACGGAAATTACAATAATGCTAATGCTCTACTACCTTGTATTTGCATCATGGTCTATAACTAGCAAAGATGCCAAAAATGTTGCTTATTGTGAATGGTTAGGAACAAATTAATTTGCAACCTGCTGAGTAAATGTAGCTTTCCCGGAAACTATTGGAGCAACCGCAACAACAATTGCACATGACATGGAAAAATCTCTGGTCTATCAAGAAATGGCGCAACCCAGACGATGCTTTATTTTAGGAACTTGTTGCAAGACTGCAAATTTTGGAGCACATCTGGAAAACGGCGAGGGTGGCATCGATCATGGGGTTTCTATAAATAGAGTAGAAGCCCAGGTATCTAACCCCTTTTTCAGATTCGATTTCTGAGTGGGCGTAACCGCATTTGAAAACTGAACTTTGCAAGTAGAAAATTCTTGAGAAGATGAGTGGAGATGTCTGAAAAACGTCAGAGGTGTGGCATCGATCATGGGGATATTATATGTTGTCTGGGAGACCCGGTATCCAACTCTATCCCCACTTGTTCAGATTTGATTTCAGAATGGCAGTATCCGTAGTGAAAGAATGCAGATTTCATATGAATCAGATTTAATAGGTGGCATCGATCATGGGGATATTACAAGTTGTCTGGGATCTGAAAGAATGTAGTGTTGGATTCTCGGTGTGCAACCTTATCCCCACTTTAATCAGATTGGATTTCAGAGTGGGCGTATCCGTTGTGATAGAATACAGTTTTCATATGGAAAATTCTGAAGAGGATGAGTGGATATATCTAAAAAACGATAGAGCTAGCACTAATCATGTAGTCCGGAAGCCCCAGTGTTCAACACTATCCCCACTTTTTTCAGATTCGGTTTCAGAGTGTGGAATTCAGTTTTCATACGGAAAATTCGCGAGGCATTTCTGTAAAACGACAGGGGCAGCATCGATCATGGGGATACCATAAGTAGTCTAGGAGCCGCGGTATTCAACCTTATCCCCACTCTTTTCAGATTCGATTTCAGAGCTGACGTCAGTAAAACCCCGGTTGCGCCGGTTGTTCGAAAGTGCAAATTTTCAGAAAATCTGCGGTCGGTGGATGTCCAAAAACCCGGTGGACGTGGTTTCGGTGTTTGAATACTCTGTATAACATATTTCACATCTGACTATTTGCAATTGAATATTTTGATTAAGTAAATGATTTAATAGGTATATTAAGCTATACTAATACACAAATTTATGTAGGCTGACGGTGTTCAGCTTTTTCAAGCGTCAGTATTGATAATTTGGGAGGTTGCAACTAACACATTAATTCTGACCTTAACATGATAAACGAATGGACAATAAAATGGGCTTCGTAACAAACGTTTGAAATCGAAATGTATATTTATTTCAAAACACAACGGAACACATACCGACAATTTGAATATGGGAATTTGAAAGTCTAAACGACTTGGCCAATGCATCATCGAACCTAGAGATATTATTTAATGAGTAACTGCCCTGAGTTAACCATCGAAATATAACAGGGAGTTATGTTTCTTCGGGCTGTTCACTTCATAATCTTTGGTCTGCTATATTCGACTGCTACCAGGGAAAAGTTATTTTATCTCCATTCTTCTCTATGGCAGTGAAATCGTTTACAACTATTATATCAATGACTTTCTACTTGAAGCGGCATTCACCAACATAAACAGATACAGTTTCCATAAAAGACCCTGAGATAGTATGTCATATTACTCATAACGAGGTTTTTACATCGAATTTTCGTTTTATCTCAAATTTTGGAAATTTAGTTTTATTGCACAAAATCATGTTTACTAATGAAACTAGTTACCTTAGTTAGTTTGAAAGAATAAAATTTGCTCAATCACTTTATGGAAAAAAATATACCGCAAATGTTGAAAGGTCATAAATCTGAAAGACAGCTTTTCACTTCAACAGTACGTTTTTGGGGTAATTTGCCCCATTGTGGGTCGGTGGTACAAAGGTTATTAGTGAATCGAATTATATGAAAATATGGTTGTGTATTTGGGGCTAAACGGACCCAATGATTTCGGTGGGTAAGGGATCGGTTTTGGCTTCCTAATCGCTCTTATAAACCCTAAGATGCATCTGGCCGAAGTCGTAAGAAATGACGCCTTCAGTGTTGGAAGTGATTCGGTATTGGCGACAAGTAAATGGTTTTTCAACAGAGACGCAACAAAATTAAATCGATAGGGACAGTAAACCACGCCATATTTTTCCCGCTCTTTTGACATTTCTCTTCAGTAAGGTTTGCCATTTCATCATGGAAAGATATACGAGCCAACAACGAGTCGAAATTATTAAACTTTACTACCGAAATTTGGAGTCAGTGGCCTCAACTTTAAGAGCGGAAAATCATCGGAAATCATCTTCAGCGATGAGGCTCATTTCTGGCTGAATGGCTTCGTCAATAAGCAAAATATGCGTTATTGGTCAGACAGCAATCCACACGTAATCCATGAGTCATCATTGCATGCCGCAAAAATTACGGTTTGGTGCGGTTTATGGGCCGGCGGCGTGATTGGGCCGTACTTCTTCCGTGATGATCAAGACCGGCACATTACTGTGAATGCGAATCGCTACCGTTCAATGATAACCGAATATTTTTGGCCCCAATTGGATAATATGGACTTGGAGGACATGTGGTTCCAACAGGACGGCGCCACAAGCCACACAGCGAATGCCAGAATCAATTTATTGGAAACCGAGTTTGGTGAACGTGTTATCTCACGAAATGGCCCAGTCGGTTGGCCGCCTCGGTCGTGCGATTTGTCGCCGTTAGATTATTTCCTGTGGGGCTACGTCAAGTCTATGGTCTATGCCAACAAGCCAGCGACGATTGATGAACTTCGTACGAATATGGAACGTGAAATTGCAGCAGTATCGGCCGATTTATGCTTGAAAACCGTCGAAAATTGGGTTCAGCGTCTGCAAGCGTGCCCGTGGTGGCCATGCAAAAGAAATCGAGTTCCATACATAATGGCATCGAACGTATTTTCACAGGAATAAAGAATTTCATTGGTATCTAAAACCGGTTTTGTTTTATTTAAAAAAACTTTTGTAGCACTCTTATTGAAAAACCCTTTATAATTTGTCGAAATATTTGCTGAATCGTGTTATTTAACGCATCTTTTTGCTGGGGTTACATAAAGTCATTGGTTTATCGGAACAAACTGGAATCTTTGGACGCCTTGGAAGATAAACTTGTGGGAACCATAGCTGAGATACGGCCCCATTGCTTGTAATTAATAGCCGACTTGACATATAGATGGTGCCAGTAGTCTGGAAAAAAATATTTTGGTGAAAAGTGGCAACCTTATAAAACATATGTTTTAAGCAGGAATCACAATGAAAGCAACATTTTCAATAGGCGTTCGCAATGTATGCCACAATTTACTTCGAATGCCACATACAGTGTTGTATTTTGAAATATTTACCATAAACACATTCTACAGATAAAATTATGTTGAAAAATTCAATTTTTGAAACAAATGTTTCATATTTTCAATGATATTTCTTAGTTTTGAAATGAAATTCCAGATGAAGCGCCAACGAAATGTCAATTATGTAGCTTGATTCGAACAAAATTGTTGCTGAAGTAGAAGTAAATCAAACGTCATTTTGTGATACACCGGGAGTGGGAATGAGAGGGGATGATTTACAAAATTGTAGCTGGCATTGTGAATGAGGCCTTAAGTGTCAAGGCTCCACGTTGCTTAATATATTTATTTGAGCCATCACGAGGTGAATTTGTAAACATGAAAAAATTGGTAATGAATGTAATATAATATAATGCAAAATTTCCAATTGAAAGGTCTCAGTCCAAGCAATATTAAAGCCGCGCTAGATTCGACTGTAAAATATTGAGTAGCAGACCCTAAACGAGGCCGTACGAGGTGCCAAGGCGAACACCGTAGTGGTCGACCAATTGAGGTGTCCACGCCAGACACGGTTAAGAAAATTTCAAAAAGTGCTATACATCGTATATTGACCGAAGATTTGAATATGAGAAAGCTGTGCACAAGTTGGGTGCCGCGCTTGCTTTCAATAGAGCAAAAATGGCGTCGTGAAGGTGTGTCAGTAGAGTGTTTGGCGATGTTTCTCAGCAATAAAATTCGAATTTTTGCGTCGATTTATAAACATGGATGAGACATGGGTCCACCACTTCACACCTGACGCAAAGGAACACTCAAAGCAGTAGACTGGAATTGCAGAATCGTGTCTAAAGATGGCGAAGACGGTTCCAACAGCAGGCAGGTCATGGCGTCTGCATTTTGGGGTGGGAATGGGATAATTTTTATTGATTATCTTTAGAAAGGTAAAACCATCAACCATAATATTTATTATGCTAATTTATTGCACCGTTTAAGTGATGGAATTGTGGAAAAAAGGCTGCAATTGGCTAAAAAGAAAGTGTTATTTCACCAAGACTATGCTCCAGTTCACACATTCACTATTGCGATGGCCAAAATTAATGAACTAAAGTTCGAATTGCTTCATCACTCATCTTATTCGCCAAACTTAGCTCCCATGGACTACTTTCTATTTCCAAACTTGCAAAAATGGTTCGGTGGTAAAAGATTTGACAACAATGAAGAGGTGGAGTTGGCAGATAATGGCCTATTTTAAGGAGTTTGACAGTTCTTACTATAAACAGTGTATCGAAGCTATTGAATATCGCGCGAAAAAGTGTATCGAGATAAAAGGAGATTATGTTGAAAAATAAAGAAAAAATTTCCCAACTTTTTTGTGTCTTCTTTGTTAGGTGGGCTAGTTTTGGGACCGCCATCGTAAAACTATCTTCCTAATATAGTGAATTTTCAGTGTGAAATTATAAAGTCCCAATATTTTATTTAAATTTAAAGTCCTACACGACAAAAACAATACACTTTAAATAAATACAAATGACTGCAAATACTATTTCACTTGAGCCAATTATTTGTACTCGCTGAAAAATCTGTAATTTTTCGTTGTTGCAATATAGTTCCAAATATTGTATACTTGTGCCCAAACACAATGTGTTTGCATTTTAGTACTACATCTTGGAGACGCATTGATTAGTAGCTTATAATATATGCTTTTGTGACTCAAATGTGATTTTGTTTGTGGAAAACTGCTGACAACAAAAAAACGACAGACAAAAAAGGAACAAAGATGCAGAACATCTTCAATTCATGAAAATAATGCTTGCAAAGATATACATGGTTTTTCTCATCGTGTGTACTTGAAATTACAAAAAGTTTGATGCAATATATTTTAAATCAAATTTAGTAGGAAAGTATTGTGTAGGATATTTTTGAACTAGTATATAGTAGTAGTAGTAGTAGTATGTTCAAAAAACCTTCTTAGGTCGTTAAAGAATCTAGGAGTCGACAGCTTAGTGACACGCCTAATTGGGAAGCTTCTGGTGGATAGATCCGTCAAAGCTGAATAGGGTGGTGCTATAATTGCTAGGAACGTTAACAGGTGGACACCGGCATTGGGAGTTCTGTATCCACTATTATGGTTAACTTCTGTCAATGAACTGCTTTTTGAATAGGACAGGGCCGAATGCCAGGTCTATGCCGATGATATTGCTATCATCTGTACGGTTAGAAACCTCAATTTTTTTAGCAGTCGTACAACCAGCCTACTTAGTCTGATTTCGAACTGGACCACTAACAACGGACTAACGCTTAACCCACTTAAAACCGAGCGTATCTTTTTCTCTCGGAAATATAAAATACCCGCGTTTGAACTGACGTCAGTTAATGGGGTGCAAATACAGTTGACGGAAAAGGTCAAGTATCTGGGAATAATTCTCGACAGAAAACTGTCTTGGAAACCGAATGTGGAGGAGAGGGTGAAAAAGGCGTATGTTGCCCTTTACTGCTGTAAAGGGGTGATAGGAAAGCACTGGGGACTGTCTCCTAAGATCACCATTATACGGCAATATTCAGACCAATACTTCTCTATGGCATCGTAGTTTGGTGGAGGTCCCTCCAAAAGAAATATATTCTGAATTCCGTGATGAAAAATAGCCGTAATCGAATTAAGAGGTTGTCGCAACCGAATTAGAGGTTGGCACAACCTCATCAGAGTTTGACACAACCTCATCAGAGTTTGACACAACCTCATCAGAGGTTGACACAACCTTAACAGAGGTTGACACAACATCATTAGAGGTTGACACAACCTCATTAGAGGTTGACTCAACCTCACCAGAGGTTGTCACAGCCGAATTAGAGGTTGGCACAACCTCATTAGAAGTTGTCACAGCCAAATTCGAGGTTGTTACAACCGAATTTAGATTCTGTCATAAATGAATTATTAAAGTTTTGATGATTTATTTTCTTGTATTTTTATAAATGAATTAAAAAGTGAGAAAATAAAGTCATATATATGGGGTAATCTATATAAGTAGAATAATACATTTCATTTACATGCCTCTTCCAACCTTTATTGAAGTCCCGGCCATCATGGGACACCGCACTAATTCTGACGTGTTGTATCGGTTGTTCTAGGTCCAAAGCCCTTTTGTATCCAGACTACCGCATATATATCTGCTGTTGATATCTGCTTAAATAACATCTGCAAAATAAGACGGTTGAATACAAAATATATTTTACTTACCTTCCTAAATTAATATTTGATTATAAAATTTTAAACGTCAGATTTTAATTACATAGAATTATGTTGTGATAACCGAATTGAAAATGAATTCGGTTGTACCTACAGAATTCATGAGAAATCCGGTTACAGCAACCGAATTGACGCCAAATTCGGTCGTTGCAACCGAATTAAGGCTAGATTCGGTTATTGCGCCCGAATTGAAACAAATTCGATAGTTACAACCGAATTGATGTCAAATTCTGTTACTACAACCGAATTGAGGTTGGTTAAGGCCAGATTCGGTTACACCAACCGAATTAGGTACCAATTTCGGTTGTTGCTTCCGAATTAATTCGAAATTCGGTTGTTTCAACCGAAATTTTAAAAAATTTAGTTGACTGAGCGAATATAATTGAATATTCAGTTGTCACAACCGAATCAATTATGAAACGAGGTTGCTTCAACCGAATTTCGGTTGTGGAGACTAAATTCGGTCATAACAACCTCCATCCAGTCGTGACAACCTCAATTCGGTTGTGGTAACCTCAATTCGGTAGTAACAGCCGAATTTACGGTTGCTACGAACTCTTTTCAAACAATTAGTTCGCTGAGTGCAGCACTGATTAGCGTTAGTGGGGCAATGGGCACGAAGTAAGGTACTGCACTTAGTGTTATCCTGAACACCTGTTCTCCTGATATCATCCCTGGTGAGAATTGTGGGCATTCCGGACTTGCTGAATTACTTCACCGGATCAACTCTATTCCCATAAAAACGGACCTACCTTCTGCCAGCGACAAATCTAAAGACTTTTATTCCGAACAGTAATACCTGGGAAAAGTCACTGGAGATTTTTCACGGATGGATCAAAGTTGTACGAGCAAGTAGGCTATGGGGTCCATTCCCCAGACCTAAATGTAAATATCTCCTTCAAGCTGCCTGATCACTGTAGTGTATTTCAGGCGGAAATTACCGCCATACTGGAGGTTGCTGAACTACTGAAAAGTAGTGTCACAACCAAGGCTGATCTAGTAGAGGGTAACACATTAGAACAGCTGATTTTGCTTTCTTATGACCATATCTGTCAAATTCAGTGTATTTTGTTATTGTACTTTTTTGTTTACTTTGTTTGGTCGTATGTATTTCTGATGAATTTGACATTTAGAGGCATAGGACAAAAACAAAATCCCTGTTGTTGGTGCCCATGATTACAACAAATCCTACTGCGTTAACCTCTACTAATCAGCCTTGGTCACTCGGTGATGGCAGAGTATTTTGACATCAGGCTCAACTGGGTACCGGGACACAGCGACATTCCAGACAGGGTACTACGGCATAGGTTCTTCCGGCAAAAGAAGGTGTTAGTATGCCAATCTCTACCTGCCGTTGCAGACCTGCCGTTCCCTAGAAGAGGACTAGGTAATTACTTAACTTGCCGAGAGGCAGGTTATCCACAATGGTAGGAACACTTACGGGACATTGTCTTGTAGGAAAACACGCCCTAAGATTGGGACATAGAAACTCCACTCTCTGTAGATGCTGCATAGAAGAGGACGAGGAAACGACGAAGCACCTTCTCTTGGATTGCCCTGCTCTGGCAGGATTGAAAAGTGGGATATTCGGAACACATTTAGTTAGCACCGTAGCCCTACAAGATATTCCTGTAGGTCTTATAGACAAATTCATTGAACGACTAGTCAATAGTTGCTATAGAGGTAACTGCAGGTATAACAATGGGCCTAAGTGTGGTAGACAGCGTGCTGTCTTGCAGCCTTTTCAGCCAACCAACCAACCATATGTTCAAAGAATTCTTATTAAGTTGAGATTTGAATATCCCTATGAGGTGGAAGATATACCCCAATACTAGCAGCGAAAGCAGCTAATGGGATGTATTTGTGTTCATCGAAATAACTAAATACCATAACATCCACCAAACTAATCAATTTACGAAGTTTTTTTTTACTTACAAAAAATTTAATTAATAATACAATTAGGCTCGAATGTACGTTGCCTGCTGATTACATTTGGCAGATTATACATTTATACATTTTGGCAGATTATACATTTAGAAGATACAAGATTTTGAAATTTATACATAGAATAGCTTCGAATCCAAATCTGCATTCTAAATCTTTGAAATTCACTGTGAAATAAATTTTTATTATTTTTGAATTGTTGCTTTTGGAATTTCTTGGCTAATCCTAAAGTATTTTTACGCCCGTCGGCGGATCAACAAGTCCGTGACTTTTTGAATGACACACAGTTTTTTTTGCAAAAAAAAAATTATTTTTCAACATAATCTCCTTTTTGCTGAATACACTTAGTCCAACGTTTCTCCAATAGGCATTTAAATTGGCATTTGTTTGATCAATAATTTCATGGTTGGAGCTAAATCTCTTTCCACCGAGCCATTTATGTAGGTTTGGAAATAGGAAATAGTCACTGGGGGCTAAATCCGGAGAATATGTTGGATGAGGCACCAATTCGTAGCCCAATTCATGGAATTCTGTCATTGAGACTACACACTTGTGCACCCGTGCATTATCTTGATGAAACAGAACTTGTTTGTTGGCCATGTGGGTTTTTTTTTTAAATCCTCGTTAAATCGGTGCAATAAGTTGGCTTAATATTCGGCGTTTATTGTTTTTCCATTTTGAAGATAATCGATGTGGATGATCCAACGTGCATCCCAAAAACTGTTGCCATCACCTTATTGGCCGACAAACATACCTTGGCCTTCTTCGGAGCCGGTTCACCCGGAGAAACCCATTGTTTAGACTGCTGCTTGGTCTCCGGAGTGTTGTAATAGATCCTTGTTTCATCCACAGTTACAAAACGCCGCAAAAACTCCTTCGAATTGCGGTTAAACAACTCCAAACTATACTTTGAAGTTGTCACACGATTACGTTTATGGTAAATTGAGAGCAAACGCGGCACCCATCTTGCAGACAGCTTTCTTAAACCCAACTGATGATTTAAAATCAAAACCACACTGCCATATGAAATGCCTATGGCATCAACAATCTCACCCACTTTTGCTCTTCGATCGGCCAACACCATGTCGTGGTTTTTGTCGACAGTTTCGGGTGTATTGATCTCAATTTGCCGTCCAGAACGTTCAGCGTCATTTATACATGTGCGACCACAACGTAAGTCAGTAAACCACTTTTTTACCATTGAAATCGATGCATGAGGTGGTATGTTTTGAACAGCTGTTAAACGCAATGTAAATGACGGAACTTGCTCAACATTTGACAGTAGTCTATTAACAGGCGGTACTTGATGGGAGCAGGGTTGCATTTCATATAAATACGAGGAAAGTTATATTACCTCTAATTTTTTTTTGTAAAACTAAAATATTTTACATCCCACGGACATAATCCCCATTGCAGAAGTGGGGATTATGACCGATTTCAAGGAGGTCATTCGTTCAACATAAGGTTGAATATATGCGATTTTTTAATAGAACTCGTTCGCAATGGATGACTTGGGGTGAGGGTATGATTAATTCGGTTCACCCGACTGAAATTTCTGTACAGGTTTTTTTTTTCAAAATTGCACTCATGGACTCATTGGACAAAGCAAAAGCTATTAATTTGCATATTTTTACTAATTAAATGCCGCTAGCGGACTCATTTGGCCACTAACTTATGATTATTTTCTTGTATTCTTGTTTATTTATTCTATATATACAATATTTATTTTATATATATTATATACAACATTATATACTTTAGGTGGGCTTATAGTATAAAATGTATCTTTAATTTATAAGAAATAAACTAATTAATAAACGCGTCATCCGAGAAACATGAAATTTGGAGTGGATATTCTTTGTAGGAAATACAAAATAGTAAATTAAGTTTTGTTTCCAAATTCTAATTATGGACGGTAGAAATAGGTGTGGCAATAAATCACAGAAATGACCGTTTTCAGCAAACACGTCATAGAATCAGAGAATACGGTATGGAGGTTCGTTTTAGAAAAAAAACAATTAATTTAGGATTTTTTGAAATTTGAATTAGGGGTTTTTTTCATTTAGGTTTCATTACAGTCAAGCGCTTAGGCGATATGTAGCAAAGAATCGTATCATATTGCAATACATCCAAAGTACGAAATCAGCAATGAAGGACTATAAGAACTTAATGGCACTACCTCTGCTCACTCCATCCTTAATATGCGCGGCTTTTCAGGATGTAAAGTCAAGATTGTTATTAATGGATGGGGAACGAACATTTGGTTAATTTTTATCGTATTATGAGAAACAATGGCTGAAAAAGGAATGTATTTTACAACTATATTGTTTCTACTGGGTATACTAAAGTATTTCCTCAGATTGGATACCATAACATTAGTGTGTATAAACAAAGTACACGTACTACTTGGCGTAATAGGGAAGCCAATAGAAAAAAATGGAAACTTTTTCAAATTTGTGCAAGCGATACGGAAGTTAGAATTCTTTAAAAGTCGTCACTTCAATATCCAATTCGATGGTGGACCATCTGTAAACAAAAAGCAGCAAAGAGTCTGTAATCGCAGAAGCTACATTTTTGCTAGAGGATGCAAAGATAACTGTTGCGAAATTTCTTGAAAGGATGGTAAACGAATCAAATGGGATTTTTTGTGGTAATTTACCTCAAGAGAACAGCCAGGACGAAGATATTGATACACTTGCCAGCGATGGTGAAAATGTTGATGAAAATCAAAATTCAGCTAGTGACAACGACAGACTTTGCGTCGTTTGCCAAGAAAATACTCCAAATATTGTACTATTGCCATATATGCACTTAACCCTTTGCGACGACTGCAATTTAAAACTAAAGGCGAATGCAATTGGAAGAAATGAAGAAGGATATAACTGTCCTTGCTGTCGTGCTTTTCTGCAAGACGTTATGGAAGGTTATGTTTGGATTTAAATATAATAATGTAGAATTTATTAATTTTTTGTCAATAAAAATTAATAACTTTATTATTTGTAGTTCAAATACATTTCTTTAATTCTAGTTTGTTTTTGTTTGGTCCAAATGAACCTGTACGAAATTAGGCCCCAAAATTATTCAACATAGATCTGAAAATTCCAAATAGGAAATTACACCCCAAGATGTAAAAATTAAGCCCCCAAAAACCAAACAATTTCGTGTTGTTGTTTTCCATAAATTTTTTGGGGCCTAATTTCATTTCGTATTTGGGGTGTATTTTCTTGGGGCACAATTTCGTGGCACCAAGTAAATATTATCAATATCGTGTGGATATTCACCTAATGAAGTAGACTTCAGATAATAAGGTATTGTTGAATATCCAAAATTGGGGCGGAAGAAACGAGTTTGGCACTAAATAAGACTAATATGCATTCTGACCCAACGACTGTTCCTAGGATCATGAAATTTGGTGCGGTTGCCCTATTATATAGAGTAGCTATATATAGAGTTTCCGAAATTGGATTAGGGACGGATGAAATGGGGAAGTGGCATTGCATTAAAGCCGCAGAAAACTGGTTATTACCGAAAACCAGTTATTTAAAAAAATGATGCTGTAAACAAAGTGGAAACAATTTTTTTTTATCGAAAAAACCCGGTTTACCGAAAATGAAGCCAAATAATAGCCTTTTCAAAGCACAGTTTGCAGTTTATTTGATTAATTTTTTTTTTAAAAACTGTGTTTCGGGGTTTAGTTGGGTAAAACCGTTTTTTTAAGAAAAACTTCTTCCATTTTTTTCCAAAATCATTATGTGACTAACGTTCGATTTAAGATATTAATTCATTTTCATAATTGATACAGATACATACATTTACTTTAAACATTTTAACGTGGTTTTGTCAAAGGCTAAGGTAAGCTCAGTCATGTCCAGGGTCTTTCGCTAGGATCCACTAAACCTTCCGAAATAAGAACAGATTTATATACCCTTCTTTGGGGGTTGAATTCAGATTCTTTATTATATTATATATGTATATTTATATTTCGTATGATACAAAATAATTAAATTTAAAGAACAACATCAATTTACCCACACATTGAGAACACACTTTTGGGAATAGTTTGGAAGGGTTGAGCATACCCTTGTGGGAATGGTTTGAGAACACTCCTTTGGATTCGATCTGAGAGCACTCCTTTAGGAGCGGTTTGACAACAATCTTCTGGGAACGGTAAAGAGTACCCTTCTGGGAATGGTTTGAACACTCCGTTGGGTTCGGTCTGAGAGCGACTCAAGACCGGTTCAGTTCTTCTTTCAATACAGGCATCTTATATTCGGATGGGCAGAACTGGATGGGGATTGGTTTCCCTTCGGTCAATAACAGTAACGTGAAATAGTCGGTCTAAGCCGCTATGGTGAAATAGTCAACCGAAGTCGCTATGGTGGAATAGTAACCGAAGTCGCTATGGTGGAATAGTGACTCTAAGACGCTATGGTAGAATAGTCCACCGAAGTCGCTATGGTGGAATAGTCAACATAAGCCTCTATGGTGGAATAGTCAACCTGAGCCGCTATGGTGGAATAGTGAACCGAAGTCGCTATGGTGGAATAGTCAACCGAAGTCGCTATGGTGAAATAGTCGGACTCAGAATAGTCAACCGAAGTCACTATGGTGGAATAGTCGACCGAAGTCGCTATGGTGGAATAGTCAACCTAAGCCTCTATGGTGGAATAGTCAACCGGAGCCGCTATGGTGGAATAGTGAACCGAAGTCGCTATGGTGGAATAGTCAACCGAAGTCGCTATGGTGAAATAGTCGGACTCAGAATAGTCAACCGAAGTCACTATGGTGGAATAGTCGACCGAAGTCGCTATGGTGGAATAGTCAGCCTAAGCCGTTATGGTGGAATAGTCAACCGAAGTCGCTACAATACCCCTGTCAAATATTTATACACATGTGCAATGTATCATGTTGAGTTGGAGCTTTGAAAACTAAAATTTGTTTGATGTTTATTTAATATATTAGTTTATATTTATATGTTCTTTAAAATTATAAGAAAACATATTTTTTCATTTCTTTTTTAGAACAAAAAAAGTGTTTGATATGTTCTTCATAGAAAATATTTATAATGCAAAAATGAAATTTAATTCTTATTCTTATCCAATTAAAATATGTAATTAATATGATATTGAGTTGCCATTGTATATAAGAACCTGTTGTTGCATAGAACTCACTACGTTGCTTAAAGTGGACATGCCAATTTTCTCCCATTCCGCCAATATTGCTAGTTTCGGTTCTTTCAGCGTCGTATACTGCTTCGACTTTGAAAACACCTTGGCGGAAAGTATCTCCCAGAGGTCTCCAATTGGGTTGAGGTCGGGACTTATGGCTGGCAACTGCAGTAATGGAGTATTTCGGGACTTAAAAAAATCCCTTGTGAGCCGAGTAATGTGGATCGGGGCGTTGTTTTGTGGAAAAGTCCAGTAATATCCATATAATTCGTCAGCAAATTCAATTAAATTGCTGTCCAACAGATCAACGTATGCTTCCGCATTAATTTTAGTTGGGACAAAGCTTATTTCTGACTTGCCTCATGCTTCAAATGCAGCCCATATCATGAGAGATCCACCATCGTGGTTTCGCTTATAGCACGTTTCCCGAGGATGTCGTAAATCTCTCCAATATTTATGGTGACCATCAGGTCCGTCCAAATTAAACTTTTTCTCATCACTAAATTTCTGCAAAAGCAATACGCGCATTTTTATGGCATTGGGTTAAGCGTGGTTTGGCCATTTTGCTTTGGTATCGAAGACCTACATATATCGTCCTTTAGCATCTGTTGGACACGCTGTCTCGTTACATTTAGACCCAATTCCACCTTTATTTCCCTACAACTAATATTCTCATCGGGGTCTTTGAGGAAATTCGAAACTGTATTGCGATGCCGATTTACCGCAGCTGCAATCTCGCCAATTCCTTTACCTGCAAGTCTCATTGCAACAATTTTTCCGCGCTCCCCATCCGTAAGTTCACTTCCACGTGGCATGTTCAACTAGAGACAATAAAACGTTTCTTAGAATATATTCATAACGATCACTTTACTCGCGTACAGAAAGATATTTTATACTAAACACCCGAGAAAAATACAGTTGTTCACTTTAAAATGTC
Organism: Phaonia tiefii; assembly: GCA_963931995.1. Classification (NCBI taxonomy): domain Eukaryota; kingdom Metazoa; phylum Arthropoda; class Insecta; order Diptera; family Muscidae; genus Phaonia; species Phaonia tiefii. The sequence continues at coordinate 213,346,743 of OZ008368.1, forward strand.
AGGCACGCGACTGAACATATAATTATTTTCTATTGATGTGATTTCTATAACGGGACTAGAAATAAAGTCCAAAAGAGGAAAAAGTATATGATAAAGAGAGAGGGATATTATCGAAAAAATGTTATATGGTCGCCATTAAATTACAGTTAGTTTTCAGAAGGAAAGAAAAAAAAATTATTTTGCACATATAAATATTTGACAGAGGTAGTCAAACGATGTCTGGCATGTTACGATCGAGCCACAAACAAAAATACTACGATAAAAAACGAATATGGCTGTTTTGCACGGGCTCGGAAAGGAGAAAAACGTTTATGATTGAAATTGTCTCGAGGTGATCTTTAATATTTGCCCTCGACTTTTGGAATTTTTTTAAGTGGAGGTCGGCCCGGTCTAATGTTTATGAACCTATATATGGGAAAATCGGGCTGGTCAATTACGTCGGTTCCTCATACCTTATTTCCTATAAACATATAGCTTAAAGTTAAATGCTGCACTGCATCATATCATAGTCATATCTTATTGTTGTTTAGCTGAATATTTAATAACATAATTATTAATTTAATTAATTAATTAATTTTTATTTACAATATAAACAAAAATAGAATTTCATTAATTTTATATATTTTCAATACAATCATCATCATCATCGCCTAATCGATAATCACTATCATTAGTATCACTTTGTTTATCATCTTCATTATTATATTTATTATGAAGAGTAACAAGTTCTAACGCGGAACGTGGTAAAGGGGCGTTTTTCTTTTCGCATTTCATGCTCATATAACTGAATCAGAGCTTAGAAATGTTTTGCGAAATATATCAATTCTTTACAACTTTGGTATAGTTGACCTGTTAGTAGAAATGCGCTTTTAAAACTTCTGGACTATAAATTTAGACTTAGAAGAAAGTAGAATGTGAGAATATAGAAAACAAATTACTCATATACCATGGATATTTTTGAACAAACTATCGAACAGTATTGTGGTTGAAGTTTCAAAACTTTACAATCTCTGAAATAATTTAACACAATAACAACCATAACTAACATTAACCAATAATAACGACAAAATACGTGTTACGCTGGTGGAAGTTTAGAACTTATGATCAGGCAATCAGAGATTTTCACAAAATCTGTATTATTTTAAGTTTGCGCAAGCGTCCGCACATTTCTGTTACATACTATTAAAGCTGAGACCTTGTATTTTATAAACATTACAATATTACAACAAAAACAGTTTAACATTGGTAGTTACAGTGAAATTGGTAGAATGTGAAAAATACCCTGATGTTGGCACATTTAAAGAACAAGTAAAGTAAAAAATATGTATACATATATTTTTTTAAAGAAACCTTTTTTTTTAAATTTTTGGTACATTACCTGATGTTTAAGATTCCAGCATAAAATGTTCACTTTTGGTATTCTAAAAAGAAGAAGAAGAAAATTTAAAACTGTTGAATTTCAATTTATTGCAACTTAAATAAAATTGTGTAACTTTATTGAACTTTGTCAGCACACTGTAGAAAAAGAATGTAACTCGACAGTGAGTAATGCAGAATTTTGTCTACTTTTAAAATTTACGGGAGATTATAATTTATAGGCTTTCAATTAATTGCTACTTTTGTCATGTTTCAACCCAACGTGCGAGGTGTCATCACAAGCATACAATGGAAAAAATATTTTTGATTTTAACAGAGTATATTTTTTCTGCATACCCTGACAATTTGTTGAACAATTATTTTCTATTAAAATTATTTTATTATTTTAAGATATTGATCTTGAACCGAATTATGATTGAAAAACAACAAACTAAAGATTGGATAATGTGGACAAAAAAATTTTATTAGTTGCTAGTTGAACAATTTTTAAAATGTATTTATTTAGGGAAACTAGTGAAATGTTATATAATTTTTAAAATTTATAAAAAACTAAAAATTCCGGCGAATATTTAATAACACTGTGCAACAGTGTGTTTCGGACCTCAACCAACAAATTGTGAAAGTACTTGGACGTGGTATCACAAAACCCCGCTCGGTTTTGCCCCTATACGTAACAATTTTTTTTTACATCCCGAAGAAAATTCTGGAGGTGGGACAGGGTCCTTTACCAGATTTTACTTCAATAAATCCTAAACAACTCGAAATATTGAGTTACAACCTTTGACAATATTGTGGCTATTTTCTTATTTCACAATTTTCTCTAATATACATACTTTTAAGGAAACAGTTCACTGTTTATCGATTATTTCACGAAACGTCATAAAAAATTCCACATATTTTATTTGTTTTGACATTTCTTGCCTAACGGTAAATTAATTGCGGTAGCTGTCTCCAAAAGAATTGTAGCTGGTACATTCCTTGATAACTTTCCTAAATACACTAATCAACAAAAAATTATATTTAGAGCTCCATAATTGGTGTAGAAATGCTGCGTTTCAGCATGTTCTTTAAATATTCACCTATATGTATTCAATATTAAACAAATTTATATCTTGCACAAAGTTGTAGTGCTTAATATACTCAGCAATACCCAATGAACAAAAATTACATTTTGGGTTCCAAAATGATTGTACCAATTCAGAAATTTAAAATTTTTTAAAATTTTCTCTTATAATTTGTATACTATTAACACAGGAATGTACTAATGTTCTCCAAAGTTGTACAACTTTAGGCTTTCGACAAAATTTCCAAATACACCAAACGTCGTAAAATTTCATATGTGATCTCAAATGGTCGAAATATGGTTGTTTTTAGCGTTTTTGTTCATAATTTTCATATATATAAAAGCTTTTTCAAGTAACCAAAACAACAATCGAGTCACCCTATACGATGCTCAAGTAACAGTCCTATATACAATGTACTTTAAATAAAGTGAGAATTGACACACATAAATATACATAAAATATTTTTTATTTCTGTTCATTAGTGTATTTGAAGATATCAACTTTGTAGAAGATATCAATTTGTAATTTCTTTACTATTGAATACATATAGATGAATATTTAAAGAATATGGTTAAATGCAGCATTTCCACACTAATTATGGACCTCTAAATATAATTTATGTTGACTAGTGTATTTAGAAAAGTTATCAATAAATTTATAAGCTACAATTCTTTTGAAGACAACTACCGCCATTTATTTACAGTTAGGCAAGAATTGTCAAAACATATAAATTATGTGCAATTTTTTATGACGTTTCGTGAAATAATTGATTAACAGTGTACTTTTCCTTAAAAATATATTAGAGGATATTGTGAAATGCGAAAATAGCTACAATATTGCCAAAGGTTGTAATGCAATATTTCAAGTTGTTTAGGATTTATTGAAGTACAAAGCTGAAATAGGACCCTGACCCACCTCCAAAATCTTTTTCAATATTTTGGTTTGGTTGAGGCCCGAAACAAATTCCTTGCATTTCCCGTTGAACTATTACCTCTGGGGCGCTGTGAAAAATAAGTGATAAGCAATCAATCCCGTTTCCGTTGAGGTCTTACAACACGAAATGGAATCCAAAACAATCGACAATGTACTGAAGAATTAGGTCGAATGAGGTTTTTAAAACGAAATTAAATGCAACATTTTACATTGCTCACACTTTAGTTTTCCATTACATCCCATGAACGCATAGGCTTTTAGTATTTTGGCAAGCTTTTCCATGGCTATGTACTCGGTAATCGATCTCAAAATTTAAAAAGACTGACTTAAAAATAAACGACCGGATTCTACACCTCCGTTTAGCCGAACACCGGTTTCGCCGAAATCGGAATATTCGAAGAAACCGAAAATCATACCTTTTGAAAACCCGGTTTTTTGAATACACTACTCGGTACTGCTATCAATTGAATCACCAAATTCGAAAATGAATCATGTCGGTTTTTTCAAATTTTGCGGGAGACACAATACACAGAATTTCTCTCAGCCTGTGTGGAATTTGAGAGCACAAATCTTTTTGATAGAGCCAACCATTGAACTGCATCGTAGAATCCTGAATAACAGCTGTTACTGACACTGTGCTGACAAAACAGCTGTTACATTTTTCCGATATGAGCCCGTTGCGAAAAAACCGACATGAGCCCTTCTCGAACTTGCTGATTCGATTAGTTTCTGGCAATTTTTAACCACGGATTTATTTGTAGGATCATTTTTGTTAAAAAAGTTTTAATTTATTGTTTCTGAGACGAAAGTTAATTAGAAGAAAATTTACGAAAAATTATTTATTAATTTAGTAGAATGAATAATTGTTGTATTAAAGTGCTTCTTCATAATTGGTACCATTGAAAACAGAATATTTAACTACGTTTGTTTTATTTATGGAATTAGGGTCGGACCAAGATATTGCGGAGATGAAAACGGAGATTTCTACATTTTAGGAAAATTAAAGACTGCTGTTATTAATGTACCCATTCGATTAGATATGAGCGTCAGCGCTGACCCCCACAAAACGGTCGAAGTGCGAGAAAAACATTTCTCACTGAACACGAATTTTGATGAGTCAATAATTTGTAGACTTTTCATGATGAAATTACAATGCTAACTCCTAGTACAATAATATGTTCATGGTAAAGTCGTAAGAACAGCTGTTTTTAGTTTTTCATGAGGTTCTTCGCTTCGGCTGTCACACTCACATGTATTTTGTTTTTGTACTCTTTTGCATTCTTGTGTTGTTGGTATTTATTTGTGTAGAGTTTGACAGCTGAAGCGAATAGAACAAAAACAAAATGCCTGTTGTTGCTGCCTACAACAACAACAACACGCGCTGCTATTACCATGAAGATATTATTGTACCATGTGCTAACTGGTCAGTTTTGACTTTGACAAATGTCACAAATGACAAGGGAGTAGTTTCCATCCAAAATCAACCATATTTAGTGGAAAATATCACGAATTGCAAGAGAGTACTTTCCATCCAAAATAAAGCCTATTCAGTGGAATATAAATCGTTTGCATCTTGTACATGCGATCCGGGGTTCGATTCCTGCTCTGACCACCTGCGGTCACCTCGCATAGTGACGGCGACACTATCGAGTATTTAGCCATGAAAAAGCTCTTAAATACCATTCGGAACTGGCGTAAAACTGTAGGTCCCAATCAGTGAGTATAACACTAGAAACCGCACAGCTCACTGATTGTGAGAGCTCTCCCCAATACCTTCATGGAAAGTAATGGGAAACCATTTTTTTTATAACTCGTTTGCGTTAAACGAAAAACCAGTTTGTCGCAAGCATTTTTCGCTTGTGGTAAAAGTTTTTTTTTTAGGTTTAGTTATAGCTCGTTTGTGGTAACCGGAAATGTTTTTTTGAGTTTAATTTTTCGTAAATGTTTCTAGAGTTTAAAATTCCCGTAAAGTGCTTGTTGGAAAAGCTTGTTGGTTCTCGCTAATGATTTTAGTAATTTATTACAAAGGAAATGATACGTTTGATTCAACAAATGTTTGTTCGCCACAATTACATTGCCCAAACGAAGTGTATATATTTGATTTGATATTTTATTTTGATGTTTCCTTAGCGTACAAAAATCAATGCCAAATAAATTATGAACTGCTTTATTTTTAATCTAAGAGATCAAAAGATCGACCACTGCATTGGACTGTTTTTGAACATATCATGTTATTTTATAAAAATATTCAAAATATCCAATCCGTACAACTTCCTGGTTAACTCCTAACTACATACAACTTAATAGACCATAGGGATTGTATCACGATCATGCTTTACGTATAGTTGTATTTTGATAGAATAAGAAAAACTCCTGCGTCATTAATATTTCCATTGCACCAATGAAGCAAACGATCAACTTATGTAGAGCACTTACTGCCCTTTGACATTGAATTCCGTAATCTTTTAGTTTAATTTGAAATATAACGGACTGTTTCACTTACCCTAAAAACCCACTAGCGCGTCATTACACTGATAACAGCAAAAAAGAATTACGATTTATTATTGATAACTTGAACATTAACAGATCAGATCAAATCACATCACATCATTATATCACGTCCAATGTCACGAATAACAAATTAAATTTCACTTAAAAAAAAGCTACAATGATATCTCGAATTTCGTTCACAACATTTGGTCTGCGAATCATCAGACAGTAGATTTGTTGCAGCTTTTGTTATATTATTTATTTATTAATTTTTTTTGTTTTAGTTTTATTTCTGATTTTATTTACTATTTTGTTAATTTACTATTTTTAAAACTTGAGTTAAATTATATATTCTCTTCCTTATTTGGGATTTTAAGCGACGTCTGTGATATCTCTTGCTCGTTTACATTGTTCGCACGCCTTAGTTTGTATATCTTAATTGCACGCGCTTTTTGAACCGAGTACTTTCTTTGTCGAGTGATAGAACTGACTGAATTGACGCCAAACGATTTAACTCATAAATGCGCTTCGTTCTGTGACATCGATTTTAGTGAATAATTTCACTTGTTGTGTCGTTAATGATTCGACGTCAAAGCAGACGTTGGTGTTTTGTTTTGTTTTTTTTTTTCGATGTTTAACAAAGGTTTGTGTTTAGCTTGTGCCACAACAAGTGTAGTAGACGCAAGTGTGACTTTAGCATAAACTCGAGTGCTTTTCATAACTGCCTCGATATTCTAGCTTAGGGTGGCACTTTTAAGTTCTTTGGCGGATTTCAAGTTTTTGGTAATTTAATTAATTACAAATTTAACAGTATTTGGTTATGAAAAAACGCCTCAGGCTGAATTCCAATTCATTCGAATTATCGTGATTCAATTAATCGTAGCGAAAAAACAATCCAAAATTCTACTTTTTCCATTACCGCTTAATCATGATTGCATAGACATAATATTTGACCTGGAATGCAGAAAGGGACCTAGTGTGCGAAAACAGGTTTTCGAGATAACAGCTGTTAAACTAAAGAAAGAACAAAGCGCTGGTGCTCATTTGCGCAGCTTTTCTACAATTCATACGTTCGTTTGCTGTAGATTATTCGTCGTCTTTCGGCACAGAGATAACTACAAGCCGAAAGAGCTTAAGCAGTTCGAATGTTCTCCTGATCCGATAGTCGCCACCGTTTTCATTGGCTTATATCGACCTGAAACACGAACCGGCCAAACAACAAAGCCGGTGGCAATCTATTCTACGCCTAGAATACAAGTGGCTACTAGTGATGTGCGGTTCCGCATATTGTAAGAACCGGTTCTGTCGAGTCCGGTTCCGAGAAGATCCGGGTATTTAGACCGGTTCCAGTTCTATGCAAATTGCTGTCCCAAAGAAAAATATATTATTAAAATATTATAAAATTTCATAAAAATACTCATTTTCTGTCGAGCCAGGTTCCGAGAACAACTGGGTATTTGGACCGGTTCCGAAAAGAACCGGGTATTTGGACCGTTTTCGAGAAGAACTGGATATTTTGAGCGGTTCCGAGAAGAACCGGGTATTTGGACCGGTTCCAAGAAGAACCGGGTATTTGGACCCACTTCGGTTCTCAGAAAATTGATGTCCCAAAGAGGCTTAAGTGACATATATTAGGTTTGTTCCCGTACGTTTTTAAAGTAAAACTAGTAAAAGAGAATTATGTCAGAAATGTGTCCACAACATGGTCCTCGTCCGAAATATCCAACAGGACTTAGTGGCCGTCGGTGGTGCAATGGGTAGTGTGCGCGCCTCTTGTACTTGAGATCCCGGGTTCGATCCCTGCTCAGACCACCTTAAAAAAAAAAAAATCTTTCGGCGGCGGTCACCTCGCATAGTGAAGGCGACACTATCGAGTATTTAGCCATGAAAAAGCTTCTCAAAATACCGTTCGGAATCGGTGTAAAAACTGTAGGTCCCAATCAGTGAGTGAAAAATTAGAAAGCGCACAGCTCACTGGTTTTGAGAAGCTCTCCCCAATCCCTTCATGGGATGTAATGGGAAACGGTTTTTTTTTTTTTTTTTTTTACTTACCTGGCACTGCTAGAATCAACCACAGTGAAATTATATTATGTATCTCCGTTTCGGTTTACAATAAAAATGTTTCATTTGCTGATATTAAATTATTTTTCGAAATTATTTTGACAATTCAATAGAGAATGATAATTTACTACTTTTACTCGGTAAAATTCTTCGAGTAAAAAGTTGTAGAAGAGAACGTCGTGTTTTTCTGTTCTCTCTTAAATGTTCTTACTACAATAAATAATCAATATTCTTTGAGCTTGAGGTCTGATTTGCTGTTGTTGTATTTATTTTCCTCGATATTTGAACAAATATCCTGATGATGCTACACAAAGGAGTAGCGAAATATCGAGGAAAATAAATACAACAACAGCAAATCAGACCTCAAGCTCGAAGAATATTGATTATTTATTGATAAAGAAAAGGTCGAACAACAGAATAAAAATATTGTTCTTACTACTTTTACTATTTTCTTGAGTACGGGAACCATAGAGTAATGATGTATAGAGACGCCATTGTTCTGATCTGACATTTCCTTTAACCCTATTTGTGGTGCGGTATGTGCGACAGAGAGTTATTTTACGTGATTGTTGACTTAAATTTTTCATGTCGTTTTGATGAAAGACTTTGAAATTTAAACACATTTTTGACTTGTTTGTTATATTTTCTTGTTAGTATATGTTTGTGGTGTATTTACACAAAAATTTTAACGCACACATCGAAATTCTGTTGCTGATTTATTGTTGGATGGTTTGAGCCATTGCCTCTACCTGGTATTATTAAAGCAATACTTTCCAACATGCAACACACTAAATGCCATCAAAATACTGAGAGAGATGGCGTCTCTATACATCATTTCTCTACGACGGCAACGCTTTTCCGAGTAAAAGCAAAGAGTATGGAATTTTAAATAGAGAAGAAAATTTACTCATAGAGTGGAATGCCAAAAAAGACAACGAGGGAAGCGCCTCGTTTCTCTGCTCTGTCTTACTCTCTTCGTTGAATATTTCAATACACGAGCAGTTTAGTGCTGACGTTACAGTATCCAACTATCCAATTCCAATCATGTTTAAATAAAATTACGTAAAGTGTGTAAAAAGTATGAAATAATCAAATTATGACGCGAGATAGAAATGCGTTTGAGTGATTCGCGTCGACTTTTTGGTCCTCTTCTACGAGGGTTGCCAAAGTGCGCCGGTTTTTTGTTCTCTACTTGTACATCTTTTTTGGTAAAAGTCTTAAAAGTGACAAAACTAGTAAGTTGTAGTACGTACGGGAACAGAGCTATTATTATAAGAATAAATTTTTTTATATAAATACACATTTTCTGTCGAGAAGAACCGAGTATTTGGACAGGTTCCGGTTCTCGGCAAATTGCTGCCCCAAACAGGCTGAAGTGAAATACATATATTATTATAAGAAAATAAAATTTGATAAAAATATACAGTTTTGTACCCTCACCCAAAGGCTAATAATTTTAGTTACTTTGGAAACGAGACCTCTTAGTCAAAAACCGTTTTACGATTCTTTTCAACCCGTTTTTCAGTTTCTGTAGAATCGTTTTTCGGTCTTTTTAAAACCATTTTTGGTTCTTTTGAACCCGGTTTTTGGTCCTTAAAGAATCGTTTTCGGTTCTTTTGGACCAGTCTTTCGGCTATTGTAAGCCACGGTTCTGTCGTTTCCTGTGACTAACCGGTTCTTGCGAACCAATTCCTCGATTCTATGCATAACTAGTTGCAACTATTACACTCAACCAAGCAGGCGATTATCTGTTCTACGTTTAGAATACAATTTGTTGCTATTTCATCCAACTATGTTCAAAGAAAAATTTGATACATTTTGCGGATAATTCTGGAAAAAATTTCAAATTATTTTGAAAGAAAGGCGCCAAAAAACAGCAGACTTAATATGCACGCGTTTTAGCAAAAAAAACATTGGATTTCGTCGGATGCAGCTTCAAATGCCGACGATGATGAAGGATCAATGGACATTCATTATTATCAACACCTGTAGAAGACGGTTAAAGTGAGGGAATGCACTACTATTCCAAACACCAATGGAGCAGATGGAGAATGCTGAAAATATTTACAATCACTGTACGTGACAAACAAATAACTACAATGTGGAGCAAAGGTAATCAGCGTATCGGAAGATTTTGTAATTTTTGCAAATGGCGTCGTACGTCAATCATATTTGATATTTGTGAACTAGACAGCTGCAGTACAGTATAGCAAAATACGCTATAGTGTCGCATTCACTAAGCGAGGTGACCGCTGGCAAATCCTGTATCAAACCCACGTTTTCATGTACAAAAGTCGCGCACACTACGCATTGCACCACCAACGGCTACGTTATTATGACAGTATTCCCTGACGAATTGTTTTTATAGAAATCATTTTTGAAAAGAAAACGTTTCTGCGAAAACAAAGATTTTGATAAGATAACTTTGACAACAGAGATTTCTAAAAGAGAAGCTTCATAAGATTTGTGTACGAAAATTTCAGCAACAAAGATTTGTATACGAAATCTTCTATCTTCTATAAGTAATCTTTGGTAACAACATTTTTTAAAAGAACCCTTTATCATTTTTTTTTAAATATACCTTTGACAAGTTTTTTAAAGGAAACTTGACAAAAATGCTTGCTAAAGGAACCTCAGTTTCTGCCAAACCAGCTCGATCCAGTTGCCGACGGTCAAATTCTGAAAACTACGCCGCCGACGACTCAAAGGTCCAGCCGCCGCCGTCAACAAACTGGGGTCGACTTTGAACCCTGGCCCGTATTCAGTTCTTGCATAATTTTCGTAACAAATTGTGTCATTTACACTCCGGTTCACTTATTTAAAGGCACTAAAAATTCCATATTCAGCAGCAGCCTGTATCTTTTGCAATTTGTAACCGATTGCAGAATTTTAAAATGGAAATGGAAGCTAGACACCTTGAGATATTAAAAAAATAAAAAAAACAGCAGACAGTTGTCCGAGGCCTTTGGCCACGGACTGTCCCTGCAGGCTGTGTCAGAGGCACGGCCATTAAGTTTAACGTAAGACAGAAAACATATATAACAATAAATGATAAATAACATAAGCAAATGAATTTATTTATTTGATAGTTACTTTTTTTGTTGTTGTTGTTGCTTTCTTGTATTTCGTGTAGGTGCCATTTTGATTAGTAGTTTTTATTTTAATTTACTAAACGTCAACTGTCAGCTGCTGTCAAACAGCATCAAGCAGCATTGTTATTTTGCTTACTTGGCAGCACTTTCATTTAACATAAAAATGTATGAATTAATTTTTTCATATATTTTGTATAATTATATATCCATGTTAAATTCAAATTCACATTTAACATTTTGTTTCACTTAAATACATAAGTAAATATACGAAATTTCAATATTTCATCAATCAAAACAACAGCCGAAGGTTTGTGTCCACACTGAAACAGCAGCATAGTTTGTGTTCACGCTACAAACTCAAACACTCAACCAAACACCACACATATGTTTGAGTGTATGTGTTTAAACAATCTTCATTTAAGAAATTTAAATATTAGGAAGATATCAACCAATATGAAATGAATATCAAACGAAAGATAACGTCTTCATTTACCTACCAAAAAATTTTAAAAAAGAGTTATCTCGCCGTTTCCTCATAATCAATGAAATAAAGATTACAACAATAACAATCTGACATGACTCCCTATACCGTAAGGTAAGACGTATTCTACGCCAACAAATCATGGCAATAGTGGTTTCTTAAATAAAGAACCTTTTTTGAGCAATTTATAAAAAAAGTCAAAAATGTGCTATTTTTTTTGGTTTTGGTAACTAATTTTAATGAAAAACAGTTTTTCTTGTTTTTTTTAATTTATTTTACTTTATTTAAAAACGATTAGTAATGGTAATAATAATGTTTTTAATAACTTTAAATATACGGGTTTTCATTGAGAGATAAAAAGAATTTATGTAATCCAACGAAATTTGATTCAAAGCTTCCCTAATGGCCTGAATTAGTGACTGGTTGTCATCAAATTGTCTACCTCCTTCATAGACCTTACGAGATAACCAACCCCAGACATTTTCGATTATGTTTAGATCTGGCGAATAGGGTGGCCAGTCAAGAATATTAACATTTTGGCTTGCAATGAACTCCTTTACTACTCTGGCGTTGTGTATAGGGGCTTTATCCTGTTGCAATATGCAAGATGTGGGAGCAAATAGTTCACTGAACTTCGGAAAAGCCGATTCCAATACCGTTTTATAGCTTGCACCAGTCAGTTTTACACTTTGAAATGCAAGATCGATGTTGCCATAGTAAGTAATAGCACCCCACACCATAACGCCGCCCTCTCGGCTGTGATGTCGGTTCAAAAAACGCTTTTCACTGCGCAGATCATGGAAATAATAGTTGTAGCCATCAGGCCCAACCAAATTAAACTTCTTCTCAACCGTAAATACAACGGTTCTCCAGTCATTTACATGACCTGTTGGCTGCACATCTCATACCATGTAGTCTCTTGCGAATTGAAGCCGCTTTTCCTTACGAGGAGCATTAAGTGACGGCTTTTTTGTAATTTCAGGTATATAAGATACCCATAGCTCTTAAGTACTCTGCGTACTGATGACTTGCTCGTTTCCACTCCAGCTTGAGCTCTTATTTTTGACAAGGATAAGGCAGAATTAGAAGCAATTCTGATGATTTTCCTTTTGTCATACGCAGATAAAGACAATGAAACCCCTCCTTTAAAATTTTTTCCATACCCCTCGGGGTCCTTGATGTAAATGTCGACAACTGTAGGGCTATTGCGCGGTTAGAATATCCTTCCGATAGATTTAAAATTTTTTGTTTAGCATTTTGACTCGTAAAATGATTAAGATAAATATTCTATTCTAATAAACAAACGCTCCTTACAATAAATCATCGCTTACATCAAAAATAATAAAAAAATATTAAAGTACCTCTATTCAAGTGACCCAAAAAAAAATTAATGTGAGTCCGTTCACAGGGGAGATGTGTAAACATCTAGTAATGAAAATTTTTTTTTGAGTTGGAAGTACTTATGCTTTTAGTATATTTTTTTAATTAATCAATTAAAAGTATCAAAACTTTCAATATTGTAAATACATAGGAATTTGCTGGTTTTTGTTTGTTTTATTTAACTTATTTGGTTAGTAAATGGGCACACTGCAGTATATATGTACTGCATTAAAAATTACAGTAAGCAGTAAATTTACTGATTACTGAAAAAATTCAGTAAATTTTTACTGATAATGAAATTTAATTTGCCTTACCAGTCAAATCATAGGGCCGTAATCATAATAATCAGTAATCGGGCATTACTGATTACTGAAAATTCAATGCACCTCATCGTAATCATGTAGGCACTTTATAAAAATTGCTGAAAAAAATTTTAGTAATCAGTAAAAATTTACTAGTTAAAGAATTATTTTTACTGACATTTTTGTAGTACTGCAAAGTGCCCATCTATGGTAAATGCCTTAAGTACAAATAGTTAATATTGGCTTATGGTAACTAAAATAAGTATATAAATTTTTGACTCGATTGTATTTTAAAATCTATGGAAAACTGCATCTATAGTAGTGGAATTGTTAGTTGTGGGGGTTTGTGGAGAATTGCTCATATGCAAGTGGAAAACGTCAAATAAAAATTTTGATAAAGCTTGCGACTGTGGGTTTGCAAAATTTGTATTAAAATCTCCACCCATAATAATTGGCATGAGATGGAGATTGTTACCCAATTGTCGTGCACCAGTTTCAGTGTAAGGCAACAGTACGTAATTAAGATATGTTATAATCTTAATTTATATTGGAATCTAATAGAAATTTTATTAGAATTAACATTACCTCCATTCAGCTTTGATACACTTTGTGTTGTTTTATGTTCTGAGTTATAATTTTTTTGGTGTTTTGTAAAATATTTTATTATTTTGTATTTGTTGCGGTTGACAAGTTATTAATCAGCTGTTTACTGAAATGTAATGCATGTAGTTATTTTACAGAATAGATAAAGGAAATAAGTAGATATCGCACAGGTGTTGTCAAGAACTACCACTAGGTGCTGTGTTGTCGTTTTGTAACTCTCACTGAAGTTTCTCATAACTTTCATTGACGTTTGTTCAACACTGTGGGAAATTTGATACATACAAAAAAAGTATCATTTTCCAGGTTGTGTTATTCGAACAACTAACTTCATTTTTTTATATCATTTTGTTCCCCACTTTCAAGTTAAAATTTTGTTATTTTGATTGTGTGTTTTTGTTTACTGTTATTGTTGGTGTTCGTTTGTGTTGAATTTCAGAGCAACGAACAACAACACAAAAACAAAATCCTTGTTGATGTTGCCTACCACAACTATTGTTAGCACCTGTTCTAAATACATCTTGCAAGATATATTTTGTTCGGGATCAAACGTTGTAATTATTACATTCAGCTCCATCTAGAAAATATCCCATTGAACAACAAATTTCCCAAGGCATGTGCGATATCTAGCATAGATAAAGAAATTAACTAGATATCGCACATGCCTTGGGAAATTTCTTGTTCAATGGGATATTTTCTAGATGGAGCTGGATGCAATAATTACAACGTTTGATCCCAAACAAAATATACCTTGCAAGATGTATTTAGAACAGGTGCTAACAATAGGTGTGGTAGGCAACATCAACAGGGATTTTGTTTTTGTTTTGCGGTCCGTTGCTCTCAAATTCAACAGAAACGAGCACCAAAAATAACAGTAAACAAAAAGATACAATCAAAATAACCAAATTTTAACTTGGAAGTGGGGAACACAACGACATGAAAAAAACTAAATTATTTGTTTGAATATCACAACCTTAAAAATGATTCTATTTTTGTATTGAAAAAATGTCCCACACTGTTGAATAAACGTCAGTGAAAGTTATGAGAAACGTCAATGAAAGTTACAAAACGACAACACAGCATCTAGTGGCAGTACTTGACAACGCCTGTGGGATATCTACTTATTTCCTTTATCTATAATATCTAGTTAATTCCTTTATCTATGTTTTACAGCAATGGTTTTCGAAAATTAGTAGCTACTATTGCACACTAGATGGTGCTTATATGCAGCTGTTAAGTATGAATGACAATCTCAAAGACGAAGAAGACTTATAGTTTGACAAGTTTAGTTTTTAGTTTTCCTTATTTTGCTTTGTTTTAGTAAATTTCTTATTAAAAGTGCAAAAAATCTTTTTAAAAGTTATTAAAATTAAATGTTTTTGTGTTCATTTTATTTATTTGTTTTCATTTGCCTACGATAACATAATGTACGACAGTTAGTGTAAATTAGTCGCTACTATTGCACACTAGATGGTGTTGAGTATATTGTATGCACCGTATGATTACACTAATACACTCATACATAGCTCACACCAATTCGATAACGCTTTACGATTGGTTAACGATTACATCGCACATCTTACTCTAAATTTGTGATTGTATTGTGAAAAAGATTTTTACCCCCAGCGTATAGATGTTTACACATCAAAAATCACATTTTTGCACTTTTTTTATAAATTGGTCAAAAAAAGTTATTTAGTTAAGCACCATTTCCATTCCATTTTAAAATTCTGAAATCGGTTACAAATTGCAAAAGATACAGGCTGCTGAATATGGAATTTTTAGTGCCTTTAAATAAGTGAACCGGAGTGTATATCTCAACGGACATTGTTATTGCAGGCATTTTCCACCTATATCTGAAAAACCTGGCAAATATTTCATGAATATTTTTTTCACATTCCCGTTTAGTTTTAACGCAAGTTGTGTCACTTTTTTTTATCAAAATAAAAGAAATGTCAAAATTTTGGTCCAAAACAATTGTATTCGTTCGAAATAACTTTGGCATAACAACACTATAGTGTGGTTATTTAACCCGGTAAAGCTAATTATTGCTTAATTTGCACGGGGCAGCTAAGTGATATTAAGCGTCAATTCAATTTCCCACTTAAATTTCGACTCGGGCAATGACAATGTTGCCACATGTTCAATTTCAAGAAATGGCAGCAAAACGTTATCTTAGATAATTTTTATTATCATTTCTTGTGAATGAAAATGTTATCAAGAAGGAGAAACTAAAAACAGAAATTTACAAAATGGCTTACACATTCGGTTTCGTCATTCTTTGTCAACTTTTGATTTTTGATTCGAAAGACAACTTTTCTTATGTAAGGGTATATTGTATGATTGGCATAAAAAAAATGTCTAGCTGTGGGGAAAACTCAATTTGTGCAAAATTTCATGTTTGCAAAGACCCAGAACTTTTGTTTGTAGAATGTAGAAAAATTAGGAACTACAATACCTTTAATCTATTCCTATACCATTTCTCAACATAATCAACAGTTTCACAGTTAAAAATACATTTATGAAGAAAAAATCAAACTTTTTTAAAGAGCCCCAAATTTTGCCTGCCATAACCCGAGAACGCCTCATCCGAAAAAAAATAAAAACATCCACAAAAATTAAAAATTACAATACCTTTAATCTATTCCTATACCATTTCTCCATATAGTTAACAGTTTCATAGTCAGAGTTAATAATAGTTGTGTTTTGGTTACAAGCAAGCGATTGTCGCTTGCTAAGTTGCAAAGAAAACGGCAATTTAGCGATAAGTCCTTTTTTTTCAAAAATATGAATAAGGATTGAAAACGGTAAAAGATGTCCAAAAAAATTTTGTTTAAACTTAGCGAGAATGATTCTCGTCGCTAAGTTCTCGCAAAGTGCTTCACATAAAACAAGCGAATATATAAGCAAGCGGTGTAACCAAAATACGCTTAATATATTGATGAAGAAAAAAAATTATTTTTTGCCAAAAAATTAAAAATTTTTATTTTTATAAATCACGAAAAAAGTCAAAACGCAAGACAAAGGCAAGTCTTGTTACATTATTAAGGTATTAATTTTGGAACACTTTAACAAAGTTTTTCTTTGTTTTTGGAGAAGGCATCATTTCCCGATGACGCAATCAAAACCAACAAGCTTTCGTCAACACTTAAACTGACCAGTTTATCTAAACGATTTCGTTTACGAAGTAAACCAATCTTCCTAATTAGAAAAATGTAGTTCTGCTTTATATTTTTAAATATGTAAACATAGGTATTATGAAATTTTCTAAAAGAAAGAAATGGCAACACTTACACTCTGGAAACTCTGAAAAGCCTCACTATCTTTCTTAACATAAAACACAAAAGTTATGTATTTACTACTGCACTATCGAAACCAATTGAATTGTACATGAGAGAGTGCACTCTCTGCTTGTAGTAATAACAATTTTATTAAATTGAAAAAAAAAATTAACGGAACTTTAAAATGTTTTTTGTAAATCAATATGTAAAATCATATGATTTTTGGTGTGAGGCTATTCAGAGTTTGCGAAATGTAAATTTAAATAAACGACACTTCAATGTGAAGAAGAGAGCTGACGCGTTTTATTAATAACATTATAAGTGATTTGTCTCCGTTTTTTAAAAGTAAATAGTGAGGCAGTAAAGACGGTTTAAAATAAAGTAATTATTCAGTATACCAATGGCATCTTCACCCACTAAACTGAATGACTATCTCGGAGGTCCCAAAATGTTACTGCCAACTTAGCTACCAACCTTACGTGTTTCACTGCACGAGATCTTCCATGCTGCTGCTTTTGAAATTTCAGAACGATGGTCATCTTCTAACAGCGAGATGAAATAGCCTGTAGTTTGTTCAATAAACGATTTATACCAAAGGCTGAGTTATAGTTGGTCCACATTCCACGATATAGCTAAAGGCAAAGATTTCTGAAGATAATCAATAAAAATAATTCCATGCGCATCCCAAAAAATAGACACCATGACCTTGCCTGCAGATGGAACCGTCTTCGCCTTCTTTGGACACGATTCTCCTATTCCAGTTGACTGATCGTTTGTCTCAGATGTGAAGGGTGGAGCCATGTCTCATCCACGGTTATAAATCGATGCAAAAATTCAGCTTTATTGCGGTGAAACTCCGCCAAACACTATATTGAAATATTGTCATAACTCTGTTTTTGCTCTATTGAAAGCAACCACGGCACCCATCTTGCGCATCTTTAAAACTTCGGACAATATACGATATATAAAATTTTTCAAATGCTATCATTCCAGCTAGCTCCCGCACCTTCAGCCGACGATCATCCGATACCATTTTGTGGGTTTTCTAAACCGAGTGTGACGTGGACACCTCAATTGGTGGAGCACTACGGTGATCGTCTTGCATGCTCTTACGGTCTGGTTTAAGCTCTGCCATTCACTATTTGCACGCTGAAAAATTTTCTTTTTTGGTTATTTGGACGCAAATATAACGTGTTTGTAGCCAGTCGCAAATATACTATACTTGTGCCCAAACACATTGTGTTTGTATTCAATATAACTTGTTTGAGACACAATGATTAATAGGCTATAATTTATGTTTTTGAGACACGAATGTGGCTTTGTTTGTTGAAAACCGCTAAAAACAAAAACAAGAAAGACAACAAAGAAACAAAAAGGCAGCAGATCTTCAATTCCTGAAAACAATGCTTGCAAACATTTACATGTATCCTGCAATTTGTCACTGGGGCCGTTATTTTTCAGGGTGTGGCAGTTCTAAACGAAGGAGCTGACTTCGCCAAAATAGAATCAAGCTCGGCATTAATATTGCTTGCACCTTTCAAATGGAAATATTCCATGTTTACAAATTCACTGAGATCGTTTACTTTTGATGGCTCAAATAAAAATACTAAACATGGTGGCGCCTTGAAACTTACAATATGTTTTATTAGGTTGCCACTTTTCACCAAACTATTTTTTTTCAAACTACTGGCACCATCTGTACGTCATGTCGGCCAGGTTTGCGACCGCCCTCATATGTTCATTGTGAAATTCAAAGGTATTTTTTACTTTTGTGGTGAATTTGACAGAATTGTACTACCAACCAAATTCAGAATGTCGTTGTTGTTAGTGAAAAATATGAGAAACTTTTTTTTACAAAAAGGTGAACTATTTTCAAAACTGAGGTAAAAATCAACTGGCACCTCTCCTCAAAAAAAAGTGCCGAGACCAAAAAAATATACTTATAAAGCACCTAAAATACCTTTGGCGTTGGTCTGGATTCCTCCTACATAATGTCATATCTTTATACGAATTCCAAAAAAGAGTAGAGGAGAATTGGATAATCCTTTTAATGCATTTTTGATAATTCCACAAAAGCGAAAGGAGTTTTCAAAACTGGATTTCTTTAAACGTAAAGAAAAATATCGTTTAAAAGCCACAAGTTTAAACTGTTAAAGGACTTTTTCTAAGGTTGTACTAAAATATGAAATTGAAATAGATGAGGCTCAGATGAAGCGACTTGAAGTTATTGTTACGGAAATGCCACTCAATTTTTTATTTTCGGTGGGTTTTTTTAGCCCGCTGTCTGCGATTCAAGTTTCTATTTCCGGAGTTTTTGAAATAAAAAATATTTTTTAGGTTTAGAGCTGATTTATTTCCCGCTAATAAACCAAGTTTATTTTCAAATCACTGTAAGTACAACAGTTTATTTTATTTATACAAACTTAACATTCATAATAAAAAGAAATATTACTGACGAACTGTACTTTTACCTGTATAAACTGAGACTGTCTCAATTTTCCGCGCATCAGATATTTATACAAGTTAAACACGTTGGCATAACGTCACCCCGAAGTTTCCTGACCCCTCTCACACGGAAGCTACTTATTCGTTTGATCAAAAAGTTTTATGTATAACTTATCGAAAGCCGTTTCTTGAACCGTCACATATCATCTGCCATCTGTATCTCAATTTTTGTGGAAGTATCTCAAGCGAGTTAACTGGCATTTAAGTGAATTTTTTAAACATGGTTAGGCGTTCTGGTACGTTGTAGCAACGGCATACATTTAGGCGTAGTTAATGAAGTTGATATACACTCGACCGGGTCACGAAAAAAAATTTCTAAAATTTGAGAGCAAATATTAAAAATTACCTCGAGACAATTTAAAAAAAATTTATTTCAAAATCGTTTTTTATTGTACATACAATACATAGCTGTATAGGTCTCGACGAGTACTACATTTGCCGCTGACGTACGACATCATTTTCTAATGAAGGCCTCATTTAATGCAGTTTCTATCCTAAAATTTTAAAACATTTTTCCTAGGATTAAAGATCTTTAAAAACCAAGAACATTTTGCTTTGAAAAAGTTACGTATGACAAGATGTATTTACAGCATTAATACAAATATTTTTCATGTTTGCATTACTACCGCAAATTATTGCATATTTTTTGGCGCTATAGAAATTTTTTTAATAACGACTATTGCACTCTTTTTAGAGCAAATTATTCCATACTTATGTTAATCATTTGCCTGGGATAATTAATTTTTAATTCAGTTGCCATTGTTAGAGATGCCGGTCGGATGAGATCGCAATATAAAATTACGTAGTAACAATTATATTGAAGTATTAAATAATTATTGTTTTTAAAAATAAATAAAAATAAATGGTTTCCCATTACATCCCATGAAGGGACTGGGGAGAACTTCTCACAATCACTGAGCTGTGCGCTTTCCAGTTTTCACTCACCGATTGGGACCTACAGTTTTACACCGATTCCGAACGGTAATTTGAGAAGCTTTTTCATGGCTAGATACTCGATAGTGTCGCCGTCACTATGCGAGGTGACCGCCGCCGAAAGAAAATTTGTAGGTGGTCAGAGCCGGGTTCGAACCCAGGATCTCATGTACAAGAGCCGCGCACACGAACCATTGCACCACCGACGGCCACAAATTATTGTTTTTAGTAACACTAAAATCGATGGTCACCCTAAAATTTCGTTTTGTTTCTAATATTATAATATTTTATTCTATTACAGCAACAACAACAATCAGGCTGTTTTTTTGTCGATTTGCTTTATGCAGTCGATAGAAGTTAAAACTAACATCAATTATACGAGGGTTGCTATTTATATTTCGGGTCCAGTAATAAAAAAAACAATCATCTATCATTGGAAATGGTTTTATTGTTTTTCAATATATTCTCCGTGAAGGGCAATACACTTTTGCATGCGTTCCGATTGAGACACATCCAAAACATGGGTTTTGGAGGCTTCAACAGCTGCTTCGGGCGTCGAAAAACGTTCACCACGCACTAAAAAGAAGTCGTTGAGTGCCAATTCAGGGCTGTACGGCGGATGACCCATCAATTTGGCATGTTGAGTGCTCAAATAGCCCATTGCTTCATCTGATGTGTGAGAGTTCGCATTGTCCTGATGCAAAATGATCCGCCTTCTCTTCTTCGAACACTGTTGGCAAACAGATGATGGTATACGACTCAGAATTTTTCGTCATACGTTCCACTAAAGGCACTGTGGCCACAGGACCGGTAATACAGAAAAGAAACCCGATCAATTGCTTAGATGTGCTTTTTCCATGAACAAATTTTGTTGGATTTAGCTCGTCTTGAAAGACCCATACGGTCGATTGCTGTTTTGTTTCGGGCTTATATGCATAGATCCAGTATTTGTCACCTATGACGATGTTATACTCTGCATTTGATCTACCAGGGTTGTATTTTTTCAACATATCTTTGCTCCAATCGATACGAACCATTTTTTGAGCATTCGTCAAATTATGTGGGATACAACGAGAACAAATCTTTTTCATGGACAAATCCACATTCAGTATGTTATTGATGCTTGTCATTCGTTCAAGAAGTGATACTGCGTACGATCGAAAATAATGCCTACTATTTGCATACTATTGACTATGATAACGGACCCGGAACAAATACGACGAGGTGAAGGATATATTAAAATACGAGCAGCGAGGGATAATCCTGCACCCGAACTTCGTGAATTGAATGTACCTAGATATGGAATTATTAAATTCGACTGTGATTCATACATTAATATAATCGACTGGGACAAAATCACAATAACAAAACCACCTTGTTTACAATTCCATACGGATGAAGATATTCAACGTTACCAATATTCAAACAACCAAATTATAAAGATACCAGGTAAACAATGGAAGTCATAATAATAACAAAATATATAGTACATTATTTTGCACTTGTTGTAGATTTTCTATGGCATTCGCAAAACACTGAACATTTTGTACGAGTTGTAAGTGAATCAGCGCTTGCAGTCACTGACGAAATGCGTAAAAGCCATATTTTTGCAAAACTAGAAAGTCGTGAACGGTACACCCGACTTGACTCGCGCCAAGATTTGGTATAATTATCTTTACTCTTTTTTGTATTTTATTTGTAATAAAACCAAAGCAAGATTTCAATGGTAACTAGTTTAAAATTGAATTATCCCAGGAAAATACAAAACAATTTTTTCGATATTACTAAAAAGTAGGCAATAATTTGCGGTAAAAAGCTTGCAATAATTTGTACTTAAAATCATTTTCGCTAGCGCCAATAAGTAGGCAATAATTTGCGGTAACAATGCAAACAACATGAAAAAATATTTGTGTTAATGCTGCAAATATATCTTGTCATACGTAACTTTTTTGTTTTTCAATAAAACTGTACACTTCCAAACCAAAATGTTCTTGGTTTTTAGAAAATATTTTATATTTTAATATATTTTTTTTTTATTTTAGAAAAAAATATTTAAAATTTTTCATTAGAAAATGATGTCGTACGTCAGCGACATCTATGGGATAAATGTAGTAGTCGTCGAGACCTATACAACGCTGTCTTGCATGTTACGATCGAGCCACAAACAAAAAAATCACATGAGGTGTCAGTGGTCACCCGGTTGGAACGAAGTTCCTGTCGCTATATAAAAAAAAAAATAAATGGTTTCCCATTACATCCCATGAAGGGACCGGGGAGAACTTCTCACAATCACTGGAGCTGTGCGCTTTCCAGTTTTCACTCTCTGATTGGGACCTACAGTTTTACACCGATTCCGAACGGTATTTTGAGAAGCTTTTTCATGGCTATATACTCGATAGTGTCGCCGTCACTAAGCGAGGTGACCGTCGTCGAAAGAAATTTTAAGGTGGTTGGAGCAGGGATCGAACCCAGGATCTCCTGTACAAGAGGCGCGCACACTACCCATTGTACCACCGACGGTCACTCCTGTCGCTATATATTATATACTAGTTAGTTCCAACACGCCTAAGGCGTCCGTTGAATAATGATATAATTTAAATGGATCTTGGAGAAAGTACTTTCTGTAAGAAAAAGCCTAAGAGTATGGTTTTTTTTACAAATAAGTACTTTTCCTAAGAACAGGTACTTTTTAAAGAAGTTGTACTCTTTTTAGGAAAATTTTATTTTTTAAGAAAATGTACTAGGCTACTTATCTCAAGAAAAGAAAAGGAAAGGAAGGTATTATTTTATTTTTAAGAAAAGGAATATTTTGTAAGAAAAGGTATTTTTTAAGAGAAGGTATTTGTTTGAAGAAATGGTTTTTTTTAAGAAGTGGGAATTTTTTTAGAATTGGTCCGTTTTTCAAGAATAGGTACATTTTTAAGAGTACCTACTCTCAAGAAAAGTTATTTTGTTTATTTTGTTTTACTCTTTAAAGAAAAGGTAATTTTTTTAAGAAAATTCAATTTATTGTAAGAAAATTTACTTTTTTAAGAAAACATACTTATTTAAAAAAATTACTTTTTTTTAAGGAAATGTATTTTTTGTAAGAAAATTTACTTTTGTTAAGCAAAGTTACTTCTTTATGATAAGGTATTTTTTTAAGAAAAGGTACTTTGTTTAAGAATATGAATAGGTTTTTTTTTTAGAAAATTGCATTTTTTTAAGAAAATATTCTCTTTTTAAACTTCTTTACTTACTTTGTCATTTCTAAATTTTTATTGAGTTCAAAGTTACAATATATACTAAATATTGGTTACAGGCTCCACCTAGAGAACTTCCCATTAAACAAGATATTTTCCAACATATGTGAGACATCTCGTTAGTCTAGACCCAAACCAAAGCAAAAGTAAACGATATAGTTGATAATAGTGAGATGTAGCATAATAGTGTTAAAACAAAAGTTGTTTAATTTGTTTTCATTTTGCCCCCATACCGCAAAGTGCCATAAGGAGCTTCGTTCAAAAAACTACTATAAACAACAGCTTTGGCTGTATTTCACGGGATCGGAAAGGATTTTTTTTAAATTGTCTCGAGATGATCTTTCATATTTGAACGATGTATGTCTGGATATTTCAGTTGTAACGCGATCTGCGATCGGGTAGTATAAGGAGAAGAGAAGAGATGTGCGTCATTTCGTTAACCGAAAGAATGGGGGTGAAGACATAGTTGGATTGAAATATTTGAAATTTAGGGAGATACAGTTGAACTGCCCAGGTCAAAAATAATTGACTTAGAGGTTTGCAATATAGACCTGTTTATATTATGAACATTAACCAATAATATTTTTAGGTATACATACTCAGTGAAGTGTTTAATGCTTATAGTGATTCATAACGTATTTTTGGTAAACACTGCTAGAAAATTTTTGCTTTTAGAACGTACAAATGTATTGACCTTTAAGATCAAGATTAAAATACAAAACTGGTCTAAAAATCGACTTCGTTAACAATTTTAGAATTAGTTTGAGCTATAAACCTGACATATCATTTACCAATATATGTCCAATTTAGTCTGGTGCATTTTGAAATTCTTGACAAACCAAGGCTTCTTCAAGAAAAATTATTTAAAATTTTTTCAACAATTGTATTGTTAGATATGGATTATTTTATATTTCAATCTCTGTAATTTCGTCTATAATTCTATGTAACACAATTTTTCATCCAGAACTGCCACTCTATTTTGTTGATGTTGTTTGCTCCCCCAAACACGAAAATCCACATAAAAATGTTTTGAATGGTAGGGTGTTTGTTTTAGTTTCTTAACAAAAAGTATGAAACAAAGCGATTGGAAAAAACTTCCCGTGCCAAAATCGAGGTTGCGAGCCGAGAGCTAAAATTGAATCTTACGACTGGCAAATTTGCCAAATTCTACTTTAATTCTCGGCTAGGGTTGCGTGTAAACCAAACTACACAGAAGTATTTGGTTGCCGCAACTTCGCAACAGTATATGGCTTGATAAAAACCCAAGGGTCTTGAACGACCATTCAAGACGTCTTGTGGACATGTCTAGTTAATACAATCCCCTGGCAAAAACCTTTACCATTATAAATTTATTTCTTGATTTTTGACTTTTCAAAATACCATAGTGGCAGTTCTGAATAATTTTTCTTTAATTTTATTGCATAGTGTATTTGTCCATGAAGGAAATAGCACAAATGTTTCTATAGGCAAAAAAACTAATGGTTTGCCATTACATTCCGGTGATATGTAATCTTTCAAGACGTACTCTCACTGAGTAGGACCAACAGTTTCACACCAGTTCCGAACGGTATTTTGAGAAGATTTGCAAGGGTTAATATTGGATAGTGTCGCCGTTACTAACCTAAGTGACCGGCGCCGAAACAAATGTAAGGTGGTCAGAGCAGGAATCCTTAAAAAGTTTTCACATACCAGAGTCGCGAACACTATGACTACTATGACTAAGAATCAAAAATAAGCAGGAGGAAACACCATTGCAAAACAATAAAGCAAATCTGTTGTTTCAACTAACTACGCACTTGGGTTCTGCTGAACAGTCAAGCGAAGCAATGGATTTTCACAGAATTGCTGTTGCTGCAAGAAGTCCATTTTTGTTCATACTTACTTTGTTTTTTGCTTATCTTCCTTACTGTGTAGTTTTCGCTGTGGAATGCAGCATTGAAGCGACAAATCAAGGGTGACTGAATGAGTGTACAAAACCGAAAAACAAGTGAAACTACTTTACCGACACTGAAAGAAAACCTTCATACCATTAATGAATTTTTACATTGCATCAATGAAAAGTGTCTTTGTTTTTGAGCCAATGTTGGGCTTCATTAATGCTATGAACAATGTTACATTAAACGAAAAATGTATCATAGACCTGAAATTAATGTAAACTCTCTAACCGGAATGGAACATTATCATTGTATTAAAGAAAAATGTTATATTGATATTATAAACCGTTTCATTGATGTATTGAAATATAGTCATTGATGTTATGATGATGCTATGAACATGTTTCATTAATGCTATGAGCATGTTTCATTAATGTAATAAACAGGTTTCATTTATGGTATGAACATGTTTCATTGAAGGTCTGAATATGTTTCATTGATTGTATGAACATATTTCATTGATGGTATAACACGTTTCATTGATGGTATGAACAAGTTTCATAGTTGGTATGAATAGGTTTCATTGATAGTATGAACAGAGTTCATTGATGGTATGAACCGGCTTCATTCATGTTATGAATATGTTTCATTGGTGGTATAAGACAGTTTCCATAACTAGATGCAATTTTAACTTTTGCCACACTATCATATAAATTATTTGGAAAAAATGCACCCCGCGCCATTTAAAAAAAAACGAAAATCGAGCAAAATATGGGGTTTATAGGGTCCAAAAATGGTCAGAAAAAAATGTTGGGGGGGGGGGGGGGGTAGAACACACGATTCTAAGCAAAAAATGTTAAATGGAAAAGTTAGAGGGAGTCCCTATTTTAGGAGTTATGGGCCTCCAAAGTTCGGGCTTTGGAGAGGAATATGTCTGTTTAAAATTTTGGATTTCGGATTTTTTTGATTTTTGGAAATTTTTTGGACCTGTGGGATTCTGCATTTCAGCCTTTTATTTTTTTCTTATTTATTCCTTATCTCATACTGCCACTCATATATTGTGTCACAGCTACTGTACATAAATACATAAATCCATACATAAATACATACATTTATACAAATCGTACCTACATATGTACATATTGTCCTTTAACCAAATTAATGAATCGTTAAAAATTAATGAAATGGTACTTTATATTAAAGAAAGATGTCTCATTATTGCTTTTTTAGAAAAAATATTTTAAAATTCAATAAAATGAGTGTAATGTAAAGAATGACCTATTTAATAGATTCTACTTTACAATGTCGATAAAATGTCTGCAATTTTTCTCTATAGTTTCCCATATTTACATGAAAAACATATATCATTCCATCAATGTAAAAGGTTTCTTAGCATAAATGACGGTCCACAAATTCAAAAACTGCAGCAATGAAGGAGTTCATTGAAGTAATGTAACATTTCATAGCATCAAAGAAACTTTTCATTGCATCAATGTAAACCCACTAATGTTACCCATTCATTGATGCTGTGAAGTGCTTTTCTTTCAGTGGAGGTTTGCGGCCACTAAGCTTATGCCTCGTTTGTAAACAAATAAACCGACAGCCGGTTTTTGACGTCGGTTAACCGGCTTTTAGTATTATTGTTATTTAACACAAACAAATTTAAAAATTCTATAAAAAGATGTGATTTTTAAAATTTATTTATCTTTAAATTAAGAAATATGATGTCTATTTTCAAACGTGATTCTAATAATTCTTCAATAAATTTTGATTTCAAATGTTAAAATATTCAAAAATTTTAATTAGAATTACATAATCTTTTGAAACAATTATTTTCAAATTTTATAATTTAAATTTGTACTTAAATACATGTTTGAAACATAATATTTGAATAGCATTTTAAAATATAAACATATTTGAATAGCATTTTAAAATATAAATGAGGTCAGTGTGAATGTCATAAACTTTTAAATTTTATATTAAATTCACATTCCAAATTTAAATGTGATTTAATACACTCCGGTTCACTTATTTAAAGGCACTAAAAATTCCATATTCAGCAGCCTGTATCTTTTGCAATTTGTAACCGAAATTTTTAAATTTTAAATCTATCGGAAAAACTAAAATCAATGTTTGCCGTTCTGAAGGATATTCTAACCGCGCAATAGCTAAAAAATTGGATGGAGTCCAACAGTTGTCGACAATTACATCAAGGACCCCGAGGGGTATGGAAACAATTTTAAAGGAAGGGTTACATTGTCTTTATCTACGTATGAGAAAAGAAAAATCATCAAAATTGCTACTAATTCTGCCTTATCCTTGTCAAAAATAAGACCTCAAGCTGGAGTGGACGCGAGCAAGTCATCAGTACGCGGATTAATTAAGAGCTGTGAGTATCTTAAATACCTGAAATTACAAAAAAAAAGCCGCCACTTAATGCTCCTCGTAAGGAAAAGCGGCTTCAATTCGCAAGAGACTACATGGTATGGGATGTGCAGCCAAGAGGTCATGTTGTATTACGGAACTATTGTATTTACGGAAGAGAAGAAGTTTAATTTGGATGGACCTGGTTGCTAGAACTATTATTTCCATGATCTGCGCAGTGAAAAGCATTTTTTGAACCGACATCACAGCCGAGAGGGCGGCGTTATGGTGTGGGGTGCTATTACGTAGTATGGCACCATTGATCTTGAATTTCAAAGTACAAAACTGACTGGTGCCAGTTATAAAACGTTATTGAAATCGGTTTTCCGAAGTTCAGTGAACTATTTGGTCCCATATCTTGGATATTGCAGCAGGATAATGCCCCTATACACAACGCCAGAGTAGTAAAGGAGTTCATTGCAAGCCAAAATGTTAATATTCTTGACTCGCCACCCTATTCGCCAGTTCTAAATATTATCGAAAATGTCTGGGGTTGGTTGCCTCGTAAGGTCTATGAAGGAGGTGGACAATTTGATGACAAGTATTCACTAATTCAGGCCATTAAGGATGCTTGGAATCAAATTTCGTTGGTTTACATAAATTCTTTTAATCTGTCAATGAAAACCCGTATATTTGAAGTTAGCAAAAACAAGGTTAATAAATTAAAAAAAAACAAGAAAAACTGCTTTTCATTAAAATTAGTTAAAGTGCCTTTATTCAAGTGAACCAAAACAAAAAATAGCACATCTTTGAATTTTTTCTATAAATTACTCAAAAAAAGTTCTTTAGTTAAGAAACCACTATTGTCCTGATTTTTTTAATATCTCAAGGTGTCTAGCTTACATTTCCATTTTAAAATTCTGCAATCGGTCACAAATTGCTAAAGATACAGGCTGCTGAATACGGAATTTTTAGTGCCTTTAAATAAGTGAACCGGATTGTATTTAATTCAAAATTTAAACGTCATTATAAAATTTAAATACATTTATGAAATTTTGAAGCTTAAACCAGGGTTCGTATTTTGTGGGTAATGGGTAGCAATCATTTACCTATTATCCAACAGGGAATGGGGAAAATAATGGGTAGCTACCCACGACAATGGGAAATTACCCATTACTCTCAGGGTAATGGGGAAAATAATGGGTAGCTACCCACAACGATGGGTAATAATCGAAAATATTAAAAATGTTCTATATCTCACAAACGGAGCGTCCAATCAAAAAATAAGCAATTTTTGCGAGTTTCTAAGGGTTATTCATATAGTCGTTTAATTTTAGCTGTTTTTCATTTTCGATTTAGCGATTTATTTTTAAAAAAAGTGATGACATAATGAAGACATCCATTGGTTAAAGCCTCCATTGGAGGTAGAAAATTTATTATTTTTCGGATTCGACGCACTGTTTCCGAGTTATATCCACTTTTTTATTTTAGCAATTTTCTTATTTTGGTTTTTCTTTATGAAAAACCCTTATAAACACCGAAAAATAGTTTTTTTTTTTGATTTGACGCTCCGTTTCCGACATACAAACATTAGGGCGTTTTAGCGATTTTTTGTTTGAAAAATTTTAGTTTTAACGATTTAAAAAAAAGTGATGCCCTAGGGACTACTTTCCCCAAGACAATTAACAATTTCACTTTTCATATTATTAAATATGTTTGACATTGAAACCTTTGCTTTAAAAAAATTAATAATAATTTTTCAGTCATTTTTAATCTAAGCAATCTTTGCATTTTCTAAAAATAGTACAATTGATATTTCAATACAATTTCTTATGTTTTTCATCAAAGCATGCTATGTTTCTTATATGCAAATATTTCTAAAATGTATGTATAAGTAATATCATAGAGTAAATTTATAGTAGAGCCGCCATTTGTCTCATCTGACGTTTCCTTTCACACTCTTCGTGATGCGGTCGGTGTGATAGAGAGTAGTGATGGGACGATTAATCATTTGATGCATTATAATCGATTTTTTTCTTTCAATTAACGATTTAATTGTATAGAAAAATGGGTTTCGATTAATCGAAACGTTAATCGATTAGTTGCTAAAATAATCGAAAGAAAACGTAATAGCAAAATATTGACATCTCTAATATCATTACATTTTTCGCGGAAAAAAGAGCTTGCTACGGACGCTTTCTAACAATTTCTAATTTTTCTAACAAAATTATGGCTCCAACTCAAAGCAAAGTGTGGAAATTTTATTCCAAAATTAACGACAAGGAAGTGCAGTGCCGGTTGTGTGAGAAAAGAATAAAATGGTGCAAGAATACTACGAACATGCTTCAGCACACTAGGCTAAAACACCCAAAAGATGCTGAATCCCTCAAAGTAAGTGTCTCAGCTTCAATTACAATTAAATTCATTTAAAATTTTAATTGTTGAATATTAGGCACCAATAGTATGCAATGAAGACTCTGAGGGTGATGAGGAAAGCAAAGAAGTCACAAGCACAAGCCAAAAAGCAAAATCAGTGCAGACCAGTCAGCCCAAATGCATCCAGCCCAATATTCAAGCTGCTTTTTCAAACGCAACCAGTTACGAATCAGGTGGCTCCAAGCACCACAACTTAACCAAATCAATTGTTGAAATGATTGTGATGGATAATTTGCCATTTTCACACGTAGAAGGTAATAATATATTGTAAAATATTCTTGTTGTTATAGTGTCACGAATATAAAATATTAATTTGGGCAGGGGTTTTTGAAACTAATGAAGGAGCAGCATCCCCTCTATAAAGTTCCAACAAGGAAAACTATTAAAGATCAAATGGAAAAAATTTATGAAGAGGAGATGAAGAACTTTAGAAGAATGGTGTGCCAAGTGTCAAACATATGTTTGACTACGGACATATGGACGGACATCAATATGAATAGCATGCTTGGTATAACCCTTCATGGCTAGTTCGAAAACAAGCAAATCAATGCCACAATTGGCGTGTTTAACTTAATGCAAGCTCACACAGCTGACCATATCGCTAAAGTGCTTATGGATTCATTGGCCCAGTTTTCTGTAACCAACGATCAGGTTATGGCAGTGGTGACGGATAATGGTGCAAACATGGTTAAAGCTGTTCATCAAAGTGTCGGAAAATCCCACCACATTCCGTGTTTCGCGCACACACTAAATTTAGTGTGCACGAGTTCCTTGAACATTCCAGAAGCTTCCGATTTGATTGCCAAATGCAGAAATATTGTAGTTTGGATGAGACGCCATGTAAAAGCAAACGATCATCTACAACAGCTACAGTCTTCTGCTGGCGTCCCAGAGGGAAAAATGTTAAAGGTGATCTTAGACGTCAAAACAAGGTGGAATTCGACGTTTTACATGCTTGAGCGCTTCATCAAGCTAATCTCATACATCGGCCAAGTGCTATTAAACTTTTCAGATGCACCCCAAATGATATCAACCAAAGACAAGGATGACATGGTCGAGATCATAGCCTTGCTTAAGCCTTTGGAAGCGATGACCACTCAAATAAGTGGTGAGAAGTATGCGACTTTGAGCCTAATCATTCCGATTGCTCATTGTGGACGACAGCAAATATTAAAGGTGGTTTCCAAGTCACCTATGGCAACCAAGCTAAAAGCAACTATTTTGACCCAGTTCGATCGGCGATTTGGAGTAATGGAGCATTCATATTTCTTTGCGGCATCAACTTTGCTGGATCCACGTTTTAAAAAGATTCACTTTCAAGATCCCATGGCCTTGGCTACAGTTATGAGGAACATCAGAAGCGAAATGGTGCAACTTTCTCAAAGTGATGAAAGTCTAGGAAGCATGAGTGATGGATCCGCTACTGGCGATGTTGAATTTGATTTATGGGCCCACCACAAGTCGCTGGCTCACAAACGTCGAAAAAAACACAACGACGGAATCCAAATTCAGGACGAACGTAGCTTTTTTTTGAACACTCCCGTTTTGGAGCTGAAGCGCGACGTCATCAATGCCTGGGAGGAAATGAGAACGGTGTACCCTAAGCTTTATATAATATCTCGTCGCTACTGTTATCTTTTAGGCACTTCGGTACCAGCAGAGCGCCTCTTTTCAAAGGCAGGTGCTACTGCCACTGAAAAAAGGAACAGGCTGACGCCCTCGCGCCTGTCAAACTATTGTTCCTAAACTCTGTAATGAACAAATAAAATAAAAATATATATTTTTTTTTCAATTGATATGTACTTTCATTTACTAATTCTTTGTTATTGTTATTACAAGGCATTTGCATTACAATTCACATATCAACATACCACAAAATTACACGGTTTAATTAAAATATTAAAAAAATCATTTGATTATTCGATTATTTTCATTTTCCTTCGATTAATTGCAATTAATAATCGCTCGGTTTCAATTAATCATTTGATTCATTAATCGATTAATGAATTTTTTTTCCCATCACTAATAGAGAGATGTTTGACGAAAAGTGATATACACCAGGTGGAATTACAATAACTTCTTGCTTTAATTTTTCATGCCATTTTGGTGAAAAACTGTGAAATTTAAATGTGTTTTAAACTTTTTTATTGACTGTTATTGTTAGCATACATGTGTGTTGTATTTAACACATTAATTTTAACACACAAAACGAAATGCCGTTGTTGTTATTTTGTTCGTTGTTTTGAACCATTGCCTCTATCTGGTATTAGTAAAGCAATTCTTTTCAACATCAAACGTATACATCACACGAGGACAAATGTCAGAACTTTGGTGAGTGAAAGATTTTCTCTACCCATATTTACTCTATGAGTAATATAATCTAAGTTACCTTTATAAATATCTGATGGAATAAAGAAAATATTTAGTCTGTTTTGAAACATTCAAGTCATGGTAAAATAAGTAAGGTAAACTCGTTAGAACAGTTGATTTGACAAATTTTCTTGCTTAGGTGTTTCTCTTTTGTTAAATTTTAATTAACTTTTACAGTAGATACACAC
This sequence comes from Phaonia tiefii, assembly GCA_963931995.1. Taxonomy (NCBI): domain Eukaryota; kingdom Metazoa; phylum Arthropoda; class Insecta; order Diptera; family Muscidae; genus Phaonia; species Phaonia tiefii. The sequence continues at coordinate 213,379,716 of OZ008368.1, forward strand.
ATGTAGAAAATTTGACAGATTATGGACACCAAACAAAAACAAAATGCCTGTTTTTGTTGTAATATTTCCTACTGCGTTTACCTTACTTATTTTACCATGTATCAAGTTGATAGTTCATATTCGGGAATATAATTAAAGGAACACTGCTCAGCTCCTACAACGTCATATTGAAGACATCCATTGATTAAAGCCTACTTTAGAGGTAAACATTTTATTATTTTTTCGATTGGACACACCGCTTCCGAGTTGTATCCACTTTTTTATTATAGCAATTTTCTTAGTTTGGCGATTTTTTGAAAAATATCGAACCACTTTATGAAAAACACTTAGAAACCACCAAAAGTTGGTTATTTTTCGACTGGACTCTCCGTTTCCGAGATATAGAAATATAATAGATATAACGCATTATAACAGCTTTGGTCCCGCTTATTCAATACTCTTACCATAGGCAACAATATTTTCGGACGAGCTCAATACGAGGAGAAAGCTAAAACCAAAAGAGGTCTATAGAGAAGGGAGTTTTGTTGCCAGGGGCCCCCACAAAGTCTCGTTTACGACTTCCAAACACTAAATCAACTCTAGTTGTATACAAAGAGGAAAATTGTCTCTTCTACGTGAGAGTCTTGCCCGTCACCAAGATACCGCCTGGGATCGTCATTGATTAAGCTAAATTTACGAAATCTCAGTTAACTGACGTACCTTTGGGGACTGTAGTTGGGAGAAACGAACTTCTGTTAAAACATACATGTAATTTCGTTTGGGACAATCGAAAAATGTTTGCAGCAAACGAGTTATGAAAAACATATGCTGAAAAAACGTTTGCGTGAAACGATAAACGGTTCCGCCAACTGTTCCCTCGGTTACAGCAACCGAGTTGTAGTTAATCCTAAGTAGTTAGAAAAATTAAAGCTGAAAAAACGTTTGGGAGAAACGAAAAACGGTTCCACCAACTGTTCCCTCGGTTACAGCAACCGAGTTGTAATTAAAACTTTTATTTATGGCTTCCACAAGCTCTTTTTTGTTTAAATTTCCAACTTTTATGATTTTAGTTTTTAAAAAAGTTGGAATTTTTGTCTATTTTTTCACTGTATATCTACATGTCTGTCTCGCTCTGCATTCAAATAACAACTAAAAGCGAAGAACACTACAACACCTCAATTGTCCATCCAAGGTATATCGACAAGGTAGAAGCATTAGAGTGTGTGATCACTTTAATGCATGGTTGAAAGACAAGGTTGTATCATTAGAACAGCTGATTTGATTTTTTTCATTTGACGCACTTGGGAAATGTCAAATTTGTTTACATTTGTTGGCTATAAGTTGTTTACAGACGCGGAATTAAACAACAGACGCGAATACGAGTTAGAGTTTGACACCGGGAAAAACCAATTCAACTGCAGCATCAAACAATTTCAATTATTAATTTCAATCTTCATTAATTTGGCAAATATTTCTTTCCAATTATATCACAACTGATTCAAAAATTCACATTTTGTTTACATTTTTATCAGCTGAGTTTGACAGAAGCCAAGTGCGATTTTGCACATGATTACACACATATTTACTGCTACTACCGTGATTAGTGTGCCCTGCTTTAATGTGTATGCGTGAGTGTGTATGCCAAACGAGTGGATAAGACTGTGTATACAGTCGACAGAATGAGAGAATGAGCGACATTTACGTTCTTCGTTATCTTTGCTCTTATTAGAAATGGCTAATTTCAGTTACCGCAAACGGTTTTTAATTTGCGGCAAATGTATTTTTTTGTACGCGTTTAATGCAAACGAGAACTCATTTGCAACAACATGATACACATTTGCGATATATGAGTTTATTTGGGAGAACTACATAAACGGTTGCAATTAATAAATTAATACAAATCAATCAAAGTATTGTTGTGGCAACAGAGCAATAAACGTTTTTTTCTTTGTGTGTAGTTTTAACAGGTACGAGTGAAGATACCATGTCGGTAGAGAAGATAATACTTCGCGATAACTAGTGCTTTAAATTATAGAGAAATTCTGGTTTAATAATTTATAATAGTAAGGATAATAGTTTATAACCATCAATATGTGCGAGGAATACAGTATTGGACGTAATTTTCGAATCATACCACGCGTCATTAAATTCCTTGTACGACTGCTAGAGTACTTAAAATTTGATTATTTTCTAACTGGAATCTCGGTTGGTTGAAATTGAGAACAGTCCCTAGCAACTGAATATATATATCAGTAACTACTTCTATTTAAGTTCTTAAATTTAAACAATATTAAATCACTACATGCACTTCTTAAAATTGCTTCTAATTTACCGGGAATGTTTAAAGAATATCCCATAATCACATTGATCGCACTAGAGGCCTCACAGTAAATTTCAATAACAAACAAAATAAATAAATATAAATTAAAATTTCCATAGACATCTGACATATAATTGCGAACCAAAGAAAAAAACGAGAACAAAGCATCAACAAACTAAAGTAAGAAGAAATAAAACAGCATTGAATGTATCGACGAAGAAAGAAAAATTGATACTGTGATTATTTGAACAAACAGTGAGACAGAAAGAATTACAATTAATATCACAATATTATTTGTTCCCCTCTCTTGGTATCCACACCGACAACAATATCAACATACTACGACTCCTTGTAGGCCTTTCATCATCATCATAACAACCCAATATAACTTTTCCGAACTAATTCGGAAAGTATACAGAAATTGTGTATGAGACCAAAGAGCCAACTCCACAAATCCTCGCATACTTTGTGTATAGAGTGCGTGCATATGCAGTTACGAAGATGACAAATTTGTGTTCATCTCTAATTCACCTTCATACATCTTCACATACTTTGTTTGCAGAAACTGTGTACATTGACGAAGCTTAACATTTTTGATTCGATTTTATTATAATTTTGATTGGATATTATACTTGTTAGCATACATTGTTTATTGAAAACGTGAACAATGATAATATGTATATGTATATTCGTAAACCGTTAGTACCGTTTGTTACGTGTAATCGTGTTCATATGTTTTATAAAAATATGTAAAAAAATATATATTTTAATGTACATAAATATTAAAAATTATTAATAAGAAATCTAAAACTTATATTTTTTTTATTAATTTGACTGATTCAATACGCCTCGGACTACATGGTGTATACAGTGGTATGGGGGATTGTATACAGTTCTTTTCGATTCTATATACAATTTAATCCGTCTGTAGGTACTGATTGTATACCATTCTACCATATATTTTCATCAGAATTTTATTGAAATTGTAAACATTACAATAAGCATTATCTACATTGCTATCAGATACGAATACAAACCACGAAGACTATTTGTAAACATTTCCATATACTTTGTATTCTACACCCAGCGAAATAATTATAAAGGCAATATATTTTTCCTCTGTACTCTCAATGCACAGCGATTTTGGTGTAGAATTTTAATGCATATATGAGTCATTAGGTAGTATATTATGTCAGAGAATGTAATCATTCGATCTCTTTTACAAGTTAAATGAGAAGTGACGTTGGTTTTTCTGTTTCTGGTGCGAGATATACATAAAGGCAACATGGAAAAGAAACCTTATTCGGACAGTAGTAAATAGGAATTCTAACACAAGTGAGTTTTCTTTATTTGTTAGTATATTGTTTTAAAATTAACGTAGGTCAAACTAAAAAAAATTAATTTATATAGAATGCCTGGTAGAAAGTAGCTAAGTAAAGAAGAAAGGGGAACAAATTGAAGATTATCGTGAGGAAGGGCTATCCAATCGGGAAATTTCGAGCCGCTTGAAAAGATCTAGCTGTGTCAATAACAATTTTATATAATAGGGTATTCAACATGGAACACAAAACGATCAGGAAGGACACCGCTGATCAGTGATCGCGACATAAGAGGTATCAAATGGTTTGCTGTTAAAGAAATCTTCAGCGATAAGGAAATTATTGCTGAATTGAACTTGGGAGCAGGGTTGCGTCTTATTAAACAAATAATTAAACGCGACTTGAAACTGTCATATGGGAAAAAGTATGCAAAACTTGGTCTCAAGCGAAGACACGAATTCTCCAGATTTAAATTCGCTGAAATATACAGATTTTTGGATGAGGAGAGATTTTTCCAAAATTATTAGGAAATTTGTGTCCCAGAATTATTCTTCCAGCAGGACAACGCAGCAGTACATCGGTCTAAAATAACTACAAAGTTTCTGCTGTCCAGAAATAATACCAACTCTCGACGGCCCTGCACTTATTCCGGATCTTAATCCGCTCGAGAACCTCTGGCCTATTTTAGATACTCAAGTTTACCGCCATGGGCGCCAGTTTATGAATGTCAAGGATCAAAAGTAGCAATTCAAGAAAAGGGAAGATATTAATTCGCTGATAAACTCAATACCAAGACGCTTAGACGAAGTTATCATTGATAATGGAGATCATATGTATATCTTACGAATCTTTTTAAAATATTTGGAAGAACCGTTTTGCCTTTATAAATATTTCGCACTAGAAATTAGTTTATCCTTGTTGATTCATCTTGAAGAAGTCATAGTCAGAGAATTTTTTCTGAAAAGTATTTAAAATTTTGAAAGGACTAATACAATACAAAAAATCACATGAGGTGTCATGGGACACCCGGTTGGAACGAAGTTTCTTTCGCTATATATTATGTACTAGTTAGTTCCAGCACGTATAAAGCGCCCGTTGAAAAGTACGATAATTCAAATGATACTTTTTGTAAAATATAAAACTTTTTTTAAGACAAGTTTTTTTTCTGCAATGTATTTTCGAAAAAAAATATTTATATTTGTAGGTCCTTTTTGTAAGAATATGTATTATATTTTCCGGAATATGTATTATCTAGGTCATTTTTTAAAGAGTGGATGTTTAAAGGATAATGTTTTTTTTTTAAGAAAAGGTAATATTTTTAAGAAGAAGTGATTTCTGTAAGAAATAGCCATAAGAGTGACTTTTTTTTTTACAAAGAAATACTTTTGTAAGAGCAGGTACTTTTTAAAGAAGGTTATTTTTTAACAAAATTTACTTATTTTCAGAAAGCCTACTTATCTCAAGAAAAAAGGTAATATTATATTTGTAAGAAAAGGTACTTTTAAGAAACCGAATTTTTGTAAGAAAATGTATTTTTTATAACAAGAAATTTTTTTTGAAGAAATCGTTTTTTTAAGAAATGGTAATTTTTTTAGAATTGGTCCTTTTTTCAAGAATAGATACATTTTTAAGAGTAGGTAGATAGTAGATAATATTCTATTAAATGATACAAAATTAAGCCATAGACACAATGTTATATTTAAAAATTATAAAATGATAAGCAAATAACGAATTGATGCAACAAGAAGAGGAGGAACTGCTATATTAACCAAGATTAAAACACGATACTAAAGTCACGACAACAAAAGCAGATATTCGCTAGATGCTTTAGAGACATGCGCCATAAACATACCCGTTGACTGCGACAACCTTTTAGTCATTACATGCGCGTACTATCCGGCCGGCAATATAAATTCAATACGAGCAGACTTGCAAAAACTATTTGATTTTTTGAATCTTCAAAATTCAAATAACTACTATGTACTAGCGGGAGACTTGAACTGCATGTACACAGAATGGGTTAATACTGTTAATAACACAAAAGGCAATAACATAAAAAAAGTCAACATCGAATTCCTTACACTTCCAACATGTTCAGCGAAGCCCGCTTTCCTTAACCGTAATTATGTCATAGTGCCTTCCATTGAAGCCAGCACACTGCACAATGGCATGACTACCACAAAGCCAACATGAAAGAACACAACCCTGACATACGTCCCTGACTGTACAAATCTAGTAATAATTACCAAATCCTAAAAGTATGCAGAATAATACTGGATTGAATACTGGGTTATAGCATAATACGGTTAAAAAAAAGTTGTTTAAAATTTTTTCATTTAGCCCCCATCCCGCAACGTGCGATAAGGAACTTCGTTCCAATAAAAACTTCAAAATTCCTCTCAACATTTGGGGAAAACCCAAAAATGGTATTACCTCCGTATTTATTTCGCGGTGTGTATATTGTTTCTACCTACTCAAGCGGTCATTCCTTAACAAACGTATATTAGAGAGGTATAGCGAAGATCGTATTACCCCCGCCTAGTTTGTATATTATACGAATTGCGAATGGTCGTACTGGGAAGTAAGTGGAACTCATGCTGTCTCTCATGATCTAATATATTTGGGCTCTTCGAAATGCAACTGCCATTCTCCTAATGTTAGTCACAGCAATAATTAAAGCTCGAAAATCAGGAACATGGACTGTTAATTTGTTTATGGGAATACAGTAATAAAAAGAAATAAAGGGAGACAATGACCCCTTAAATTTCCATTATCGTTTCTTTGTTTTTTTCGACTTCCTTTGTCTCTTTTTGATTACTCCCAAAAGTACTGATAAATAAAATATAATTAATCAAGGTAATCAGGTGCCTATATCTTCATTTCTTTTTTTTTGTTTTTTATTGTTGTTTTTTTTTTAATATATAAATGCACATTGGTCATACCCCATTGTTTAAATACCAGTGTCTTAAAGATTTCAATAATATCTTATTTCTGGATTAGGTATCTTATGGAACGCATTCAAACATTTATTACTACACTCTGAAGATATTAAGTAATCCTGATGCACTGTGTAATTATGCTTCCTACAAGTGAAAGTTCGCGATGTATGTATGTAAGTGAATTTATCAACGATCAAACAAAATTTAAACTCTGAATTCAAATTTTAGGTTAATAGTTGATTGCTGTTTAAAGAGCCAAAGTTGGGAATTTAAACTATGATCAAGTGATCATATGATTTTAACGGAAAACCAGAAGAAGAACAAACACAAAGCTTCCAAAATTGTTAATGTGAACAATTCCAATCACCAACCTAGTTGAAATAAAAATAAAAACTTACCGTATTAACTCGAAGTGCAGTTATAACTTTATTTCTGCTCAAATCTTCCCCAATTTCATTAAATATTTTATATTTTATCACTTCACTTTTCATTTGCAAATGGCGTCAGCTTGATGCTTCGTAATGATTAACAGGCAAATGTATGAATACCGGTTATTTTTCGAGGCATTTGCCACTGTTGCCACATGGTAGTAAGATTATTTGCCAAAGCACTGAAACACTCTTTTCGTATTTAAAGTTAGATCAAACATAAATCAAAATCAACTGAATACCAATTTAAATAACCAGTAAAAATTGGCTATCAGCGTCATTGCCCAATTTATAAGAGTTGCAACTACTGTTATTTAATTTATAATCATGTTAGTGTATTTCTACATATAATTTTTTTCTCAAATATAAGTAATTTATCAATTCCCTTGCGGAAGTGTTTTAGTCGGTCTGGTATCATTGGAACACTTGTTGTGCCCTGGTGACATTGGCACACTTTTAGTGCTCGACCTTTTTGAAAATAATGTAAAGCTAATAAAAAAGCTTTATATTAAAATACTTGAATAAATTTAGAAAATTGTAAGTTTAAAAAACAGACCGATGAAAAAAATTCCGCAAGGGATATGATGAAAGTTGACGTAGAGAACCGCGAGATTGAAACAAGAATATTGTTGATGGCAACCCTCTGTTTTGTTGTTTTGTAATGAAAAAACCAAAAACAAATCATGCCTGTTTAAAACCAATGTTTTTTCGACATGATAAAAAAGAGTTGTAACGGGGTTTTCAATAAGAGCGCTACAAAAGTTTTTTTTTAAATAAAACAAAACCGGTTTTAGATACCAATGAAATTCTTTATTCCTGCGAAAGTACGTTTGATGCCATTATGTATGGAACTCCATTTCTTTTGCATGGCCACCACGGGCACGCTTGCAGAAGTCCAGACGCTGAACTCAATTTTGGACGGTTTTCAAGCATAAATCGGTCGATACTGCTGCAATTTCACGTTCGATAGTCGTACAAAGTTCATCAATCGTCACCGGTAGGGCTGCGACATCGACACCGATTTTTTAAAAACATCGATGTTTTTCTAAAACATCGAGTACTTTTAACATCGATGCCGATGTTTTTCCAACATCGATGTTTTGTATCGATGTTTGCATCGATGTTTTTGCTTTCGGACTGGTTGTGAGCCGAGGCAAAATTAAATTGTCGGCTTCGCATGTGTTTCATTTGAGGACCTTTTTTTTTTTTTTAGTCACAAACTCATCGGCGGCGTTTGCGAAAACATCGATGTTTTTGACCGATGTTACATCGATTCAATGGCGCGGCTGATGTAACAAACGACCGGCGTAGAAGTTTTTACCGACATCGATGTTTACAAAACGATATACAAAACTTTATTTATACTAGAGTTATTTTATGTATACTGGAGATATTTTATGCTTAAAATATTCAAAAACATCGATGTTTTTGGGGGTGTCTTAATTTTGCAGAAATGAAATGAGAAACATCGATGTTTTCGAATTGTTAACAAACTAAATAAAAACATCATTTTTTTGTTTTTGCTGAAATTCTCTTGTAGATATGTGTTGTCAATATACAAATCACCCTATTCGTCGATATAAAGGCAAATAGTATATACAAAACTTTATTAGTGCTGCCTTTTATATCGATGTTTATCAAATTAACAAAATTTATAGAAAAAACATCGATGTTTTTTATTAAAGTTTTTTAGCAATAAAAATAAAAAACAGTACTAATCAACTTTTGTATGTTTTTGCTTTATATCGACCAATAGGGTGATATATACGCCGGCACGTCATATATAAAAGCGAAATCCAAACATCGATGTTTGAAAATATTAATGTTTTTTTTATATAATTTTGTTAGCAATTCGAAAACATCGATGTTTTTTCTATAAATTTTTTATTGTGAAAACATCGATGTTTTTTATTAAAGTTTTGTAGCAATAAAAATAAAAAAATGTACTAATCAACATTTGTATGTTTTTGCTTTATATCGACCAATAGGGTGATATATACGCCGGCACGTCATATATAAAAGCGAAATCCAAACATCGATGTTTGAAAATATTAATGTTTTTTTATATAATTTTGTTAGCAATTCGAAAACATCGATGTTTTTTCTATAAATTTTTTATTTTGAAAACATCGATGTTTTTTATTAAAGTTTTTTAGCAATAAAAATAAAAAAGCAGTACTAATCAACTTTTGTATGTTTTTGCTTAATATCGTCGACATGACATATAAAAACTGCACTTCAGGGAAAACAAAACACGCAGAAACATTTGTAACCGATGTTGGATCAACATCGATGTTTCTCACTTGACGACCTTTTTTTTTTTTTTTAGTCAATGTCAGAAGAATACGTGCGCAGAAACATCGATGTTTGGAAACATCGATGTTTTTAACCGATGTTTTATCGACATCGATGTTTCTCATTTGAAACATCGATGTTGAAAAACATCGATGTTTTGAGGTCGATGTCGCAGCCCTAGTCACCGGCTTGTTGGCATAGACCATAGACTTGACGTAGCACCACACGAAATATTCTAACGGCGTCAAATCGCAGACCGAGGCGGCCATTTCGTGAGATAACACGAAAGTCCAAGTCCATATTATTTAATTGGGGCCAAAAATATTCGGTTATCATTGAACGGTAGCGATTCGCATTCACAGTAATGTGCCGGTCTTGATCATTACGGAAGAAGTACGGCCCAGTAACGCCGCCGGCCCATAAACCGCACCAAACCGTAATTTTTTCGGGATGCAATGATGACTCATGGATTACGTGTGGATTGCTGTCGGACCAATAACGCATATTTTGTTTATTGACGAAGCCATTAAGCCAGATGTGAGCATCATCGCTGATTGTTGAGGCCTCTTAAAGTTAAGGCCACTGACTCCAAATTTCGGTAGTAAATTTTAATAATTTCGACGCGTTGTTGGCTCGTATATCTTTCCATGATGAAATGGCAAACCTTACTGAAGAGAAATGTCAAAAGAGCGCGAAAAAATATGGCGTGGTTTGCTGTCCCTATCGATTTACTTTTGTAGCGTCTCTGTTGAAAAACCCTTTACATGAAAGTGTTTCCAATGTTAGTGCTTGGTATTCTTCAAACGGATGTGTAAAGGAATTCTCATTAATATGATGAGTGTTTCTATATATATATATATTTGATAAATTCACCGAAAACATACCACACAACCTGTGCTTATGAAGATCCTGTCAAGAACCGAAATAGCTATATCATTGATAGCCCTGGTATCATTGGAACACTTTTTGTGCTCGACCTTTTTGAAAATAATATAAAGCTAAAAATAGGTTTATATTAAAAAGGTCTTGAGCTTGAATAAATTTAGAAAATTATAAGTATTTTATGAATACACGATGTTCGATTTTACTGGAATTCTTTTGAATAATCGTAAAATAAAGATGGAATAGAAATTTTATTTGACATTTCCTTTAACATTATGGCACAGAATGACATTAGAAGTGGGTTCTTTCAAAAATCCAATTTTTTTGCCGAAAGAACACAAGTTGGGGGGTCTTGAGGCATCGAGAGAGCACGACATCTGCTTCCCTCAATTTTACCACAATCAAGAGCGCGTGTTTAATACGATCATTTAACTTTCAAATTAACATAGACTGGTTTGCCTAATTTTTGGCGTTTCGCTTCTGTTATTTAAATTTCATTTATCCTAAATTCTTTTATAAAACTGGCATAGGGCGTCTTTAATACATTTGTAAGGAACAATTTGTTGGTGTTCGGGGTCAAGAATCACCCCAGCCGCAAAAATCCAATGGGTGCCGACCGACTCCTCATCATCAAAACTAAACTATAGAGCACTTGTAACTTCCTAAGTACCAAATACCATCGAATTTCCATCTCATTGGGGATACTCCTTTTTCTCTACGAAAACTATAGATTCAATTGTGTTTTTGGAACGAAGTTCCTTATTGCACGTTGCGGGGTGGGGGCTAACTGAAAAAATTTTTGACAACTTTGTTTTAACTACTTTACTACAATCAGGGGGATTCTAAGGCACAGCTGATCGAAAAGGTACTAGGCCGATGATGGAGAATGAGAGAGCAAAGACAGGAACTAATTTAAAATATTGTTCCTTGATACTAATAACAGCTAAATTATGTTTTATGTTGTTTGCATTGAACGAAAACACGTATTCCCTTTGATTTCTGTCCGTTTCATGTCCAACGAAAGTGTAAAATTGCTAAAATACAGCAGCAATAAAACTATGAAATGGCCTACTACCTCGTCGTCATGAAGAGACATCGAAGAGAGTAATGAAAACTCTTAAGTATTTCTCTATGTTACAACCCATTATTGTCAACTATATTGGGTACTTTTAGTTTGACTTAAAGGGAAGTTTTCTAGGTGGAGCCTGTTTATTACATATTGTAGTTTTGAACCCAATAAAAAGTAAATTTAGAAAAGCCAAAGTGCAAGACTGGCAAATCTATGAAATACAACCCTGAGCATGTAATTCCTTTTGGCAGCACATTTACTCTTCACTCATACTTTTGGTTTGGTTTCCGTCTAGAATAACATATGGGGAGCAATTTCTTGTCTACTGGGAAATTTTCTAGGTATATAATAGAAATACTCGTACCATAGATGATTCATTCATCTTCACCAGAGGGCACATGCTGTTTCCCTACGACCATTTTTCACTCGGATGCGACGAAAATAAGTGAATATTCTTGAAAAATAACCTTTTCCTAAAAAGAGTACCACTTCTTTAAAAAGTACATGTTCTTAAAAAAATTACTTCTTTGTAAAAAAAAATGCATACTGTTAGGCTTTTTGTTTCAGAAAGTACATTTTATTAAAAATGGTACCTTTTTTTAAAAAAAAATATTAGCTTTTAATAAAATAAGTACCTCTCATTACAGAAGGGACCTTTTCCGGAAAATATAATACATATTCTTCAAAAAAAGAACCTAAAAATATACTTTTTTAAAAAAATACATTCAATAAATAAAAAATTTCTTAAAAAAAGTTTATCATTTTACAAAAAGTATCTTTTCTTAAAGATCCATTTAAATTATTGTATTTTTCAACAGGCGCCTTAGGCATGTTTGACCTAACTAGTACATAATATATAGCAAAAGTAACTTCGTTCCAACCGGGTGTCCCCTGACACCCCATGTAATTTTTTTTCCAATGGAAACGTTAAACCTTTAATATCTTGCTAAACTAAGATTACAATTATTTTTAGCTTTTTTTAATATAATAGTTGCTTTTAGAATTTTAAATGTCATGTTTGAAATATATAGAATTATGATGCGGAAACTGAGCTGAAAATAAATTCGGTTGTACCAACAGAATTCAGAAGAAATTCGTATACAGCTACCAAATTGACGCGCCATATTCACTCGTTGCACCCGACTTAAGATCAAATTCGGTTATTGCGACTTAATTGATACCTAATGTGATGTTTTCAACCGAATTGATGTCAAATTCGGTTGTTGCACCTGCATTGATGCCACTTTAGGTTGCTGCAACCGAATTTGGTACTAATTTCGATTATTGCATCCGAATTTATTCCAAATTCGGTTGTTGCAACCGTAACTATTGAAAATTTCGGTGACAAAATGAATATAATTGAAGATTTAGTTGTCACAACCGAATCAAATATGAAACAAGATTGATTCAATCGACTTACAGGTATGGAGACTAAATTAATTTGTCATGGAACTGGAGTTGCTTCGTCTTTTCGATGATGATGATGAGTGATGTACTCCATCACTCCCTCTTGTTTTTGTTTTTTCAACCATAAATATTCTCATAATGACGTTTTATATTGCTCTTCCACGTACTTTCGCCAGCAAACATTTTGAAACTTTGTTATCTTGATCATAAACTAAAAATTTTTTCACATTGAAATTGTTGGCAACCTCTTTTTGTATCATATATACTGACCACAGCCAATTATAGACTGACCACAGACAATTTTAAACTACAACAGTCAATTTTACAGTCGCTCTTTGCTTGTTCCCAAGATATTGATATGATTGAAAGTATGCAGAGTCGACTCTCAAGCTATCGTGAAATAAAAAAAAACACATGATGTTTCAGGTGACACCCGGTTGGAACGAAGTTCCTTTCGCTATATATTAAGTACTAGTTAGTTCCAACACGCCTAAGACGCCCGTTGAAAAATGCGATAACTTAAATGGATATTTAAGAAAAGATACTTTTTGTAAAATTATAAACTTCTTTAAGAATTTTTTTTATAGAATATGTATTATATATATGTATCCTTTTTGTAGTATGTATCCTTTTATAGAATATGTATCCTTTTTGTAAGAATATGTATTATATTTTCCCGACAAGGTCCTTTTTTAAAGAGAGGTACGTCTTTTATTAAAAGCTAATGCCTTTTTTAAGAAAAGGTGCTATTTTTAAGAAGAAGTACTTTCTGTAAGAAAAAGCCATAGGGGTATGAATTTTTGTTTTTACATAGAAGTACGTTTTTAAGAACAAGTACTTTTTAAAGAAGTGGTACTCTGTGAAAGAAAAGGTTATTTTTTAAGAAAATGTAATTATTTTCAGAAAGGCTACTAATCTCAAGAAAACAAAAGGTATTATTTTATTTTTATGAAAAGGAATTTTTTTTAAGAACTCGTTTTTTTTAAGAGAAGGTATTTTTTTGTAGAAAACGTTTTTTCTTAGGAAACGGGATTTTTTTTAGAATTGGCTCTTTTTCCAGAATGGGTAAATTTTTAAGTGTGGGTACCCAGCAAAAAATATTTAGGGGTTTGGAAGCACTAGCAATTTTTTCCCATTCTGAAGCGCTTACTTAGAAGTCATTATAATTCCGGCATACCAAACTGCAATGAAGTATGGAATGACTTACCTACCGAGGCTTCTTTAAAAATTTTCACAAACTAAAAGACCATTCTATAGCATACAATTGTGCTACCGAGATAGCGATATTGTAAGGGAATGCTAATTCTTTTCTTGTCGCTCGCTTACTGCACTGCAATAAAGTAAGGCAATAATCTTCATATCTTTTATATCTTCTAGACTGCAATGAATGAATTGCCTTTGGTCGCCTTTAAGTAGTGCTTCCAAGTGGGACATCCCATACAAAAATCATGCCTTATTTCAGCAGGTTTGTAAGCGATTGCCACCATGTTTTCGCCTTACAATTCTGCTTCCGGGTAAGCAGTGTTTTTTGCTGGGTACTTATCTCAAGAAAAGTAATTTTGTATCACAAAAAAGGTTCTCTTTAAAGAAAAGGTTTTTTTTTGAGAAAAGGCAATTTGTTGTAAGAAAGTTTGCTTTTTTAAGAAAAGGTACTTATTTAAAAAAAATACTTTTTTAAGAAAATTTACTTTTTGTAAGAAAATTAATTTTTTTAAAGTACAGGTACTACTTTAAGATAAGGTATCGTTTTTAAGAAAAGGTACTTTGTTTAAGAATTTGAATAGGATTTTTGTTGAGAAAATTTACTGTTTTGTAGAAAAGGCACTTATTTAAGAACAGTTTCTTTTTTTAACTTTCTTTTACTTTGGATTTACTAAATTTACTTTTTATTGGGTTCAAAACTACAATATATACTAAATATTGGTTACAGGCTCCACCTAGAAAACTTCCCATTAAACAACAAATTTCCCAACATACGGAAGTCTAGACACAAACCAAAGCAAAAGTACCCAATATAGTTGATAATACTGGGTTGTAGCATAATAGTGTTAAAAAAAGTTGTTTAATCTTTTTTCATTTAGCCCCCTTCCCCCTTAAATTGTTCGCTATGGTCCAATATGCCAGCAAATAAAGCAACACCATGTCATGACGTTGTCGCCCCCTCTTTTGTACTCTTTATTTAACATGGTTGGTTTATATGGTCTCCCCAGATCGGCGAAGTAGATATAGCAATATGTTAAACACCTTCGTAATGACATAACGAAGCTCTTAAACCGGACAATATTCTTTCCTAAGGTTTTGGAAGTAATTTTCTACAAAATTACACTTTTCTCCAACAACCCTTCAGTGGGCAAATGGTAGCATCCGAATAACTAAATCTTCGAAGTTCTGCGGGGTTTTCTTCTAAAGCTTTAATTACGTTTGAAAGATATTTTCAATATTTCTTTCTGAGAGCATAATTTTTATTGCAAAGTAAACATTGTTAGTAGACAACTTTTACATTTATAAACAAATTACTCTCATGAAATAGGAGTCACCCTATTATACGGCTCTATTTAAATTTGTACTCATATAAAATAATGACATTAAGGTTAAACTTTGATATAAAGAGCTCGTAAAAGAATTCAAATCAAAAATATACGGGAGAATGAATGAAATTAGAAACAGTTTTGATTAATTTATGACGCATTCTATTGAAAAAATATAAATTTAGCCTGTTATGTGATATCTTATACAGAATGTGATTTGCGATTGACAACACATAGACATATATTAGATTAGACTTTGGTGGCAGTCGATGAACTACTCTCTTATACAAGTATTTATTATTCCATTGTTATACCTCTGACTAACGACGAGAAATGCAATTCCTATCGGTGAACCATTCAGTTTGCTCCAATAAACTGAAGATTCTTTCGACGAATAAACGAGATAATATTCCCAGATCCCTAAAATAGTGGGCACCCGTAGAAGACATTTTCCTATGGGCTACTGCTGGATACGTGAAGAGAAGATATCAAGTTGATTCGTCCTCATTGTTACCTCGTTACTTGCTTCAAGTCTACCAATCTCACAGTGTCCCTTCAAAACTGACAAAAGCATTGGGACCTACGGACTGGATATAGACAGAAGAGCTCAACCTTTCCAATGTTTGTCAGAGTCATCCCTGCACTAGGACAACTAATTCTAATTGAAAAGAGGTTGTAACAACCGTAACTTTGGCTGCTGCCACTGAATTGCGGTTGTCACAACGGAATTGAGGTTGTCACCACAGTGTTTAGTACCCACAACTGAAATTTGGTTAAAGAAACATCGCTTCATAATTGATTCGGTTGTGACAACACAATGTTCATTTATATTCGTTACTGACTTCAATAATTTCGGTTGCAGAAACCGAATTGGGAATTACTTCGGAGACAGCAACAGAAATTGGTACCAAATTCGGTTGCAGCAACCGAATGTGACATAAATCGAGGTGCAACAACCGCATTTGGAGTCAGTTCGGTTGCGACTGTCGAATTTGGTATCAATTCGGTCGCAATAATCGAATTTGACCGTATGTCGGTTGCAACGAACGAATCTGATGAATTCTGTTGGGACGACTGAATTCAGTTTCAATTCGGTTACCACACCATAATTCTATGTATTCGAAAAACGAAGTTTAAAATTCTAATGATTACATTCTATCGTGGAAGTTCAATAGTACGAATACTGTATAGTACGAATATCCAATGACACGAAAGGCAATGCCCTTGCATTAGGTATTATGTATATACATATGTGAGGCGCCAAATAGAAAGGGATCTAAGGGTAAAAACCGGTTTTGTTCAGGAGAGCCATTTTAAAGATTTAAATACGTGTATCTTTGGTGTACCATCACTGAGCGTGTTGGGATTGGTCTCATTTGAAAGCGACACATCTCATGACGTCAGGAACGTGTTGGTCAACCTTGAAAACGCGCGTAGGTCGTCCCTACCTCTTGTTTTGTGTAGTTGGGTTTTACTGTTTTCTACCTAGCGCGCTGTTTCCATGAGTTTGATATCAATTTTGCTCGCGTTTTTTCGAATCCAGCTTTATTTTCTGAAATTATTAATTGTGAATTATAATAAATACTCATTTATAATTCTTTTAAATCGTGAATATCACTCTGTTAGTACGAAAATTTTTACACATAACCTCACTTTCGTCGACTTCACTTTCATAAAACGCGCATATCTCTGGGAGGGAACACTTTTGGGGCATGGGATCGGTCTCATTCGATGCTCAGATGTTGTCCACATCAAAAAAAAAAACAGTGAAAATTGATTTTTTTACCCTTATGTCCCTTTCTCTATGCGCTGTCACATATGTAGTACGAACAGCAGTAAAACTTTTGACTCGTTTATACGAATAAACGTTTTTCTTAGGAATTTCACTGATTTTCTCTGTGACAACATAAAATTCTGTCAAACTGTTGCATTTCATCATTTGTTACAGAAGCCAGTTTTTGGCCAGTTCGTGAAAACTTGTGTTGTGAAAAAACAATCATAAAATGAAAAGGATTGTGGTAAAAAATATCGTTATCTGAGATCTAAAAGAAATATGGTTTATCTAAATCAACAATTTGTACCATTAAGCTTCAAATTTTAGGCGCCTCGATAAGCGATAGCAAATCCCGCTATAGAATGAAATGAAAATGTGGCGAATTTGAAAAGATGGAAGACTCCCTTTGTCAGTGGTTTGTTAAGCAGCGAAGGTGCCACACACCGGTTGGAGCTGAACAGTTAAAATATAAAGCATGTGAATTCCATAAAACATATTATGATGGTGAAGATTTTGCGAACAAATGGCCTGACAGCATATTATTCGTACTATTGGACCTTTTTAAGCTAAAAAGAATTTACAACTGCTGCAGTCGCAGTGATATCAAGATTTTTTTGGGGTTGTTAGGAAAGGTAAGTAAATATATTGGAACTATTATTTCCGCATTAAAAAAAAAAAATAAATGGTTTCCCATTACATCCCATGAAGGGACCGGAGAGAACTTCTCACAATCACTGGGCTGTGCGCTTTCCAGTTTTCACTCAGCGATTGGGACCTACAGTTTTACACCGATTCCGAACGGTAGTTTGAGAAGCTGTATACTCGATAGTGTCGCCGTCACTATGCGAGGTGACCGCCGCCGAAAGAAATTTTTTTTGAAGGTGGTCAGAGCAGGGTTCGAACCCAGGATCTCATGCACAAGAGCCGCGCACACTAACCATTGCACCACCGACGGCCGCGTTTTTCCGCATTAAAACATCAAATTGTGCAGAAAATTTCCACATTTATCAGTGTTCAGTACAGGCGGGAGTCAACAGTTCAGTTCGGTGGAAATCGGTCGTTTGAGTGACAGACACAACTCGTCAGAATTGGGGCGGTAACCCTGATGGTCGGGATTTCAAAAACGCTTGAAGTAGATATCAAATGAATTGATTACCCTGAAGATTACCCCATATAAATTATATTCTCGCTTTGTAATTATGGTGAATTAAAATGAGAATACAGGGAAATATATCACCATTATATTAATAGACAAAAATTTCAAAACTCACTTGTGATACATTTAAATTCGTTTTGGAACGAAGTTCCTTATCGCACGTTGCGGGATGGGGGCTAAATGAAAAAATATTAAACAACTTTTTTTTAACCGTATGTACCCTGTATATATACTAGGGTGCGCCAAAAATTTCAACTTTTGATTTTATACTCTAACTCCCCCTAGAAATATTCGTTTTAGCATCAAAATACCCTGTGCAAAAAATTATGGTGATCGCGTAAGGGGAAGCCGTGCCTCAAGCGCCCTGAAAATATGGAAAGTATGTCAAATTTTACTATTATATAAGAAAAAAAAATTTTTTTTTGTTGGTTTTAAATTTCGCAAAATAAATTTTTTTGTACCAAGTTTGTTGATAACTACTCAGGTAAAAAGTATTAGCTTTCTGGGATATCGCTAACCTATTTTAACTTGCGATATAAAGATGGGCAGTAATTTGTAAGGGTACATAAAAGTAAAATTTTTACATATTTGCAATTTTTATTAAAGAAAATTTTTAGAATTCAAAATTGCTCTCTACTATTTTTTTATATATATCATAAACATAAGAAATGTAAAATATTATACATATCCGTTCGCTGGTTTTTTCTGTAGAGCAATTTGAAGTTAGCGGATTTCAAGGAAATTTAATTTTTGGCTGTATTTTATTTAATTTTGAACTTATAACTACGTTTTAACCAAAATTGACTGAAATTGCTTCTGCAAATTATTTAACTGGATTATCACTTTTAATTAGTTAATAATTTTTACAAGACAGCTTTAACCCATGTACTTTAGAAATATTAGCCTTAATGCGAATATTATTTTTTTTAAATCATGAATTTAAATCATGAAAGTTGTAACAAGTCATCGTGTATGCACTAAAAGAATTGACGACTTTTTATTTAAGTTTTATGCATTTAATGAAGCTTTTCATAAATATGGTAAATGTACTTTTTTTACCCTTTCCGTCCACACATCACTGATTTTGTAATATAAACCAAAACAGCTGATTTTTGATGAAGTAAAAATGTAAGTGACAAAAAATGTAAGTGACAATATAAATTATAAAAAATGAAATTGGTCTACAGAAAAGTGTAATTAATTTAAAAGTTAACTTTAAGAAAACAAAAGGAAAAATGAATACGAGACAACAAGAAATGTTATATCTGCTCGACTATGATGAAAGTCAAATAATCGGTGCTAAGTTACCTTCAAATGTGCAAGTTTTGCTTGTGTTATTTTACAGTATGCGCTAAGTTAAATTAGAACTTACCCAAAGTGCTTACCTTGTCGTAAAAGAAGTCGAGGTCATATGGAGTAAGGCGCGAATTCCAATTAGGAACGTGGACAAATGTGTTTCGAAAGTAAAATCTTTATACAAAGAATGGAGGAACTTGCAAAGGAATTGCAAACGCCGATCAGCACATCAAGAACAACTTGAGACAGCCTTTACAGACAAATTCGATGACCTTTTTGATATCGCTCATGCTTCTGCCTTAGATATGCTTAAAACTGAGGAAGATAAGTTATTTCTCCTTAACCAAAGGAAAAAAGGAAGACCTGGATCAATAGTAGGTTGTGACCGCGGATTTTTAGAAAAAGAGAAATTCTTCGAGAAGACGAAGAAAAACGCATAATTGAGAGGTGTAAGGCCAGGATGCAGGGTAAGTATAATTATACCCGATTAAAAATGATTCTTATGTGTTATCTGTTTACAGAAGATTATGAGGAATTAGAACCCATATCAGATTCAAGTGATCATGAAATTATTGGAAATATTACGGAAGAGTCTGCAGATGTACCAGGTCCAAGCAATGCAAAGAAGATCAAACGAAGTCTTCAAAATTTTGTAACACCAAAACTAGTATCTGTCTTGGATAAATGTAAGATAAGCGACCGCGACGCAGTACGAATAATTATAGCCACAGCTGAAGCTCTTAAACATGATGTAAATGATTTAACAATAAGTGCAAGTTCTATCCGCCGATGTCGTAAAGAACTTCGAGCTAAAATAGGGCATACAATTCGCGAAACATTTGTAGGAAAAGAGGTTACAGCTGTCACAGTTCATTGGGATGGAAAAATATTACCGTCGTTCACAGGTACCGAACACGTCGGTCGCCTTCCGGTAGTTATATCTTTTAATGGTAGCGAACAGTTACTAGGAATACCGGCGATTTCTTCGGGTACAGGTAAGCAGCAGGCAATGCAGTTCATGACATGCTTAAAGAATGGGACCTTGTTGATAAGGTTGAAGCGCTATGTTGCGACACTACCGCATCAAATATGGGAAGATTTCAAGGCGCTTGCGTATGTTTAGAAGGAATACTTGATAAAGATCTCCTATATTTACCTTGCCATCATTATTTTGCAAATAATTTTACGGACGGTTTTTGATGCAAAAATGGAAAAATCATCTGGACCTGTTGTCCAAATATTCAAAAAATTTCGGGAAACTTGGAATAAAATTAACAAAAATAATTTTAAAACTGGAATTGATGACCAGCACGTAAAAGGTATGACTGGAGATACATCAGTAATGGTGGAATTTGCATCTCAACAATGGCGAATAAAGCAACCAAGAGATGACTACAAGGAACTTCTAGAGCTGGTTATAGTGTTTCTTGGCGGGACGGTTCCTGGATTTTCTTTTAAAATGCCAGGTGAATTTCATCATGCACGATGGATGGCAAAGGCAATATATTGCCTCAAATTTCGGAACGAGTTTGGTATTACACTATGTGAAGAGAATGGAATACGAGATATATGCATATTTGTGACAACACTGTATATAAAAGTATGGATACAAGCGCCTGTTGCTGTAGAAGCTCCTCGTGAAGATTTAAATTTTCTTAAAAGCTTATATTCATATAGTACAATCGATGAAAATGTCAGTCGCGAATCACTGCGCAAATTTTGTAACCATTTATGGTATTTATCACCAGAAGCTGTAGGCCTAGCGTTTTTCGATCCAAAGATTCCCTTTAAATCAAAAAAAAATATGGTTGCTGCTTTGGATCTACCTAATGATAGTGAAATAAAAAAGTTGTCAATTCTTCCTCATACTTTAAGCCAGTATCTTGACAAAAACATTGACTATTTCATATCACAAAAAACTCGAAATTTTTTTAAAAGATTTTCCATTCCAACGGATTTTTTATGTAAAGATCCTGAAGAGTGGAACAATGATCCGTCCTACATTCGTGGTTTGAAAATAGTCAGCACATTGCATGTTGTTAATGACTCTGCTGAAAGGGCCGTTAAGCTCATGGAGGACTACAGTAATGTGTTATCGCGGAACGAGGACGAAAAGCAACTAATAATGCAAGTTGTGACACATTATAGAAACAATACCCAGATGCAACCAAATCTAGTTTAACTCAAACACATTAAAATTTAATATTTGTTTTTCAGCTATTTGTTAAATTGCTATTATATAAAAATAAATGCACTATAAATTTAAAATAATGTTTTTTAAAATGCAAATTTAAATAAACTTGGACTAAAGCATTAATTTTTTCGACTAACTTTACTATATTTAAAAACACATAAGCCGTTATGCTCCAATTAAATAATTTGCAAGAGCACTTTTAGTCAATTTTGGTTAAAAAGTAGTTATAAGTTCAAAATTAAATAAAATATAGCCAAAAATTAAATTTCCTTGAAATCCGCTAACTTCAAATCGCTCTACAGAAAAAACCAGCGAACGGCTATGTATAATATTTTACATTTCTTATGTTTATGATATACATAAAAAAATAGTAGAGAGCAATTTTGAATTCTAAAAATTTTCTTTAATAAAAATTGCATATATGTAAAAATTTTACTTTTATGTACCCCTACAAATTACTGCCCATTTTTATATTGCAAGTTAAAATAGGTTAGCGATATCCCGGAAAGCTAATACTTTTTACCTGAGTAGTTATCAACAAACTTGGTACAAAAAAAATTTATTTTGCGAAATTTAAAACCAACAAAAAAAATTTTTTTTTTTCTTTTATAATAGTAAAATTTGACATACTTTCCATATTTTCAGGGCGCTTGAGGCACGCCTTCCCCTTACGCGTTCACCATAATTGTTTGCACAGGGTATTTTGATGCTAAAACGAATATTTCTAGGGGGAGTTATAATCCCTAGCATGATTTTTTTTTTGCCCATATAAGTCTGGCGCAACCTAATATATACCCTGCTATAACCCTGTATACAACCGAGTATTATTCTGCATACTTTTAGGATTTCGTGGTTTAGTGTTTGGAAGTTGTACAAATTCGTTTTGTTATATTATTTTATTGCATACCTTTAGACATAATATGCCAATGGAGTGCGTGGCAGAGATTTGTTCAGCCAGGGACGTATATGAGGATTGTTTTCTTTCATGTTGGCTTTGTGATAGTCATGCCCATGTGAAGTGTGCTGGCTTCAATGGAAGGCATTATGACATAATTACGGCTACGGAAAGCGGGATTCGCTGAACATGTTGGAAGTGTAGGGAATTCGATCTTGACTTTTATAAGCTATTTAAGGAGGACAAGAAAGGATTTCAAAATTTAAATTCTGATTTTGTTTGTAGTAGTTCGAAACTTAAATCGTTGGAGGATATGTTTCATACTTTTAAATGGCCTGAGAACATTTCGTCCTCCCCAAGACGGAACAAAAGCTTCTAGTGATCGTAATTTAATTGTGCCAATAACTCCTAACTTGGATAATTTCGACTGTCTTTTCTTATCTCCGAAACAGTGGTCATCTGTTGTACCTTCATCCACAGAAGTCGGGGACGGTAATCATTATGATTTTTATTATAAACGAGTTCTATTATAAAAATTTAATTTTTTAGGAAAAACAAAATTATAAAGAATTATTTTTGTTTCAGAACGTTTATCGAATTCAAGTAATTATAAAAAATTAGTACCATAATAAATAAGAGCAATTTAATAATTTATATTTTCTATATGCATTGTCCCCAGATCGGGCTCTGGAGTATATTTAAAAAACATCTCTGTTGTATTTGTACAGTGATATAAATTCAATTTGTTGAAATCATTTTAACACTCATATATGATAACAATGTACTAACTAGTACATAATATATAGCGAAAGGAACTTTGTTCCGACCGGGTGTCCCATGACACCTCATGTGATTTATAACAACCCCTAATTCGGTTGTGACAACCTCTAATTCGGTTGATATAACCTCTAATTCAGTTGTGACAACTTCTAATTGCGCTGTGGCAACCTCTAATTCGGTTTGGATAAACCTTAATTCGGCTGTGATAACTTCTAACTCGGGCGTGATAGCCTCTAATTGGGTTGTGACAACCTATAATTTGGCTGTGACTACCTCTAATTCGGCTGTGACAACATCTAATTCAGTCGTGACAACCTCTAAGTCGGTTTTGAGAACCTCTAATTCGGTTGTGACAACGTCGAATTCGGCTGATATATCCTCTAGTTCAGTTGTGACAACCTCTAATTCGGCTGTGACAACCTATAATTTGGCTGTGACAACCTCTAATTCGGCTGTGACAACATCTAATTCAGTTGTGACAACCTCTAAGTCGGTTTTGAGAACCTCTAATTCGGTTGTAACAACGTCTTATTCGGCTGATATAACCTCTAATTCGGTTGTGACAACGTATAATTCGGTTGTGAACAACCTCAAACTCGGCTGTGATAACCTCTAATTCAGTTGAGACAACCTCTAATTCGGCTGGGACAAGTCTACAGGACCAACAATAAGCAATAAATGCAACGCATCAGAGTCAAACAAAAGACGTTGTGCTGGCGACAGCTGTGGATCAATTATTTGAACCAAATACGAAAACTTTGATGGCTGGATCCGCTTGAACTGATTCAAACCATACCATTCACAAGATTTGTAATACGTAGTAAATAGGTATATTAGACCGGGCCGGACAAAAAGTTGAAGCTATAGGATTTGGCACATTCATCTACTGGACCCACAGAACGATTTTTTGCTAGGCAAATCCAAAAGACATTCGTAATGCGATATGTCTTCACTTACCTCTTCTATAAACCCCATTCAGTCTAAATTCTCAAAATAGTGTTGATGCACATTTCAAGAGTAAACACAGTCATGCAGTTCATTTTATACTGTAAAATTTAAAGTAAGTTGCATTTATTGCATACTTAATATATTTTTGTTCAAAACTTTTTATGCACATTCATACCAACATGACACATGCTATATTTCACGATCCTTAAAATTTTGAAAATGTAACCAAATTATATTAAAATTTTCTAAAATGTGAAATTGCTTCTTTTTCATTGGGGGACGTGAAGGGGTTAATTGTTTTTTGTAATATTTTGTGTGTGTATTCTACTTTACCCATAGAACTTTTTTTTTTGGTAGCCAAATCCTGTAGCTTCAACCTTTTTTCGGCCCGGCCTAATGTATAGGGTGTCTCAGTAAAACTGCACCTTTTCATTTTAAAATAAAAGAATTTTTTGAGGTAGTTGCCATTTTTTTATTGGATTGTAAAGAAAACATGTTCCGATTAAGTATGGAATAAAATCAAATGGCCCCATGGCTCTGATGACAGACCGTTACTTTTCCATGACTTTTTCACAGAGATGTGCTTGTATCTCACTGGTGATGCATTGGATCTCCGATTTGAGCTCAGGTATTGTTTCTGATGTATTCGCACAAAGCCGAGATTTCACAAAACCCTAAAGAAAGAAATCAAATGGCGCTAAATCGCGTGATCTTGGCGGCCAATTGACATCAGAATTTCTTGAGATAATTTGTTCTGGAAATCGTTGCTGCAATAAATCGATTGTTCCATGCGCGGTGTGGCAGATGGCGCCGTCTTGCTGAAACCACAAGAACTCCGTTATCATGCTCCTGTAACGAATGACGTTCACAGTCACTGCAATTTCAGCCCCATCTTCGAAAAAGTAAGGCCCAATCACGCCGCCTGACCAAAAGCCGCACCAGACAGTTGCTTGTTCGGGGTGCATGCGGATTTTCTGAGCCCCAAATTCAACAATTTTGCGTATTCACGAAGCCATTCAGATGGAAATGCGTTTCATCGGAGGATATGACTTTTTTGAAAAATTGGCATTGAGTTCACTTTGCTCCATTACCCATTGAACAAAACGCTGGCGCTTTCCATGGTCTGCTGGTCTGAGCTCCTGAGTAAGCTGAATTTTGTACTCATGAAGGTTTGTACTCACTGCGTAGTGCTTCGTGAAATTTGAAGCTGTTGAGAACGATGCCGTATTGATGCTTTCGGGTTTTCCACGACACTCTCGTTTACAGCAGCAATGTTGCTAAGAGACCGTCCGGTACGTTGACGCACGGGAGTCTTTCTGTCGATAACCGACCTAGTTTCTTAATTTTTTTTTGGCCACTCTTCGAATGATTGACACATTAGGTGAACTTTTGTAATGTGTTGTTCTTTTGTAAAGCGCTCCATCTTTAATATTCGAAATAAACATATATGACAGCTGCCAAATTTCAGAGTTACCACTGGCACATAAAAATTACACTAATTTAAAAATTGCAATCTTACTGAAACACCCTATATATGTATAAACGTCATCTCTACATTCACATCTGTGCCATTTGTATTTACTTTTTCACTAGAAATTATCAAATATTTAAAATTTATATAAAACCCCCTTATCTTAGCAGCCCTGGCATTGCCATACCGCAACTTGATTTTTTTCGCTTCACAAGGCACCTATGAAGACTAACTTAATTTTTGGACCGAAGTTCCTTATTGCACGTTGTCGGAGTGGGGCTAAATGAAAAAAAATTAAATAACTTTTGTTTTAACACTATTATGCTACAACCCAGTATTACCAACTATATTGGTTTGTGTCTAGATTAACATATGTTGGGAAATTTCTTGTTTAATGTGAAGTTTTCTAGGTGGAGCCTGTAACAATATTGTAGTTCGAAAGTGAAAGGAATTTAAAAAGGAACTTTTCTTAACTAAGTGCCTTTTCTTAAAAAAGTATGTTTTCTCAAAAAAAAAATACCTATTCATATTCTTAAACAAAGAGCCTTTTCGTAAAAAATATCTTATCTTAAAGTACCTTTGCTTAAAAAAAATTAAATTTTCTTACAAAAAGTACCTTTCTTAAAACATTTTTTTTAAAATAAGTACCTCTTCTTAAAGTAAATTTTCTTACAACAAATTGCATTTTCTTAACAAACTACCTTTCTTTAAAGAGTAAATTTTTTGTGAAACAAAATAACTTTTCTTAAGATAAGTACCTACTTTTAAAAACGTACCTACTCTTGGAAAAAGGACCAATTCTAAAAAAAACTCCCATTTCTTAAAAAAACCGTTTCTTCAAAAAAAAATTCCTTATCTTAAAAAAAACCTTTTCTTACAAAAATTCCATTTCTTTAAAGTAACTTTTCTTAAAAATAAAATAATACCTTTAAAAAAAAAAAATCCTTCCTGAAATGAATAAAAAAATAATTTTTTCCTAAAAAGAGTACCACTTCTTAAAAAAGTACCTGGTCTTAAAAAAGGTACTTCTCTGTAAAAAAAATCTATATTCTTATGGCTTTTTTTTCCAGAAAGTACTTCTCCTTAAACTAGTAACTTTTCTTAAAAAAAGCATTAGCTTTTAATAAAAGAAGTACCTCTCTTTAAAGAAGAAACTATTCGGGAAAATATACATATTCTTACAAATATACCTAAAAATATCATTTTTTTTAATAAAAAAATTCATTCTATAAAAAAAATTGTTCTTAAAAAAACACCAATGAGTGTTCGAACTCACAGATGATGTGTTAACACCTTTTTGCTACACGGTACCTGTTCGATTTCTATGAACACATTAGTAAATGTTACATTGGAAAATAAAAAATAATAGTTTTTTTGTATACGCCGGGCAATGCTGAACATCAAATGACTCGCTTTGTTTGGCCATAGCAATAAAAACGAAACAACCAAACACAGAACATCACATATACTTTATACGAAGTAGCTGACGTATTAGTGTGTCACCATAACGTCGACTGCGCAACCTTGCAAATGAAATTTTGCGTGGCTATGCTTTATATCTCCGTTCAACAACAGCAACAGACACATGTACATACATACATTATTATGTTAATACATACGCTATAGACACAATTCCGTTTGCCTCACCCCTGCCACACCACTCTTTCATTGCTCTCTTGCTCGCTCCTTTTTGTTTAACACGTCATTATTCTCTTTCGCAGTCGCAGAAAATCTGGTTTTAGCAGCAGCATATAATCTGGTTTTAGCAGCAGCATAAAATCTGACTTTGATAGATTTAGTCCCTATACGCCGCTATAGATGTTAACACATCAAAAAGTATATAATTTTACAAAAATATCTTTTCTTAAAGATACATTTAAATTATCGTATTTTTCAACGGGCGCCTTAGACGTGTTGGAACTAACTAGTACATAATATATAGCGAAAGGAACTTCGGGCCAACCGGGTGTCCCCTGACACCTCATGTAATTTTTATTCGCTGTTTTTAGTTTAAAAAATTATGCCTGAAAAAATCATTAAAAAATATTCACCGGGGAATTTCAGAGTTAACTCTGATTAATTTCGTTTTTAGGTGAACAATAAATACTTCACGTAAATTTCATGAATTTTGCAATTTTCGTTAAAAATGTACGAGGTAGCCTCTTTCAATACCTGTCAAACAAAAACAAACGGGATATAATTTAATAGTAATCTATTGCAGTTTTGTATTTAAAGATTCTTAAAGATTTAAAACACCTTCAATATTTTAGATTCATTCGAAAAATAAGTACACGTGCTCGCAAGGTTTGCCACTCAAGTGCACTAAATGATAGTTAATGAAAACCGGTACCGGCTTTTTGCTCGGCATCTAAGCAACTGTGTTTACTATCGCACAGTCACCACACACGCTATCAAGTTACATTTCCATATATACTAAGTAATTCTATAGTAAGCGTGTTTTTTATACGTAACTATAAATAAGCTATCATCATATACATACATATGTACATATACTAGTTCATTCTCACCTACAACCGCCGCCGATATTACATTATGATGCGCGTGATGACGCTAAGGACTTGTTGCCATTGCAATCGAAATCTATTGTTTCGAGATATCTTTAAGTCAAACATCTGTTTTCCTGTAGAATATTCAGTTGTTCTTTCCGTAGGAATCTTTAAATTCGAGATTTCGGCTGCAATGTGAATGTATTATTAGAATGTGACATGGCAATGCTGTGTAGTAGTTATCAATATGGTAATCTTATCCAAAGTCATTCGCTAAATCTAAGCGTTATACACCATACAATTTATAATAGTTTTTAAGCTAGTAACGTAAAAAAACACACCTAGTAATTAGTTTACAACTTACGTGTTTTGAATTCACTCCATTAACAGCAAAACCACTCAAATTTGTATTGTTTGAGTGCGATGACGACGAATTGTAAATGATTGTTGTGAGTGAAGTTGATGATACGGGAATGCGTGCAACACAACGACGGGGTCATTGATTTAATTTAATTACACTTTATTATATACATTTGGAGGTTCGATATTGACTGGGACACACAAATTAATTTTTATTCTTCAGACTACTTTTTATGGGTAAAAAAGTGTTCTCTGTTCTCAATGTGACAAGATATTGTTATTGAAGATGATTGTAAAATAAAATCAGAAAAATGTATGATAATGATACTTTTTTTAACAGTTTGTTTTGGAAGAATATTTAAACACTGCGAGAATTTTATTATTTCTTGGAAGAATTTTACAATTTTTATTTATGCTTGAAAGGAATTAAAGCACTTGAGCAGGTTTATGGTCAATGATCAGAGTTTGTATCAGCACAATGATGAGAAACTCACACTCATCGTATTAAACTAACGGGATACAGGCAGCAAGTGAGAATTTGTGGACTCTTAACAAAATTTTATATTTGAAACTGAGTTTTATAAAGAGTTTCGAAAAATGATACAATATTCTGGTGAATATGATAGGTTCGAATGTTACTCGCTTAAAACCAACTTAGTCCCACATCATCTAACTCATGAGCTATAATAACACTGTGCGACACCAAAAAAAAAATGATAATGATGGGGTTCTGTCAAGCGTTTTGCCAGATCAGATCAGAATTTTTTTTTTTAGGTCAGGTCAAAGTTTCCGTCCCTCTCAACTTTCCTGCAACATATCGGCATGGAAAATTGTGTTTTCCTTACTTCTGAGGTACAAACTATGTTCAGAAGTTTTATAGAAAAGATTCAGATAAACATTTTTGTGGAACAAATTAACCCTCTAATGGCCAGTTTTTAAGTGGGTAGTTAACTATCGGATTACTTAATCTTAATTCTAAGTTAATTAGAGGTTAACTTTGCATTTTGTTTTTCAGTGGTGAGTTAATTTAAGTCGCCATATTGTCAACTAATATGGCAACCCTTGTATTCTTATTGGAAAAAACGTGTGTTTTGCGATAAATACCAAAACAACAAAGGGGAACAAACAAAATGGAATTATGTAAAATAAGAAATAGATGCATAAAATCGAAGTGATTTTAACAAAAATGTGTAAAAAAAACTATATAGGCGCAACAATTTAACAATCTAGACTCAACGTATGTGTACAAATATGCAAATCTGAAACATCTATTTTATACTATCTTCATTTCTCACTTTGACAGTCAGTAATTTGATTGTCAAAATAATATGGTTCTGACTATAAGTTAACCAACCAACATTGGGTGGTTAAATAATAGTTAAACAATGACTAAAAAACACAAATCGATGTTTAACCGCAATTTGACTGAGAAACGAAGATCACCACTGACTGAAAAACTGGTCATAACTGTAACGTATAACCATAATTGTTACCTTTTTTTGAAAACTCGCAAAAAACTCCTCCAAAATGACGGGGGGCGTGGTCAAAATGTTCTACAAAAATTATCGCCATAAAATTTCACTGTATGTGTCCGAACACTCCAAAACACAAATCTTAGCCCAAGTGCTAGATAAAAGGTGAAATAACGGGTTTTTCAATAAGACCGCTACAAAAGTTTTTTTAAATAAATCAAAACCGGTTTTAGTTACCAAAGAAATTCTTTATTCCTGTGAAAGTACGTTCGATGCCATTATGTATGGAACTCGATTTCTTTTGCATGGCCACCACCGGCACGCTTGCAGAAGTCCAGACGCTGAACCCAATTTTCCACGGTTTTCAAGTATAAATCGGCCGATACTGCTGCAATTTCACGTTCGATATTCGTACGAAGTTCATCAATCGTCGCTGGCTTGTTGGCATAGACCATAGCCTCGACGTAGCCCCACAGGAATTAATCTAACGGCGTCAAATCGCACGACCGACGCGGCCAATCGACTGGGCCATTTCGTGAGATAACACGTTCACCAAACTTGGTTTCCAATAAATTGATTGTGGCATTCGCTGTGTGGCTTGTGGCGCCGTCAGGTTGGAACCACATGTCCTCCAAGTCCATATTATCCAATTGGGGCCAACAATATTCGGTTATCATTGAACGGTAACGATTCGTATTCACAGTAATGTGCCGGTCTTGATCATCACGGAACAAGTACGGCCCAATGACGCCGCCGGCCCATAAACCGCACCAAACCATAATTTTTTCGGGATGCAATGATGACTCATGGATTACGTGTGGATTGCTGTCTCACCAATAACGCATATTTTGCTTATTGACGAAGCCATTCAGCCAGAAATGAGCCTCATCGCTGAAGATGATTTTCCGCTGAGAATCCGAATCATTTTCAAGTTGTTGCTCAGCCCAATTCACGAACATACGACGCTTATGGTGGCCAAGCGGCTTCAGTTCTTGCGTCAATTTGATCTTGTAAGTATGTAGGCCAAGATCTTTTCGCAAAATTCGCCACAACGACATCACAGAGATGCCCAACGCTTGAGAACGGCGTGTGAGAGACACATTTGGGCTTTCTTGAACTGAAGCCTCAGCGGCAGCAATGGTCTCGACACTACGGGCACTTCTTTCTCTCACTGGCGCGGGAACATATAGTACTGTGCCTGTGGATTCAAATTTGTCCACTAGACGCTCAATTGTTGATCTGGTAGGACGATTATGACGACCATAAATTGGACGTAGCGCTCTTAAAGTTGCGGCCACTGTCTCCAAATTTCGGTAGTAAATTGTAATAATTTCGACTCGTTGTTGGCTCGTATATCTTTCCATGATGAAATGGCAAACCTTACTGAAGAGAAATGTCAAAAGAGCGGGAAAAAATATGGCGTCGTTTGCTGTCCCTATCGATTTACTTTTGTAGCGTCTCTGTTGAAAAACCCTTTATGACAAAATTCATAATATTATGTGGACTATTTGCAATGGAAACAGCAAAATGACAAAATTCATTATTAACCCTTAGAAGGCAGTTAGTTTTTGCTTATTATCTAGCAATTGTGCTAAGATGTGTGTTTTGAAGTGTTCGGACACGTATAGTGAAATTTTATGGCGATAATTTTTGTAGAACATTGTGACCACGCCCCCTGTCATTTTGGAGCAGTTTTTGCGTGTTTTCAAAAAAAAGTAAATATTATGGTTATAAGTGACAGTAAGAGGGTTAATTTGTTCCACAAAAATATTTATCGGAATGTTTTCCATAAAACTTCAGAACATATTTAGTACCTCAGAAGTAAGGAACACACAATTTTGCATGCCGATATTTTGAAGGAAAGTTCCGGGGGGCGGAAACTTTCACCGACCCTAAAAAAAATTCTGGTCAGATCTGGCAAAACGCCGATACACGTAAATTTTTTTTTAGACCATTCTAACAGAATCCGTTGACAGAACCCCATCATTTTGAAAAAAATCTAATCTTGTCTCACAGTGTAATCAGATATAACATACTCCTCACAACTCCAGATTAGTATATTTGAGTTCAAAATCGTTAAATGTGATTCAGAACCTTCATGAATCTCATAGGGTTCGCATTGGCTCTCTTACGAGCCGAGATCCGACATATTGCCCTTTGGCTCCGGAGTTGTGAGCGGTCTGCCGAGCCGAGAGTCTACTGATTAAAGTTTCGAGAGCCGAGACTCCGAGCCAGTTGAAACTAAAAGGGTTGAAAGGTTACAAACAGAACGAAATTATTGGAAAATTCAAAAACATAAAGAAATAAAAATTAGACAAAGTGCCAAATTATTGTTTTCAATTGATCGTTTTTAACTGTTTTAGAGACTTTTGGAAATTGTCTGATACGGAAAATGAAAAAAAAATTATATTCACACATGACTGTCAATAAATCAATAAGTCAAAGTCAATAAATTTTAACTTATCTAAAATTCAATTGCATTTAATTTTTATTTGATTTTATTTAATTGCCCCACCAACGGCAACTAAATCCTTCGTTATATTCCAGAACTTTTCTCATTCTGTTGGGCATGGAAGAGATAGTCCTACGGCTGGCCTCTACATGAACTTCGTACCATATTTTCTGCACTTGTTGTTACAACTCGGTCTTCTTTAGAACATTTTATTTCCAATTCTGGTTTTTAAATACCCCAAATATTTTTCTCTTGGGTTGAGATCGGGCGATTGCCTTAGCCACTTCATAACTCTGATTCTATCTGCTTGAAACCAACCACTGACTAACTTCGATGAGTATTTAGTGTCGTTATCTGGTTGAAAAAAACCACCACAGTAGAATTCCCTCCTCAGTTAAAAGCGACATCACTTCTTCAAGTATGTGTTTGTACACTTCTTTGGTCATGTACTTTTTGGTGTAGTTTATGTACTTCTTGATACACCTTGTGTACTTTTTAATTCACCTGATAATGCACTGTGTGTACTTTTGCGTACTTGTTACTATAATTTATGTACTTGTTGGTACACTTGGTGTACTTGTTGGCACATTTTGTGTATTTGTTGGCACATTGTGTGTTCATGTTGACACAATTTACTTACTTGTACTTGTTGCCACATTTTATGTACTAGTTGGTGAACTTTGTGTTGTAGCTGGTAGACTTTGTCTACTACATACTTTCCAATATACTTTCTGTATTATTTCTGTTTGATAAATAGTCCATGCTTTAAGCTTGAACTGGCTCAGAGTTCCCGCTAGAATCATAGAGAAACAGAAAGGAGCCGCCGTCCCTCTCTTCACGTTCTCTTGATGACGACGAGGTAGTAGGCCATTTCATCGAGATCGAGTTGCTTTTGTAATTTAGTCTTTGGTTCGACATAATATGTATGTCTCCATGTCTGCTTTGGTCACTCATTCTACGTAATTTTCCTAGTACCTATTTGATCAGCTGTGCAATAGAAACCCGCGAGTTACGAGCCTTCATAAGTATGTTTAACCTTTCGGCTTCTGACTCATGAGCCAGATGACTAAGTTCAAAACAAGATTTTGACCTGAGAGAGGCTCGCTCCAATGCCAATATGAACTTTAGCCTTGTGTAATAGCAATGGTTCAGATTACCTGAGCCATTAGATGAGTTAAGAGTAAAAACAGAATTTTGTGGCACGCAAGCATCCGTGGGCAAGAAAACAGATCTTAGTACAGTCAAAGAACTGAGGAGACCCTAACTCAAAGCTCAGGTGTTTAAATCACTGATAGAAGGCACTAAAATGAATGCACAAAATGCAGGCACAAAATGCAGAACCAACAGGCAGGTATTGCCTGAATAAAGAATATTATTATTACCTGAATCGTACGCCTATTTTCATATCTGTTCCGAGACAGGATATCTCTACGCTAGTAGCTATGATCACTGGCTACAGCCTAACAGGCAGACAGGAGTCTACACCTGGAATCTCTACTCACGATTATTGCAAAAGCTGTTGGGATAAAGAGGAGAAAGAGAGCTTCGAACATCTCATATGGTAAGAAAATGGTTTCCCATTATATCCCATGAATGGATTGGAGAGAGCTTCTCTCAACCACTGAGCTGTGCGCTTTCTAGTTTTACACTCACTGATTTGGACCTACAGTTTTACACAGGTTCCCAACGGTATTTGGAAAAGCTCTTTTTATGACTAAGTTCTCGAAAGTCTCGCCGTTACTAACAGAGGTGACCGTCGTCGAAAGAAGTGTAAGGTGGTCAGAGCAGAGATCTAAGCCACGTTCTCATGCACAAGGGCGGCGTGCACTAATTATTGTACCACCGACGGCCATATGCTACTGCCAACCTTTTGTATGAGTGGGAGACAACATCTATGATCTTACTTCATGTTGGATCTAACAGACATTCAAGAAGTTATGCTGATTGAATTTAGGACATTTTTTTGAGAGTCCTAATTGGTTCGCCAGGGATGAAAATCCTGAAATATTGGGGCGAGGTATCATACGGCTTGAATATCCATTAACCACACAAGGTCAATTTTCATTGTACTAAGTGTGTTAGTAATGGCAGCCACTTCTACCTAACATAATCACTGTTGTTTCGTGGGTAGTACTTTATAAGTTGCAGTCGTGTGGTTTGTCTTTTAACCGATGACCTTTCATATGTCAATTGTTACTCATGAGTTATCAGCAGCCAGCGACGTCCACAGCAGTCACAACAGACGGCCTAAATTGATCGCGATACCCAAATGTTACTCAAGACTCATGACTCACACTATACGATCTCTTTTAAATGTCTGCAAACAATAAATTGAACTATGGTGAGTGCGTAAATATTTATTTTAATTAAGATCAATTTTAGTTGATTATTTTTCAGTTGACCCTTTTAAGATAGTCGGTGAATTTGTTATTATATTCCTAATTAATTTAATTTTATTATCATTTACTCTAAGCAATATCATTCGAAGCGTTCAGATATTTTATTTAAATGGCTTTCAAAATGCCTTTCATCATTGCATGTTCAATGCTCTATTTCATGCCATGGCATCGTTTTTAACATATTATTCAAACATTTCCACTTCCTAAACGATTTCATATCTATCACATAATCGCACCTTTTCTTTGTTCCCCCTTTCAAAACATTTCTAATGGAAAAGTTTCCACTTTTTAAATTTCACTTTAGAAAATTTTCAAACTTTTCTTCTTTGGTTGCTCTAAGACAATTTTCTATTTTTTTTGGAATTTTCCACCTCATTTGCTTTTCGCCATAGTAAACTTATATTTTTTACGTCTTTATTTTCTTTTCTTTTTTTTCATATCACCCTGACGCGTTTTCAATAAAAACACGCGCGTTCTCTTCTCTATATACATCCGCTTTTCTTTCTTATACGTTTCGATCTGCAACTTGTTGCAACGACACTCGAATCCAAACTGAACGGGCAACAAAACGTTTCTCATTCATCCACATTTGGTGAATGTGTGGACAGACAGCCAGACTACTACATGCCAAGTTTGTGGTACGAACGAGAGCAGCATAAGTTGTAATACCAACAAGTAATGTACATATGTACGTACAGACTCTTTCTATTGCTGCCGGAGATAGTACTGTGACGCCAAACTGAGCGTTTAATGCGCACCACTCTAGTGGATTGTCAACATTCTGCGCCGTTGTACTTTGTGGGTTTGCGGCTGTTCCCGCCGAGTACGTGAGTGTCTCTGCCTCGGTGATTGTAAATTTGTTGTGGATTCATATGGTTGTATGAATAGTTCTTAGTCTTTTACTTTTCCCATTCCCCCCATTTATCCCATATTTATTTCTTTGTACTTCATATATTATACTTGGTTTATGTGCACACTTCGTTGCTGATTATATGAGTCGCATTATCTATTTAGGTAGTGAGATATTTCTCTAAAGCTTCCAATGTAATAAGGAGGGTGGTGTTATAATTGGGGAAAATTGGCTGATAAATATTTTGCTTGGTGGTTGTCGCTAGTGTATTCAAACCTGAAACCAGTTAACCGTGTTTCGGTTTTGTGAAAATTGTGGTTTTCGGTCTTTAAATACCTTTTACGCAACTGATATTACAATACAGAATATCAAACCTAAATCCTGTTCAATTGCTCACTATGGGTATTGAACCCATCTGACAGACCGTAAATACTTTATATCTGCCAACTCCGATTTAGACGAAAGTTCCGGAACTAATAACAACACAATTAGTGTTAGCAGAAATGCATAAAACAATAAACAGTATTCACAATCTTAATAAAATTACAAAATGGTCATGGAAAATTTTCTCAGTCCGATAGGAGCATTCGTTTGCTGACCATCGAAAACGTTCATAAAACAAACTGCACCAAGAACAAACAAAGTTTGAATGGTAAAGGGTTTTCCAATAAGAGGTGTTATTTTGGTATTCAAAGAAAAATTAAATTTTTTGAGATAAATGATCGGATGTTTATTTCATAATAAAGAGGAAGGTAATGCCGTTAATAATGAAAAACAACATCATCCAAATGGCCACCACGACCACGCTTACAGGACCATATCTTTTTCATGAAATTTTCCATAACCAAATCGCAAATTGGCTGCCGTATGTCCTCGATAGCCTCACGAATTCTATCTTTGTGGTCTTGAATCGACACTGGGCTGTTGGCGTAGACCTTATCTTTCACGTGGCCCCAAAGGAAGTAGTCGCAAGGTGTTAAATCACAAGATCTCGGTGGCCAATTGTGATCACCTCTTCGAGAGATAACACGGGCCGGAAACTTTCTGGACAGAAAGCTTAGTTTCAAGTCAAACACTATGGATTGTATCATATAAAAATGGGCCATCGGAGGACGGCAGGGCCTATTCATGAAAATAGTCTACTGGTTATATACACCTGTTATCCGTCCGATATTGCTTTCTGGTATTGTCGTTTAGTTGCCGGTACTGGCCAGAGAATGACAACGGTGGGTATCACGGGTGCTCTTCGCACAACCCCTACCGAGGGTTTGGGGGTTATTCTCCATATATAACCCTTAAATTTGCTGGAAAGGAAAGGAAAATGGAAATGGGAATCTGCCTGAAACATTCTTCGCGATGGATCACCAGCTTATGTGAACATGGAACGCTACTAAGGAATCTGCGGCAATCCACAATAGATGTCGATTATGACACTTACTTCTACCTATGAGGTTCTAGAAGCTCTTTAGGCTCCTACACCGTTGGTTCCAACCTAGATTGCAAAGTAGGATTTGGAATCTAAGCTAAAGTGCTAGGGTTAGACCTTGCACAAAGGCACAAATGTCTTTCGGGCTGTATTACCACGTGACCAGTGCCTGGGATTTCTACATCCATTTTTAGAATTTGTATACCTGATCTAATGAACGGCCGCGTAACTGCACCATGAAGTTCCATATTCACCTTATATAGACATTCCAGGCAACCATAAAGAGGTCGAGATGGTGAGATTAAGGGC
The DNA here is from genome assembly GCA_963931995.1 of Phaonia tiefii. Lineage (NCBI taxonomy): Eukaryota > Metazoa > Arthropoda > Insecta > Diptera > Muscidae > Phaonia > Phaonia tiefii. The sequence continues at coordinate 213,417,171 of OZ008368.1, forward strand.
TACCTAACTTGTTCCACTGGATATGGAGCACGTGGATATTGTAAAGTAGCCATGGTCCGATTGAGTATGAAATAAAATATCTGGCAAATGTCTCCGCATCTCGAATCACATGTACTTGTCCTTTTCATGAAATTTTCGATGACATTTTAACAAAGAAGAGCCTCTTTCTCACCGATGACGGGTTGAATCTGGAGTATTGTTTGTGGTTTATTTGCATAAATCTGAGATTTCACAAATCCCCAATCAACGAAATCTCACGATCTTGGTGGCCACTTGACATCTGAATTTCGGGAGATGGTTCGGCCTGGAAATCGGTGATCCAATAAAGCGATTGTTTCATGCGGCACATGTCGTCCAGAAATATCCCGTCCAGTTGAAGGAACAATAACTCCGTTATCATTTTCCTGTAACGAATGTTATTCAGTCACTACATTTTCAAAGAAGTAAGGCCCAATCAAGCCACTTGATCAGAATCCGCTTCTTCTGGACGGTGTTTGTTTCTCATGAATCATGTGCGGATTTTTTTGTTGATGAACCCATTCAGCCGATTAGACGCCTCATTGGTATGAATGATTTATTAAAAAAGCCGGAATTCACTTCGCTTCGCTCCGTCACCATTGAACGAATTATCGACGCTGAGCATGATCCTCTGGTTAGAGCTTCTAAGTCAGTTGAATTGTGTGCGGGCAAAGATGTAGGACTTTTTAAAATTTGCTGGGTAGTGCTTTGGGAAATTCGAAGTTGTTGTGAACGATTTTCCCCAATTTTCAATGGGCTTCGCATTGACAAGGCGTTTTTTATTTGTGCAGCGGAATCGGAACAAACGTAGATGACAGCCGTCATATTTCAAAGTGATTACTTGCCCAGCATAAATAATACCGCCAAATTAAAATCTCTTATTGGGATACCCTTATTTAAAAATAAAACTATATCCTGATTGTTCTATTTTTGAAAGCTATTTATTGCCAAATTTTATATTTCTGAAAAGCCGTTAATGACGTTCCCCTTATACATATCTTTTTTGGGGGGCCACGGACAACCCAGACGGGTTAGGTTAGGTTAGGTTAGGTTAGGTTAAAAGCGAAGCCCGTCATTAGAGTTAGAAACAAATAACGAGCTCACCGAGGCCGTAATTTCGGCAGATTGTGATTTCCTTATAAAGAATAGAAAGGAGAAAGGAATAGTTGTAGATAAGAGGATGAATATAGGAGAGAGAGTAAGTTAAAGGAGAAAGTCTAGCGCAAAAACTTTTCTCAGTTATCCTCTTGTGCTCTGCTGATCCAGCGAGATTTTTCTATGAATTTGACGATGGGTTTAATTGGAGCGTCTGCTAGGTCATTGAGGTTTTCGAAGAGCCGGCCCCCAGGAAGACTATACGATACTCTTACGAAATGAACAAAGCAAGTGTTGCACTGACTCCTCCTCTTCTTTAACTAAACAACTACTGCAGAAGTCTTCATATGGAAGTTTCATACTTGCAGCTATGTGGCCTATCACGCAGTGTCCAGTTATGACTCCTGTGAGAGTGCTGAGTGTGTTCCCCCAAGGACGAGCACCTCTTTGGTACGTGTTACATCAATGGCCGGCCAAAGTGATCGAGGTATCCTACAGTTCTGTACCGATTCCCATATCGAGTTGGTTAACGCTACTCCCAGTTCGTCGACTTGGTTCCTCAGTTCCACGAACGGAATATGCACGTCCATGGCCGCAGCGTCTTCCTGCACACAGGAGCCTGTTCTGTCGCATTCATCAGCTATTTCGTTGCTGTGGATATTGTTATGTCCCGATACCCAGCAGATCGTGATTTCGTGAGCTTGAATTTGGGTTGGGGATAAGAAGCATTCCATCGTACAACGTGATTTTATGATTCTTAAGTCTAAGGCCTTGAGGGCTGCCCTACTGTCGACGTAGATTTTGAAGATTCGGAGTATATTCCCGATCCCGTGCCCGCTTCTACTTTAGATCCATCCGCGCAGATTGAGATTTCAACGGCCTCAGTAACGCTATTTGCCGCCCAGTCTTCACGACTAGGTATAATCACCTTAAATTGTTTGCTTGTTCATATTTTCGAAATTAACCCAGCTGAACAAGACTGAGCCATGCCCCTGCGTAGTGTTGACAGGCATTCCCGATTCCCTTAGCTGTAGGACCACTTTCGCCGTGGTGCATTTAATGTGAATATCGATCGGTTGGAGATTCAGCATCGCCTCCTGTGATACTTTAGGGACAGATCTGAGGGCGCTGGAAATGCTGACGCATGTCAGTCTCTGCACCTTAGCCAAGTGTGAGAGGTGTGAATTCATATTTACCGCTTCTCACCATACGACTGATCCGTTGGAGAGAGAATATCGGTCTTATAATCGATGTATACATCCGGTGTATAAATTTCGGTTGTAAACCCCATTTGCGCACGAACATTTTCTTACAGACACACAAGGCGTATAACGCCTTCTTACACCTTTCCTCCATATTCCTTTTCCAGTATAGCTTGGAGTTAAGGGTAATGCCTAAGTACCTTTCTTCTTTCTTCGGAATTTTATATCTTCTCCTAAAAAGGACTAGTTCTGTTACCGTCGGGTTGACTCCTAGCCCATTGTCCGTTGCCCAACGAGCCAATTGTTTTAGTGACCACCCCATGATTTCGCTGAGTGTGTTCCTCCCAAGGGAGAGCACCTCAGGTAGGCGTATTATTTTTATCAAAGCCCTTAAGGATTGTGTTCATCAGTAGATTCCATAATATCGGTGAGATCTCTCCTTCTTGCGGAGTTCATCTTGTTATTCGTTTCCTTGCTGAACCGTTGCCCATATATGAGTTTATGACTGTGCTTTTAAGCACATTTCCTGCCTCCTTCGTTATTACAGGGTGTGAGCCTATGCCCTCAAGTTCGTTTAGTATGGATGCTATATTCACATTGTTGAAGGCTCGTTCCACGTTTAGGAAAGCTGTCGTTGTGTAATCCTTATTCTGAAAGGAGTCCTCGATAACACCTGCCACTTCATGCAAGGCCGTATCCACTGCTTTGCATTTCAGGTAGGCGTACTGTGCAGCGCTAAAGTTGTCTGGCGTCAATTTACATATAGGTCAACTAGTCTTTCACAGTTTTCAGTAGAAACGATGACAGACTGATTGGTCTATAATATTTTGATTCGCCTGCTTATGTCGATGTCGGAACACATTTCTTGCAGTTCGTGGTTCATACGGCGTTGTCTATTATAAAAACATAAGTAAAGGGAGGGTCATATCTTAATTTCGCTTTGAAAAAAATACTTATATTCATTTTTTCAAAATTATGATTTTATTGGAAAGACCCATCATAGACATTTTTGTATGAAACACAACATCGTTCAAGTGGTTTCCACAATTTGCTTTACATTACCTCATTCGCTCTACCCAATTTTTCGGTACATTTTCGATTGTTTGGTACTTTCTATCGTGAACGTTAGCGTCGGTTTCGTGTATTAAAGCCTCAATGTACTCGAAATTGTACATATCTTTCTCGGCGGCTCAGACATACTAGTCTAATGGGGTCAAATCGCATGTGAGAGTCGGCCAATGGGCTTCCGAGTTTCGTCTGATTATTGTAACGTTGGCTGTGTGGTACGCAGCGCCATCCTATTAAAGCCATATATCATCCATGTCATCCTCTTTAACTTTTGGGAACAAAAATTTCGCTGAGCATGCCACGGTAATGGTTGCCATTGACTGAAACGGCAGCTCCTTTCGCATTTTCGAAGGAAAATAAGCCTATGCCGTCATGGCATAAATCGCACCAAATGTGCACTCGTTGTAGATGCATAGGCTTCTTCACGACAACGTGTATATTTTCCGAGCCACAAACGCAACAATTTTGTTTGTTAACGTAGACTCTGATGTGAAAATGAGCTTCACCAGGAAAGATGATTTTCCGGTAAAAATGCTCATCTTCAGCCAAGCGATCATCAGCCCATTTAGCGACGCAAAAACGCATCGGATGGTCACGAGGCTTCAGTTCTTGGAGTAATTGGGCTTTATATGCCTTCGCACCGAAGTCTTTATGCTAAATTCTGCGGAAAGAAGTGTGAGAATAGTTCAATTACTGCGAGCGATGGCGAGCTGTTCTTGATGGCTGTTCGAGCACACTTTCAACTACAGCGGCAATATTTTCCACCGAACGCACTGGACGAACACGTGCACGAGTTTTTTGGTCCAATAAGAACTCGGATTGATAATATCGAATTTATTTCGTACACGATGAAAAATAACGGCCTCTCTAACATATTTTCCCAAACATATTCTGCAGGAACCATGTATATGATTTGAACACACTTCAAACATTCATATGTTTGGAAGTCCCAAACTTACTTGTATTTAAATGCAAATAGTATCATGTTTACTGACAATCATGTACGCTTTTAAGTGGAAACATATGGGTTCGTCATCCCAAACATCCATATATTACGTGGAAGCATTCACGTGTTTCCCCCAAACCTACATAAACTTACGTGGAAACATATGCGAATTTCTTCCCAAATATAATAATATTTAGAAACGAATTATTCCACGATTTCAATATGTAAGTATTATTTATTATAATTAATAACACTGTGAGACAAAATTAGATTTTTTTCACAATGATGGGGTTCTGTCAACGGATTTAGGTAGAAAGGTCTAAAAAAAATATGCGTGTATCGGCGTTTTGCCAGATCTGATCAGAATTTTGTTTTAGGGCGGGTCAAAGTTTCTATTCAATATTGTGTTTGCTACTCAATATTACATGTTTGAGCCACAATGATTAATATGTTAGAATACATGTGTTTGCGACCCACATATATTTATGTTTGTGATACAAACACAGTTGTGTTTGTTGCACTGTCTATGCTCTCTCGAGAGCAAGAGAATAAAAGAGGAACAACAAGAGAGTCTATCTTGTAAGTGTGTATCTGCATTTTTGCAAATTGCTGATGAAGTCAGTGTTTCTTTGTTTTGGCTGATATATTGCGTTTTAGTTTCATGTATTCAGTCGTCAATGCTCCATCGGACGGAGGATATCAAAAGAGCTTGATCAGTGAAAAAAGAATAAACGAAGGCTCGGACGCTTAAATGATGATGTTACTTTGGTTTTTGTGTATGTGTTTCGTATATATGCATGTGTGCTACCAAAGTGAGAAACGATTTCGAGGAAAGACAATGGAAAGGGCAACAGCGTGAAGGCCTTTGTCTGTCCGAGTCTTTACTGAGAAAATCGGAAAGGCGGACCATTTGTGAAATAAAGTCTTGGCTTGCATGAACAAGATTTGTTTATAAATATATTCTTTGTGTACTAACGCATAGCTGAAACCTTCCGAAAACAAGAACGTGAGAGACAACAAAAAAGGGGGAAATACGCATATGTTTCCGCGTAAAAGCATATATGTTTGCAAGTAAACATAATGCTGTTTACACTTAAACACAAGTGAGTTTGGGACTTGCAAACATATTAATGTTTGAAGTGTGTTCCAAATGTATACATGGTTCCTGCAGAATATGTTTTGGAGAATATGTTAGAGAGGCCGTTATTTTTCATCGTGCTACATATTTCTGATATAGCGGCAAACTACCGCTGATGAGGGTCTGTGTCTAGACCCGAAATAGCTATACGGTTTGTCAGAGATCTTGGGAATGTATGTTGCAATAAGTTTTTGAAAACTATATTATCTCTATTCAATTGAGATGATTGGCTTGTTGTATTACTGTTATAATAAGTGGATTACTGTTATAATAATGTTCGGAATGCAAACAACTTCATGGTTTGAGCAGTTGGAAACTACACTTATCCCACGATGCCGTCAGTCTGTGACTTTCTTCTAATTCATTCGGCTCATCATTGTGAATTCCTTCATTGATATTTAGCGATCGTCTCCAAAGGAATTACTATATGCGGCTCGAAGGGCCAAATATTCGGAATACAAATACCCCCATGCATTGCGTAGTTGTAAACTGCTGACTTTTTTACTTACTAGCTAATGCTGTGAATAGTCATTAATCTGCCTTATTCTAACGAAGAACCGATAAAGTTTATCACATGTGTAGCCCTACCTTCAGTCACCTTGCAAATAGCGGGATACTCCGCTTTAATATCTCCTTCTTGTTCCTTATCATTTCGATGGTAAAATAATACCGGCAATCCCAGTAGAACAGCTTATTTCATTTTTTATATTTTCGTTAGTTGTCTCCTTCTGTCCAATTCAAATGTTTTAATTTTGTACTTTTCTGTTTATAATTATTGCTGGTAAAGACATTTGTCGAATTCGATGCGGGGAGAGCCCAAACAAAAATAAAATTCTTGTTATTGCTGTCCACCATTACCACAACACATATTGCGACTGCCTGGATTATTTAACAATGATCATGCATGACATTCAGACACCAAAATCGTGTGTACATTTCTTATCGCTGGATATGCCCAAATGCCATTTACGATCTGTAAACAATGGGGTCTGTACAAAATACTCGTAACATATTAATAGAAAATATATTTCCCCTAAATGACGTACATACAATTTCCCTTATCAACAAATATGAAAAAAATATTTATCGGGAAGCAAGGTATTAAACATATTAAGATGCGCGTTGGAATCTTAACACCCATTATATTTTATGGGGATTATGGTCGATTTCTTTCCGGGCATAATCTACAGTCCAAGTATTATTGGGAGTGTGACAAAAAGCAATATGGACAAAATCCTTATAATGGAAAAGTGGAACTATGTCGCACAGTGGGAGATTTTTCGAAAAATATTTAAATAATTCTGCCATTTCTAAACGGATGAACCGATCAAATTCATATTTCAAACGGACATAACTGAGATATTATGACAGATAAATTTTGGTATAAATTTGTATATTGTAGAGTTGTGTAGTTCACAAACGAACTAGTTCAATTGAACGATTCAATTTTGTGAACTAGATGAAGTAGTTCAATTGTTTCAGTAGTTTTTTGTATTTCAATTGTGCAGTTATATCCGCCATTTTCTAGTTCATGCTCGCTTTGTCTCACTCAATTTGCACAAAAGTGCCTAATGTTGCAATCTTTGTGGAATCACCACTTTTATTCCAAAATTTTTCAGAAACGGAATAACCCAATCGTTAAGTCGATCTTCAACATTGCGATTTGGTATAAACAAATATCACAGTACCCAAAACACTTCAAAAATCTGATCATTTTCACGATTTCCGATTGAACTAAAACTGTTAAGCTGAAATGATACATGAACTAGTTCATTCTGTTGAGCTGAACTAAAAAGAGCGCTCACTCGAATGAACTAAAATTCCCAACTCTAGTATATTGGAACGTCATTGACACTACTGGAGACGCACAGTGACAACTCGAAAATCAAAAAAATATTAACCCTTAAAAAATTTTGAATTTAATTTTAATTGCAAATATTTTTTTCACATTTGCTGTGCCAGGCACGTACGCAAGGGGGACTCGGTGGGTAGGGCCAGGAAATTAGTTCCTTAAGAGGTGATTTTTGAATGTAGTGGTATTTTTCAACCTAAATATCAAGTTGTGCCCCCAGAAATAAAATCCTGCGTACGGTGCTGTGCTGCAAATATGCTGGCAGATTAAGATTTGCTCTTAGGTTCTCGAGATATTTGAGGGAATTTTTTTTTTGGAAAATCTTGCTTTGTTTTCTGCAGTTATTCGAGAATATCTTGGCTATATGAAAAGTAATATTAATTTTGGGAAAAACTATTACATGAACAAGATCATTAAGATGGAAACCATTTAAATCTATGTTTTTTGAGGAAATGACATTAAGGAAACATTAAAAAAAACAACAACATTTTTACGCATTTTCGAGAAAACGAGTCACCACATTTGTTTCAATACTAGAGGAATTTGTTTTCAAATGTATTACTGGGTGACCTTACTCAAGAGTGGAGAACACTGGAGTTCAATTTTTCAAAAAATGAAATCAAAGCATTTGAAGAAATGAATATTGTACAGTTTTGGTGCAAAATAATTAAAAGTAAAGATTTCGCCAATAATTTGTTGTTTCCTAATTTATCTAAATTAATAAAACTTCTATTTGCATTGCCTCATGCAAATGCGGACACGGAAAGAATTTTTTCAGTAATTACAGATATATCTGTGGTCACAAACAATAACAGCCTAACTCGAGTTAGGACAAAATTGAAAAATTTTTTTTGAGAAGTCACCGTGCTCAAATAAGCTACTCCTTTTTGTTAAGAAGTAAGTAAAAGAATTCGTTTCCTTGTTATCTGTAACAAAGTTATAACAAAAACTCCGACTCCTTATTTCCAGGAGAGATATTAAACTTCAAACTGCTCTCCTTGAAAAATTTTAGAATCGACTTAGGCTGTTATTGTTTGTGACCACAGATATGTAAGAACAAAGAAACGGAATAAACTGAGCCATAATATTTTAAGCTCCATTTGCATAATACGTTCCGCATTACAAAATGATGGAAATACATGCATGACTTTTAAATGCAGCCATAATCATTTCAAATGTTTAATTCGAAAAATGTATATGATTAGACAGCAATATTTTATTTTAATTGAATAGATCTCTCTAATTAATACGTACAGGACTGATTTTATCGTTATTTTCTCTTTTTTTTTGTTAAGTTTTTATATATTATCTATGAATTGTTATTTTCAATTAAAAAATGTGTTTGTTTTGTAAAATAAATGACAGAAATGAATTCAATCAAATAAATTACATACACTTGTTTAAAAGTAGTACATGTTTTATCTTAATTTTAACGAAAAAATGGATAAAAAATTTTGTGCGTAGGTTCATTATAAATTATTGTCTGACATCACTGATTTCGAGCCGCTTACAGTCGTTTAGCATGGTCGGCAAATTTACGATATTTAGTAAATTTTGTTGGAATTTTGAATTACATCCACTCACGATCACGTGATTGAATATAATTTTAATGATGATCACGCGTGACTCTGCAAAATCATGTCACGAGCGCACCCCTAAGTGGCGCACATTACTTAGTGACAATACTTTATGCTAAGAAATTAAAAGTTAATTTAATCACTAAGAGGAATTTTATATCGTTATCATTATCATACAAGCCGCTGCATAAGTAATCGTAATTATAACTTCCAAGCGGTAAAATAAGAAACTTAATGTATTTTCAACAAATGACGCATGGAATAAAATAAATGGAACACCAGAAAATAAACTTGGGTCTTTCATTTAAAGGTGGACTTGTTCGCAAATTTACATGTGCACTGGAGTATACCCTTGTACAGACTGTATATATTAATATTCATGTAAATATTTAAATTCATACATGTACGTATGTATAAGTATATTATTTATGCAAATGTCTTCCATTGCATTGGCTGGAGTTGCATGTGCATTTTAATTGTCCGCTTTGAAATCATTGTGAGTGAGAGCAACAATTTGTTTGTGCGGTTTTAGGAAGTTAAAGTTGTTTCTGTCACGTTTTACATTCGCAATCCTGATGTTCGCAGAAAACTGGATCTTGTCGAGATATTTTTTTCTGCAACTTACAAGTTATTACTATGAGAAAACAATAACTAGAGCAGTGGAAGGACAAAATATGTGTTGTATTCGTTGAACAGGCCCATTCCCGGCTTTAAGTAATGGGTCAATGTTCTGTGAAGAACACGTATCAATATTTTTTTTTCAACCATACACAACTGGTCCACAGCATTTTAAGGAACTAGCAAACTATAGTTAAGCATCTGATGATGAAACTAGTTCGAAACTAGTCATGTCAGTTGGTTCCAACAAAACCAACCATTTTTCACTAAGAAAAATACTTCTGACCTTGTAAGCTTGTAGTATGTATTAACTTCATATACAATCACATGTAAACTAAAAGAATTGTTCATAAAATAAATACAAACGAAAAATTATAAAATTTTTAATGTAATTTTTGAAAATTTGTTCCTTTAAAATAAATAAATTTCAATTATGATGGCTTTCGGTTTTACAGTTTTCGGAAGTTTCACGAAACCGACTTAATAAACAATGTCAAACTTTTTCCTTTCAAGCGTTCTTTTGACACAGTGATCCAAATTTAAATTTTTTGGACAAAATTCTTATATTCATAGAATATAATTATTATTTCATGAATTCTTAAATATGATTCTTTAGAAGTTTTACAAAATATTATATGTCTTGTCTCTATATGCTTTCAAACAGATTTTGAAAAAATATTTTATTTAATCAAAATTAAGCTATAACTTGTTTGTTCGAGACACCCTATACAAATGGTCTGTTCCCCGATCTCAAACGAAAAGCTAAGCGAACGCATGCCAGTCACGCACATTCGTCTTATATTGGGTTCCTTTAAGTCGATATTTTCTTTCGACTGACTCAATATATGTTCGCAGCTGACAGAAGTTTCGAAAAAGAGGAAGCCATATTTGTAATGTAAAGTTCTGATAAATTTTGCGTTTTCATTCGATTTGAAATGATAAGATTGTGGAACCCAAATCAACTTTCTTTTGCCTAGAATACGAACGAAAGCTTTCGTTCGAGATCGAGGAACAGGATGTATGTTCAATTACACTGTGATAGTTTTTGGAACGAAGTTCCTTATCCCACGTTGCGGGATTGGGGCTAAATGAAAAAAATTAAACAACTTTTTTTTAACACTATTATGCTACAACCCAGTATTATCAACTATATTGGTTACTTTTTGCTTTGGTTTGTGTCTAGACTAACATATGTTGGTAATTTTCTTGTTTAATGGGAACTTGTCTAGGTGGAGCCTGTAACCAATATTTAGTATATATTGTAGTTTTGAACACAATAATAAGTAAATTTAGAAAAGCCAAAGTGAAAGAAGTTTTAACCAGTACATAAGTTTCAGTCGGGTGAACCGACTTAATCATACCCTCACCATATCATACGTCATCCATTGCGTGGGAGTTCTGTTAAAAAACGCCCATACTCAAAAGTGACCATATTCAATAGCAGATTGATATTGCGCTAAATATTATTGAATACCCAAATTAGTTAGTTACCGTCTCAGTATTTATATGCGAGGAACAAAAATGAGCATGGCAAGTTGTTACCAAAATTTTGATCAGTACCAAATTTTATTAAGATCGGTTATGATTTATTGGAGATATAGAGTCGGCAAAGCCCAAATACGCCCAACTTTTGTATGGGATGTACGAAACTGGGCGTGGCACAATAGTCAGTTATTAATTGCACACTAGCTTTTACCAAAATATTGCCTAATACCGAATATTATTAAGATCGGTTGTAGTTTATGAGAATTATCGTGTCGATCAACAGGTCATCCGCCCAACTTTTATATGGGAGGTACCAGAATGGGTGTGGCAAAACAGCTCATTTTCTACAGGAGAGCTTTCTTTGGCTAAATACTGACTAGTACAAACTTTCATAAAGATTGGTTTGGTTTTGCGGGACTTCTCATGCCGAACAACCAGACGCCCAAACAACTTTTGTATGGGAGGTACCACAATGGGCGTGGCAAAATCACCCTTTTTTTAATCGGTGACTAGCATTTGATAACGTGAAGCCTTATACCTAATTTCATTAAGGTCGGAAGTGTTTCACGCGATTTATCGGATTGACAATCCGGTCGAACACCCTGTTTTGTATGGGAGGTACCCGAATGGGCGTGACAATCTAGCCCATTTTCTTCAGTTAAGTACGCATTTACAGATTATTATCCTGTGTGTGAGTTGAAGCTAATCACATCTACCGGAAGAAAGGTTTTGAAAGAAATATAATTTTGTGCTAAATGTGTCGATTTGTATGGGAGGTACCAGAAGGTATATATCATTCATTTTACGTATTAAATGATATATACCCCCCATCCCTATGATGAGGGTATAAAAATAAAATACAAGGGAGGTATCTGACCTCTTCGAATATTTGAATATGACATAGCAGAAAATTGCCTAGAGCAAGGGAGTTTAATGGACCATTTGATCGATCAGAATTTGGTACGTAACTGACTATTTCTACTATCTTTAGGAAATACTTAGCGCCCAAATATGTCAAATCGCCCAAAACCCTAATTACTAAAATGACATATGGGTGATTGTTCGGAAATTGTTATTTTTCAGATAGCAATTTTTCCAAACCTCGATATGTCTGCAGTACCATTTTTTTACGTTTCTGAATGTTATCATGGTCCAAAAGTATACTCTGAAGATCACTATACTACAACACCAAAGCAATCGAAGTTATGGAGCATTGATGGTACGAAACTTGACAAATAAAAGTGTTGATATGATAAAACAATTTTTTACATATATCAATTGAATAAAACGCACTATTTTAATGTTTTATCTAATTTATTTAGTTAACTTCGCCAATAGACTAATACCTTTCACGACCTACACACGACTGACGATTGCCACAAGGTATGTCAAATACTTCACTCTCGTTTTGCCAGGTCTTCGCAAAAGCCTACTGTGTTGCCAGGTCTTCGCAAAAGACTACTGTGTTGTCAGGTCTTTGCAACAGCCTACTCCACATTAATCATTCAGTGTCAAGAAACCATTATTTATCAATTTTAGTCAGTATTGGAAACTATATGACACGGTTGTGACTTTCAGTGTTTAACCTAACCGTGCTCCAGACCGGTTTGGAATTCGACAAGTTTCAAAGACAATGAAGTTCAGGCAATGAAATATTACTTTCATAACCGGGAATCAAGCCTAAATATCGTACGGCATATGTGAATCATAAGAGAACGGTTGTGACGTATTATTTTGTGACTTAGCTTTTCAATTTTTCGAATTGAATTCCCCTTCGTATACATGTGCGTGTGTTGTTGACTTCTGCCGGTGTAAATACTGCCACTACCCCCTCCACACCAAAATGCCAGCAAGTGGGTCATATTGAAACCCCGGAGATGGCGCCACCACAGTCGAATTCAAATTGTACAAAATTCTGACAAAACTGTTGGACAGACTTCGTGGACCGTTCAATAACCATGGCGTAGAAATTCGATTTTTGTTTGAAAAAATCATAGAAAACTCTATATAGCGAATTTTTGGGTAGTGTAAAATGCAAAAATGTTAAAAATGGATAGTACTATTCAGGAAAAAAATCAACTAGTTCATTTGCGCCCGTATGTGCTAACTCGTGCTCTTCAAATTCAGAATTTCAGCATGTTTTATTTAATTTTTTGACTTTGAGATCCATTTTCTCGGTTTCTGTTAAGCCCTTGTCAAAGCGATACTTAAAGATTATTTCAACGTTATTTTTGAGTAAAATTTTTTTTACGGACTTGAAAAATATTGAGTCTCTTAAAAGTTATGATTTTTTAAGTGAAAGTCTAAATTCAAAACTCCACGAAACAGACATGAAATCGAAATTGGCTCCGGCAACAGTTTTTTTTAAATCCAAAAAATTGGACAAAATAGGTTCTAAGCTCAGAAAAGTCCCAAAAATCGAAATCCGGGTGTGTTTTTTGAATTCGCGAAATCATGGGTTTATCAATTATCGATAGCAACCGAACCTCAGTTGCGTTACTAGTTGCCGAAAAGTTATTACATATGGCAACAGACAGCTGACAACTTCAGTTGCTTGATAGTGGTTACATCTATTGGCAATCATGAAGTTTTGGTTGCTGCATAGATTTTAAAACAAAACTAAACGTTCAGCTGAACGATAAGGAGTCAAAAGCTGTGGTTCTAAAGGAAGTCCTAATTGTTTGCCACTATATTTTAATGTTTATAAAAATTTGTACATAAATAAATACAATATTATATATTATACAATATTCTGATCGGCAAAATTGTCGTAGCCCGGGCAGCTCAAAACTTGATAAAAAATAACGAAAGTAGAGAAAAATATAAGAACACGTAAAAGACGAGTCCGGCTAGAGACGACTAGAAACAGGCAACTGTGGCTACTCAAATGAAAGGTATTTTTATCCCAAATTTAATGGTGTCTTTATTTTTGTAGAGCTGCATCTAGACACCCAGGTATGCCCAATTTCCCATGTTATAGTATGTCTTGAATATCGGATAATATCAAACATTTAGTGTGGGTATTCATATTAAAGGAAGTGATGAATCTGCTTCATTGCTAGTCATTTTCAAAACTTTTAAGATACATTTTCCAGACTTTAAACCAAAAGTCTGGAACATATATATTATTCATTCCATGAGATTTTCTTCAAATTTTGCACGGAGAGACTCTATGGAGCCAAATATACATTTGCGTTTTTAGATTTTTAAAATTGTTAAAGATCGCGATTTTATTAGCGTTTTCATTTTTCAAAAAGTTAAAAAAATGGAAAAAGTAGTGAACTTTGAAGAGCCACATTTCCATAAGTGGACCGAATTTTTCAAAGATTTAAAAAGTTTCTGAAAGCTGTTTTTGTCTATTTCATGATTTGCAGTTTAAAATTTACCACTATAAAAAAAAAATAAATTGTATGCAAATGCAGTTTTAAAGTGCATTTTGCAGTGCGTTTTTCCCCTTCGATTTTCAAAAAAAAAAACATTTTTGTAAAATTTAGAATAGTATTTATTAAATAAATGTTCTCTTTTTCTGGGACAAAGAATTTTTCTATTTTTAATGATTTTTAAAAAAAAACATGTGAAATATTTCATATAAAAAGTTGTTATTTTTTTTTTGTACATATCGAGTCATCTCGCTCCAACTAATAGTTTGATTCGATCTTTGCTACTTTTGCTTGTCACAGAATTGTACACACATATGTACAAATGTGTACATAGGTGTGTATACACGCTGAACACAATACATGATGAAATAGCGTACCGTCATTTCGCCCAATGTCATTTCGCCCAACAACGAAAATTACATATCGCCCAAATATGTCAAATCGCCCAAAACCCTAATTACTAAAATGACATATCGCCCAATAGCAATGATATAAGACCCAAAATAAAATGACATATCGTCCAAAACTAGTACAAACTTTCACAAAGATTGGTTTGGTTTTGCGGGACTTCTCATGCCGAACAATCAGACGGCCAAACAACTTTTGTATGGGAGGTACCAGAATGGGCGTGAAAATCTCGCCCATTTTCTCCAGTCCAAACTCAATATTGGCAAATAATAGTCACTGACAAAGTTTCATTGTCATCTGTAAAGATTTGCGGCAGTTATCGTGTTGACCAGCAAGCCAGCCAGCCAGACAGACAGACGGACATGGCTCAAATGTCTTAAAAAGTCCTAAAACGAATTTCGTTCAAAGATACTAAGGGTCTAATGTGGTTCCTTCTATGTGTTACATTTTTTTACGTATTAAATGATATGGTGAGGTGAGGGTATGAAAAAGAAAACATTTTTTGAAATAAATGCCTTTTCTTAGAAAAAGTAAATTCATATTCAAACAAAGTACCTCTTCTTAAAAAATACCCTATCTTAAAGAAGTACGTTTGCTAAAAAAAAAATAAAATTTTCTTACAAAAATTACCTTTTCTTAAAAAAAGTATTTTTTTAAATAAGCACCTTTTCTTAAAAAAGTACATTTTCCTACAACAAATTCCTTTCTTTAAAACTACCTTTTCTTTAAGGAGTACCTTTCTTGTGAAACAAAATAACTTTTTTTGAGATAAGTACCTACTCTCGAAAATGTACCCATTCTGGGAAAATGGAACAATTCTAAAAAAATTCCCATTTCTTAAAAAACCTTTTCTTCATAAAATACCTTCTGTAAAATAAAAATACGGTTTCTTACAAAAATTCCTTTTCTTAAAAATAAAATAGTACCTTTTCTTTTCTTGAGATAAGTAGCCTTTTTGAAACTAAGTACATTTTCTTAAAAAAATAACCATTTTCTTTAAAAAGTACCTGTTCTTAAAAAAGTAATTCTTTGTAAAAAAAATCACACTGTTATGGCTTTTTCTTACACAAGGTACTTCTTCTTAAAAATAGTACCTTTTCTTAAAAAAAACATTAACCTCTAATATAGGAAGAACCTCTCTTTAAAAAATTACCTTTTCGGGAAAATATAATACAGATTCTTACAAAAGGATTTAACAATCAATATACTTTAAAAAAAATACATTCTATAAAAAAAAATTTTCTTAAAAATTGTTTATCATTTTACAAAAAGTATCTTTTCTTAAAGATCCATTTAAATTATCATATTTTTCAATGGGCGCCTTAGGCGTGTTGGAACTAACTAGTACATAATGTATAGCGAAAGAAACTTCGTTCCAACCGGGTGTCCCCTGACACCTCATGTGATTTTTTGGAAAAAATTTCGTAGACAAGGCCGGAAAGGACAATTTTTCCTAATTCGAGTATGGGTAATCGAACTGCATCATAAGTTTTTTGAATTACAATAACGGTTGCATATAATTTTTTTTATATTTTGATTAATAGGATAGGGTGGATTTCTCTTCTATTTGGTTGGTTGTACCGGTAAACTTCCTTTAACGAAGTTGTTCCAAACGTTTTGGACTTCTACCTTTGATTCAGAACATCGATAGAAAACTAATTTTCTGCCTTTCTTTGAGTTTTCCGTTCACAAATTGCCAGTAATCATATTCCTTCGCCAAATAAGAGAATGCCTTACTCTATATAACTATAGTTATTTACTCATCTTAATTTCAATATCGAATTCCACTTCATTATCAATTTCACTTAATATTACTTTTTTTACACTGAACAAATTTTTTGGATAAAATCACTTTGATATTTTATATGATTCGATCTGTAATTGTTTTTATTAGAAGATTTTAGTTTTCCTGCGAGCTAACAGATCAGCCTTTTGTGCGCTTAATGAAAAAAGTAAACAGTCGAAACTGGGATTTGAACTCACATTGGCGGACGATCGTTTCGAAGATTGTGAGTGTTCTCATCAGCGCCATAGCGTTCTAGGCTAGTGACGACCGTCTTGTTCAATTGTGTTTCTGTGTTTGAACCAAAGAAAAACATAAAAAAACATACAAAAATAAAGTACAATGGGTGAAAAAATTTACTCTCGGCTACTATTAATGAGTTATGAAGAAAACAGTACAACGAACAAAGAAGTTCGCGTATGAATATTTTGGATGAAACCGTAACTCAAAAACTAATGATGCACTTTAGGTAAAACCGTCTTCTCCGGCCCTGTCTCATTTTTCGACTTCCACAGTGTTATATTCAATTTTTAATATATAACATACACTCAGAGAACAAATTGTTTGAAAATATATTGTCGTAACCGCAAATTTGGCTGTTGTCACCGAATTACGGCTGCCACAACCGAATTGAGGTTGCCACGAACGAATTAAGTCCCCACAACTGAAATTCGTTTAAAGCAACCTCAGTTTCGTAATTAATCCGGTTGTGACAACTGTATCTTCAATAATATTCGTTACGTCAATTAATTTGGAATTAAATTGGACACAATAACCGAAAATGGTACCCAATTCGGTTACAACAACCGAATGTTGTATCAATTCAGGTACAAGAACCGCATTTGGCATGAATTCGGTTGGTACTACCGAATTTGGTATCAGTGCGGTCGCTATAACCGAATTTAGCCTTAAGTCGGTTGCAACGGTCGAATCTGACCCCAATGCGAACCGTATTTGGTATCAATTCGGTTGTTAATATCGAATTTGGTATCCGAATTGAGCCTTAAGTCAGTTGCAACGGTCGAATTTGGGTTCAAGGCGGTTGCTGTACCTGAATTCCTCTTCAATTCTCTTGGGACAAACAAATTCATTTTCAATTCGATTACTGGAACATAATTCAATTAATTTCAAACCTCGTCGTGGTATATTATTAAATAAATTCGACGTTTAAAATTCTAGAAGCAAATATTATATTAAACAAGTTAAAACGATCTATAATTGTTGCGGTCGTGTTGATATCAATATTTTTTTGTGATTATTAGGAATGATAAGTAAAAATATTGTAATTATATTTTTTGCATTAAAATGTCAAATTTTACAGACAATGTCCAGATTTATCAGTATGCAGTAGAAGCAGATGGAAACAGTTCAGTTTTACAAGGTCGGTCGTTTGAGGTGTTCCGCCATCGAAAGGTTTAGGACTTAAATCGACTGTCATAGCTCGCGGTTGCGTGATGGCCGGGACTTCAAAAAAATGAAGGACATAAATGAACAAATATGAAGAACAATTTCCTCACAAATTACACAAAATTTTCAAAACATTATCTAAACATTATTATGTGACATTATCTAAATTCGGGTGTAACAGCCTCTAATTCGGCTGTGACAACCTCTAATTCGTTTGTGACTATCTCGAATTCGGTTGTGACAACCTCTTATTCAACTGAGACAACCTCTGATTCGGCTGTGATACCTCTAGTGTGGATATGACAACCTTTAAATTAGATTTCGGTTGATACGACTGCCTTAACCGAATTATTCTGTGAGTGTATCATCATATTCTGGGCAAAATTTATTTTAGATCACACTAAAACTCTTTTGGGGAAACAAAATTTTTAAATAAAATTGTTTGTCGAACGTTTTGTAAAACGGATATTGGAACTAAGTTTCTTATCGCACGGTACGGAAGGGGGGTAGGTCGAAAAAAGATTAACATCTGAAACTGGCGCGACACTACTATACAAACACTCTGTATCGGTTCTCTGGATTCTTGTTCATTTCGTAGACCGCTATATTGGTGTGTGCGTAGGTTATTTTATAAATAATAATCAGTGAATTGTGAATGTGATTCAGTATAAGTTGAGAACATTTTCCCATTACCCACAGGGTATGGGGGAAATAATGGGTAGCTACCCACGGCATTATCCACAGGGTAATTGGTGAAATAATGGGTAGTTACTCACGACAATGGGGATTTACCTACCACGTTTACCCATTACACATGGCGAATTGGTAAGCGAACTTTACTGATTACCCACGGCGATGGGTAATGGGATACCCAGGGTAACCCATCCCCACTTTTGAATGAAAATATAAAAAAGAAATTCTATATCTCGAAAACGAAGCGTCCAATCGAAAAAATAACTAATTTTTAAGAGTTTGTAGGGTTTTTATAAAGTAGTCCGATTCGTATGGAAGAATTTTTGTAATAAAAACTCGTCAACGGTGCGTCCAATCGCAAAAATATTAAATATGCCATCAATTTAAAAAAAAAACTGCTAAAATTAAACTTTTTTAAATAAAAATGCGCTAAAATGCCCACTCGGTAATGTGGAAAACAATGGGTATTTACCCCCTACGATGGGTAAATCAGTATCACTTATTACCCGTTACATACATACCAGGTTATTATTTTTGAGACTGGACGCACCATTTCCGATTTATGGCCATTTTATATTCTAGCTATTTTCTCATTTTTGGCGATTTTTTGTACAAAATTTCTTCCATACAATTTTACCAGTTTATGAAAATCCCTTAGAAACCTTTAAAAATTAGTTATTTTTTCGATTGGACGTTCAATTTAAAAAAAAACTGCTAAAATTAAATTTAATAAATAATAATAAGTAATGTGGACAATAATGGGTTTTCACCCACGACGATGGGTAAATCATTATCACTTATTACTCGTTACATACATCTCCAGTCCAAAATCAAAACTGAAAAAAGTGTGGACAGGGTTGGACACCAAAGCTCCCGAGCTAAAAAAAAATACATCCCCTCATTCTCCTATCCCTCGTAGCTTTCCAGATCTGCCCTCTTAATTTTTGAAAGTTTTGTTTAAAAATATGTACTAATAGGAATAAAATCGAAATTCAAACAAGTGGGGACATGGTTGGATACCAAAGCTCTAAAGATAACCCGTTTATCGGTCATTCCTCGCAGTTTTCCAGATATGTTCACTTAATTTTTAATTTTTTTTAAAATAGGTACTATTTGGACTAAATATAACTCCAGACCAAAATCGAAACTCAAAAAAGTGGTAACAGGGTTAGGTACGAAGGCTCCCGAACTACAAAATATATTTCCCCCTCCTTCGCCCAGCCTTTCAGCTATGCCCACTTAAGTTTTAATTTTTTAACTAGGTCCTATTTGGACTAATTATATCTCCGGTTCAAAAGCGAATCTGAAAAAGGTGGGGCTAGGGTAGGATACATAAATTCATGGACTATAAACTGTATCACTTTCAGTCGTCCCATCTCTGCGGATTTGCAAACTGACGCGTTCAGTCTCTCTAACATTTAGATCTTGACTACAAGGTCTTAGTCACACGTATTTGCAAAAGTTTAGTATTTCTGGGTAGACCGGGTGCTTCCTAATTGGTAGTGTAATTTTTTTTCGAATTTTATTGAATACTTTCCAATAAAATTAAGTTTTTCCGGATGACTCCTCATTTAATACTTTTATAACCATTCACAATAAGGATAATGTTTCTTGTCTTTGCTAGTTATAAACTTCACTCACTTTGTCTACATGTGTATCGGGCGAAAACGAGAACAACACTTTTTCAACATTACTGAAAGAATTTTGAGCAACAGAGAGATAATCTGACTGCTGGGTTGAGAGTTGTGTCGATGTTTGTTAATAATATATTCTTACTCGTATGCGTGAATCGTGAGCGTGAACTGTTGGATCAGGTTGTTGAATTTCACCTTGACGCGCGGCTCATTCGTGAAACGAAGAATTTCTGTCACGCGTACACTTCAACTAAATTTTTGTTGCGAGCCTAATTTAATTCTTGGGGAAACATTTATAAATATACTGTTCCATTTTTATTTATAATTGTTTTTATCTTTGACCTAATTAAGACGTATGTATGTATTAATGCACTGCCGCTCACATGAATATTACTTCCCCTTTAGTATGTTTATTCAGCTTGCTTTCTCCTAAAATAATAATACGAATGTATTAGTTGTTTTTTGTTTTCAAAATATTTCGTCTAATTGCAAAAACTATAACATACGATTATTATAATTTTATTATCGTGACTTGTAAAAAAAAAATATAACAAAAATACATTCAAAAACTCATGTTAATTTTTTGGAATAGCCGCCCATATGTATGTCGGTTTAAACACGGAGCTATTTATTTTAAAATGCATGTAATGTAGTCTGCTCATGTCTTACACAAAAAATACTTGAGGTATCAGGGGACAACCGGTTGGAACGAAGTTCCTTTCGCTGTATATTATGTACTAGTTAGTTCCAACACGCCTAAGGCGTCCGCTGAAAAATACGATAATTTAAAGGGATCCTGAAAAAAGAATACTTTTGGCAAAATGATAAACTTTTTTATTATTTTTTTTTATTGAATGTATTTTTTAAAGAATATGTATTATATTTCCCCGAAATTGTCCTTTTTTAAAGGGAGGTACTTCTTTAATAGAAGCTAATGTTTTTTAAGAAAAGGTACTATTTTTAAAAAGAAGTACTTTCTGTAAGAAAAAGCCCTAAGATTATGATTTTTTTACAGAGAAGTACTATTGTTTTAACAGCAGGTACTTTTTAAAGAAATGGTTATTTTGTTAAGAAAATGTACATATTTTTAGAAAGGCTACTTATCGCAACAAAAGAAACGTTGTTATATTATTTTGATGAAAATGTACTTTTAAGAAAAGGAGTATTTGAAAGAATATACATTTTTTTTTAAAAAAGGTATTTTTTCGAAGAAAAGTTTTTTTTTAAGAAATGGGTATTTTTTTGAATTGGTCCATTTTTCAAGAATAGGTAAATTTTTAAGAGTATGTTCTTATCTCAAGAAAAAATATTTTGTTTCACAAAAAAGGTACTCATTAAAGAAAATGTAGTTTTTTAAGAAAAGGCAATTTTTGGTAAGAAAATGTACTTTTTTAAGAAAAGGTACTCTTTTAAGAAAATGTATCTTCGTGCTTGAGGTGAGATTTGCTGTTGTTGTATATATTTTCCTCGATATTTCGCTACTCCTTTGTGTAGCAGCATCAGGAGATATGAACAATATTTAACAATTAAAACAAAATAATAATTCTGAAAAAATTATGTCAATTTAAAAATGCTCCACCAAATTTTCCAGCCTTTTTTTCAAAACTTTCTGAAGTTACACAAACAAAAATAATGTTCGTAAAAAGTTCATATAAATTAACCCAAAGAAAAATATTAGATTGATAAACAATTTGTGCTTAAATAGTTCTACTTTTTACTAATTAAATCTCTGTGAATTTGGGCTACATTATCTGTATCTGTTTTATAGTTAATTCTTTTCAATGTTGGTGTAGTAATTATTTGTAGCATTTCTAACATATAACGACGTTTATAATTGTTTTCTTTATTTAAAACCGCTGTTTCCTGATAGTTTGGGTAATGATTTAAACTAGGGATGTTAATGCTGTTTTCTTTGTAGAAATGTGCCTGTATTTCTGATCTGATTTGTGTCCTGCAATTCGTGTCTTTAGTTTATTTTTTGTAGTCCCTACATATACTTTGTTGCAAACCTCGTTGTCATTTCCTTTACATGGTATTGTACATACTATATTACACATATCAAATTTGTCCAAACTATCCTTAGTTTTACTAAATATTCTGCCTATTGTGTTATATGTTTTGTGTGCTATCCTATAATTCTTGTCGTCAAATATTTTTGACTTCGCCATCCTATCTGCTATTCCGGGTATGTATGTACGTTATTGACTTGTAAATTTTCGGCTCATCTGTAGTAACCCTGTTCGGTTGTCCTTTATCCTCAAATTGCCTTATCCGTCTGTTGGTAAGATGGTTCGGGAAGTTGTTGTCCTTGAAAATGTTTTTCTTATCCTTTCCTTATTGACCTTGTGGAATTCTACATCACTTATAGCCAAAACGCGTTCTATTAAATTTTTCGCCGTATTTATAATCACACGTTTTTGCTGTTTCGAGTGAAAGTTGATTATTCTTCCTGAAGACGTTGGTTTCTGATACCAATTAATTGATAAATTTTCCCCTCTCCTGACCACCAATGTGTCCAAATAGGGAAGTTTTGAATTTGACTCTTTTTCCATTGTAAATTTAATACTGGAGTGGAAATTGTTAAAAACATCCAAAATTGCATTTATTTCGCCCTCTGAAACGACACAAAATAAATCGTCTACATATTTTGTCAAAATTGTTGGTTTTATATCCATTTTTTCGATACAAGAGTCCAGCAAATTTTCCATAACGATGTCAGCAACTATTGGAGAAGCTGGTGAACCCATTGGGAGTCCCTTTTGTTGCAAATATATCCTCCCATCATGTTGGAAATATCGGTTATCCACTATACAAAATCTTAGTATATCTAAATATAAAGATTTATTAATGTCTGTATGTTGCTTTAATGTGTTCCATTTTTTCTCTATGATACTGATAGCTAATTCTACGGGAATACTCGGGAATAGAGATACTACATCAAACGAAACTAAAATTTCGTTACTATTTATCTTCTGGTTCTTTATTCTGTCCTTAAATTGTATTGCATCTTTTATTGATAAAGAAAAGGTCGAACAACAGAATAAAAATATTAAAAAGTACTTTTAAAAAAAAATATTTTTTTAAGAAAAGATACTTTGTTTAAGAATATTTTTGAGAAAATTTATTTTTTTTAAGAAAAGGCACTTATTTAAGAACATGTTCTCTTTTTAAACTTCTTTCACTTTGGCTTTTCCAAATTTAGCTTTTATTGGGTTCAAAACTACAACATATACTAAATATTGTTTACAGGCTCCACCTAGAAAACTTCCCATTAAACAAGAAATTTCCTTACATATGATAGTCTAGACACAAACCAAAGCAAAAGTACCCAATATAGCTGATAATACTGGGTTGTAGCATACTCTTAAATTTTCAGGGCGATCAAACTATTATTATGGCTGTTATACATTTTGTGGAACTGCCCATTTTCATCCTGCCTTTAATTCATACTGTACCAACAACATATATACTAAATGTCATCTTTATACCTCTGATAGTTCATAAGTTGTAGCCACTTTAAATTTCAATTTATATGGGCGGTGCCACGCCCCTTTATCCAATAACAACCAAGTATATCCAAGGACTATCAGCGAGTCATCAGTACCACATTGTGAACTTTTCATAACAATCTCGTCTATTAGAAAAGCCATCAGTGCGATTTTTGAAAATGGGGTACTTCCACCCTGGCTGCAATTCGAACTGTACGAACAACATATGTATGTGCATATCAAATATCTTCTTCATACCCCTGGTTCAACAATGACCCCGCAAAAATAAAAAAGCGAGCAATTTAAAAAACAATTTTTTATATTTTAATTCGCAAAATTTGTCATTAAGTTTCCAAAATGAAGACTTAAATGGTACATCGTTCGAATATTTCTATACACTTCTTCAAAACTTATGTGAAATATGTGAAAATGTTTTCAAAAAACTATGTATTTCCAAAATTAAAAAAAAAATGTAATGGACTTCTTATAGTCGGCGCTTACTAAACAGTGGTGCCAACTCTGCGGTAAATAAACGCGTCGACGAAGTACCGAAAAGTGCTAAAACGCATCAAATAACGAAATCGACCAGAAAATTGCAAAAATGTACTGAATAAATATGGGGAGATGTTAACAGTTCAGGGCGGTTATGATATTTTATCATTTCTTTATCTTATAATTTTCCCATTTTATATTTTTCAGACAATAAAGAAAAATCACTATGGCAAGTTACAACTTCGAGAAAATATTGGAAATGATAAAACTTTACAAACAAAATGGGTGCTCCTTTGTAAAATCGATGCATGCGTTGCGTCTATTTTGCGACGCGCTCCATTATTGGTTCAACGGGTGCGTCAGCAATTTAAATTGATAGATTTGTTAATATACCAATATATACAAGGACTTTCAAGTGGAAATTCATGCACATAAAGTAATTGGCTGCTGTCATTGTAGGCCGCCCGCATCAGCCGTCCGTACTTCTTCCAAAACGATGATAGCTTGCTATTACCGTCAACGAGAGCGTAATTCCGATTGATGGTAACTAATTTCTTTTGACCAAAATTGGTTGATATGGATATGAACGATATGTGGTTTCAACTGGTCGGTGCTGTGTGCCAAGCCGCTGATGCCGCAATGGACATTCTGCACGAGCGATTTGAAGGAATGGTTATCTCACGCAGAGACGACGTGAACAGGCCACCGACATCGTCCGATTTCATCCCGTCAGACCTTTTCTTATGGTGGTTACTTAAGTCGCAGGTCTATTCTAATAATCTTCAAATGACCAGTGCCTCAAAGTCAACATAGTCCGTTCCATCATTAAAATTCTGCTTGATCCATGTTCCAAAATCATCGAAAATTCGATCTTTCGGATCCGCGACAAAAAAACCATTTGAACAATAATCATATTGACAGGCATTTCAAATTAAAAAATATCGTTGATATCTCACACGACACCTTTGTATTCAATTTAAACCTCTACCCATTTTTATTCGAAATCGCTGTCAGATGGCCAATTGAAGAAATCGAAGTATGGACTTTGACGGATGGCAGCATTGAATGGTAGTTTTGTTTATCTGTAGCTTTTGCAGGAGTAAATGAAATCTGTTATACCGATTGTATACCGTTGAAAGGTTCCAGTGATTTCACGCGTTTTCGTGCTTTAGTATGATGTCTTATATCGAAGTGTTTTGTAACAATCATACATTCGCAATATACTGCATTGGAGTCCGCTATAGTAGGTTTAGCCAATTTTTATAAAAGGAATCTGCTTCCTATACCCTGCGATTTTGCTGAGTGCATTTCTCCACCTAAAACTCCGTACCCAGGTCTTGAGAAATTTACATACCCATATGAAGTACATGTATAAACATCACATGAGGTGTCAGGGGACACCCGGTTAGAACGAAGTTTCTTTCGCTATATTTATATGTTCTAGTTAGTTCCAACACGCCTAAGGTGTGCGAATGTATTTTTTTTTTAAAAAAAGTATATTTTTAGGTCCTTTTGTAAGAATATGTATTATATTTTCCCGTAAAGATCATTTTTAAAAAGAGGTACTCTTTTATAAAAAGCTAATGTTTTTTAATAAAAGGTACTATTTTTAAGAAGAAATACTCTTTTTAAGAAAAGCCATAAGAGTATGAATTTTTTTTACAAAGAAGTACTTTTTTAAAGAAGCGGTGCTCTTTTTAGAAAAAGGTTATTTTTTTAAAAAAATTTACTTATATTCAGAAAGGCTACTTATCTCAAGAAAGAAAAGAAAGTATATTATTTTATTTTTAAGAAAATGTACTTTTAAGCAAACGAATGTTTGTAATAAAAGGTATTTTTTTAAGAGAAAGTATTTTTTTTGAAAAAAAGGTTTTCTTAAGAAGGTTTTTTTAGAATTGGTAATTTTTTCAATAATAGGTAAATATTTAAGAGTACTTTTCTCAAGAAAAGTTATTTTGTTTCGCAAAAACGTACTCTTTAAAGCAAAGGTAGTTTTTAAAGAAAGGGCAATTTGTTGTAAGAAAATTTACTTTTTTAAAAACAAAAAATTTTTTAAAGAAAATTTACTTTTTGTAAGAAAATATATTTTTTTAAGCAAAGGTACTTCTTTAAGATAAGGTATTTTTTTGAATAGGTATATGAATAGGTATTTTTTTTTGAGAAAATTTACTTTTTTTAAGAAATGGGACTTATTTAAGAAATTTTTTTTAACTTTTTCACTTTCACTTCTTTCACTTTACGTATTATTGGGTTCAAAACTACTATATATACTAAATATTAGTTACTGGCTCCGCCTAGAAAACTTCCCATTAAACAAGAAATTTACCAACTTATGTTAGTCTAGACACAAACCAAAGCAAAACTACCCAATGTAGTTGATAATACTGGGTTGTAGCATAATAGTGTTTAAAAAAAATTGTTTAATTTTTTTTCATTTAGCCCCCATCCCGCATTCGGCTCACTTTTAATTTGGTAGGTACTCAGGTCTTTGCGAAAATTTTGTAAGGCCAATCAAGTATGGGGTTATTATGCCAAAGGTATTTGTTTGATAATTGTTTGGGACCGGCATTTTGACATGTCGATTCTTGTGACAAATAACATGTTAGAAATAAAATGTAGTGCAACCAGCAAATTTGCATGAAAATATAAGGTAAATCTGAGATAGGTTGCTCCTCGTTTATAGAGAAATGTCAAAATTTCTGACGAAAATTTAGCAAGAACTAAATACTGGGTTTAAGAATTTAAAAATATAAAGCATAATAGCCAATACAAAAACAGAAGCAGACATAATTTGGGCAGTCAATGAACAACTGTTCAATTTTGAAAATTCTGAGCCCTTCGTAAACTAAAGTAACACTTGATCAACAATTTTAACCCTTACTTGGCGTTTACTGCAGACAGTTTTGTGGAGACAATAGAAATACCTAATAAAACAAAAACTTATGAGCGTTTTTGGACCAAACTTTTTTTATATAGTATATATATTGATGAGTATTGTATACAAAAATCTCAAAACCATTCAAAATGGCCATCACGCACGCCTTTGGTCGTATTGGCCAATCATCAATAGCTGCACGACCTCATCGATTAGAAAATTGGCACGAACCAGAACAGTCTTAAGAGAATCAATATTGGGATATCTTTTGTGGTAGACCATGTCCTCTAACACGGTCCACAATTTGTACTCCAGAGCGTTCAGATCAGGGCTGCCAGTGGGCCATTCTTCAGAGCATATAAAAGCTGGAAAATTGTTACGAAGCCAGGTTTTTGTCGTTTTAGGCTTATGAGCTGGTGCTGAATCTCGCTGGAAAGTCCACGGCTGGTTTTGGAACAGAGAATTGTTAAGCGGTTTCACAATTGCTTCCAAAACGGTTTCTTGGTAAAGTTTGGCCGATGTTTTGACCCCTTGTTCACAGAAATGCAAGCCCCCCATTACCCCATCATAAGAGATAATAAAAAAAAATAAATGGTTTCCCATTACATCCCATGAAGGGACTGGGGAGAACTTCTCACAATCACTGAGCTGTGCGCTTTCCAGTTTTCACTCACTCATTGGGACCTACAGTTTTACACCGATTCCGAACGGTAATTTGGCCGTCGGTGGTGCAATGGTTAGTGTGCGCGGCTCTTGTACATGAGATCCTGGGTTCGAACCCGGCTCTGACCACCTTAAAATTTCTTTCGGCGGCGGTCACCTCGCATAGTGACGTCGACACTATCGAGTATCTAGCCATGCAAAAGCTTCTCATCATAAGAGATACCCCACCAACACATGACTGCAGCTCGAATATGACCCTTTTCGATCCGTGCGATGAGCTCAAACGCTTCTTTAGATGATCGTGCAGAAGCCCTATCATTTTGTTTGTTCTTTTATATCTCCAGTCTCCTCGAACAATTGTATGCACCTGTAGACGTGCATGCGACTAATGCCGAGCGTGCGGAACGTTTTGAAAATATCGTTTTTTTTTCACACTTAGAAAGTGTTATAACTGCGATACGGGTTTCCTTATCTGACCACTCCATGGTGAAAGTTGACATAATTTCAAATTCCCGAAACTGACTAACGCTATAGAGGTTAACTTTCAAAAACAATTTTTTTTAACGTTTATTAATTTTTAATTCAATATATTAACTCCTAAACTATAATAAACAATAGTTAACAATAATTTACAATATACGCAGCCCCTAAAAAAGGGCTCTCAAGTATTGCAGATAAAATGTAGATTTTGTTTCATAAAACATGTTAATTTTCAAATCTCAAATGAGTAAGATACTTCTATTTTTATTTATTGCAATGAAAAATATAATAAAAACATTGCTTTTTGTATTGAAAAGGTTTAAAATAAGGTCTAGGGGTAAAAATGAAGCAAAATACGTGTACCAGTTTACTTCGATAGCCACCAAAAGTGTTTAGTTTTGAATCGTTGCAAAAGGCATTCTATATTGGCTATACTGATATCATATCTGAAATTATTTACTATAGTATTACAATTAACTGATTTAATATTAGCCCGTCTATAATTATGATACTTTCAAAATCAATATGATAATAAAAGGGTATGTTCAATTTTGTTATTCTAATGGGTATGTTCAATTTAGTAACAATATTTATGTCCCTACTAAGTACATTCACACCTTTTTAAATTCTCTATATTAACTTCACCTGTCTGTATACATGTAAATATGTATGTATGTATGCAGAAACAATTTTTTATTGATTTTTAACCCTTTTCCCGTGATCCAATCGAGCTGAAACTTGGCAGGCAAACTAATAAACTATCAAAATATGGGCGGGATTGGACAAGTGGGCGTGGTACCTCCCACACAAATCACAAATTAAAAATCCATTTTTTCTGCTCCTGTTAACGGTATTTCAACAAAATTGGGTATGTTGGTTAGGTGTACATATTCTAAGATCTGCTGCCAATATAGGCGGGATTGGACAAAGGGGCGTGGTCATATATAAATAATTTATAGTCAAAAACTATGTTTTTACGGGTTGGTTTTTACTCATACACTCACACTTCTCTCATTGTTTTCATCAATGTCTCTGATTTTTCGAAGACACCCAGCTGCAAACGACATGAGCTGGAAGGCTTGAAATCATGACCTAACAGACATTCTATAGAATATGGCAGGACTTCCCTACAAATGACCTCCTTTTTAACATTGCGTGAGATTGCGAGACAAGGCCTTTCCTTCCTCTCTACAGGAAGACCTTATGTCAGCTAAGCCCGGCAAAAAGTGCAGTTTTAAAAAGACTTAAGCAAAACTAAATAAAATATACAAGAATTATTTTCATATTTAAATTTATTCTTTTACCAATTTTAGTACGTATAAACAATTTCTTCCTAAGTCTGCAGAACAAGAAAACAAACACACTCGAACGCTTTATATACTGGGATATCGCATGTTGTGATTTTGCAACGACAAATTGCGAACATGTGGAAATACGGGTTTTCATGAACAACAGCATCTTCTTGTATTCTTTTAACCGGTCTGTGGAAGCCCTATAAAGCCATGAATTTCGTAGGCTTTATTAGAGAATGCAATACCAAAGAAGTTAGTTAGTAGCACACGATTCCAGCATAAGGACATTCATAAGGCGACCTGGATATCTCCTGATCAACGGACGAAGAACCAGTTTGATCACTTGGTAATAGATGGCAGGCACTCTTCAAGTGTGATTCGTGTGATTCGTGGTGCCAATATCGACTCGAATCATTATCTGGTGGCTGCGAAAGTTCGCACGAGATTGAGCAGGGCGAAAAACGTACGGAGCCCCTGTGTTCGGCTGGATATTGACAAGCTACAAATACCGGAGATATCAATGTCCTATCGACAGAAACTCTCTCCTGCTGGAGCAGAATACCCCCCTCCCGAAGACCCAGATGCGCAGTGGAAGCACATCTCCTATTCTTTGGAAATCGCTGCAATGACTGAACTTGGCTATCAAAAACCGCAGAAGGATAAGCCATGGTACGACGAAGAATGTCGCATTGCAACTGATGAAAACGACGCTGCACGTATGGCAACGAAACAGTCAGTTACAACGCGTGCTGCGAGTGAGCGGTACAAGAGGCTGAGAAGGGAGGAAAACCAACTATTTAGGCGAAAAAAATGGCAGTAGGAGCAGAGAGAGAGTGAAAGAACCGAAATGTGCAGGATGATTGGTGAATCCCGTAAGTTTTTCCAGAGGGTAAGAAGATCGACCAACGGACCTAATAATGGGCTGCCCTCCTGCAAGGACGAGAATGGGAATCTGGTGACTGAGAAACAGTGTGTGCTCAAAATGTGGAGATACCACTTTTCAGCACTACTCCACTCAGATTCGTCCACTGAAGATCAGCAGGTAATGATAGTTGAAGATAGTATGGATTGTAACTGATCGGCAAAACTGATCCGCCTCTGTAGAATGACGTTGACCAAAACCAAATCAGCAGTGAAAGTGGGGAAAGACATCACTGAACCATTCTGTACCAAGCGAGGACTTAGACAAGGCGACACACTTTCGTGCAATCTCTTCAACATCTTCATGGAGATAATAATGAGAAGTGCTGCAGTAAATACGAACAAGACCATTAACACGAAAAGCCATATGTTGCTGGCGTATGCTGACGACATCGACATCATCGGGCGAAATTTGCGAGAGGTTACTGCAGTATTTTCAAGAATCGAAAAGGAATCAGCGAAGGTGGGTCTTGCTGTTAAAGAGGGCAAGACAAAATTGATGGTGTCAACGAGTAGAGAAACCTCTCGACTTGGTCCGCACTTGAACGTTGACAACCGATTTAATTTTGAAGTGGTAGATGAATTTGTCTACCTTGGATCCGCCGTGAACAAGGACAACAACGTCAGCCTGGAGATAGATAGGAGAATTGTGTTTGCAAATAGATGTTATTTTGGGCTCAGCAAGCAGTTTAGGAACAAAGCCCTCTCTCGACGGATAAAAGTCCAGCTATATCAGACTCTCATTTTACCTATCTTGACATATGGCTCCGAAATTTGGGTCATATCGCCAGCGGATGAAAAACACCTGGGAGTTTTCGAGAGAAAAATTTTCCGTAAAATATATGGTCCTGTTAGGGAAAACGGCGAGTACCGATATCGCTGGAACGCAGAGCTATATAATCTCTATTCTTACGCGGACGTAGATCAGAATGGATGAAGATGAGCCAGCGCGAAAGATATTTGATAGCGTACCCGATGGAAGCAGGAAAAGAGGACGACCAAGACTCCGCTGGAAAGACCAAGCAGAAGAATCCCTCCGTATCCTTGGTGTTACCAACTGGCGAGAAAAGGCGAAGGATAGAGCCAGTTGGAAGAATATGTTGAAATTTGTTAAATTTTTTTGTTTAATTAATATGTGTAAGACGTCTTACCTCATGAGGTTGTAATATAGTCAATAAAAGTAAAGTAATACCAAAGAAGTATTCTGCATGCCTTACTCGTGGAAGAAATCGCAAATTCCGCCGCTGGGCAATAAATTCGGCAACTGACTTGGCGTTTAAGCGATACAGTTTTGCGGAGACAATAGCAATACTCCAAACTTTTTTCCGGTACACTCACACTTCTCTCATTGCCTTCGTCACTAACTCTGGTTTTTCACAGACAGTACAATCGGCAAATGATTCGGCAATAAAGTGCTCCAAAAGAGCTAAGTTGGCATCACTGGAGGCCTTATTCATAAAAGGTTATGAGAGGTTTGAGAGACGAATTTTGTATGGTAAACCATCTCTCAAACCTTCCATAACTTTTTATAAATATGGCCGTTAATATGTCATTGAAACTAGAAGAATAAAAGTGAGATATTTCATAAACGTCTTCAATATTCAGTAGAATAATGCATTGATTGAAGCATTTCAGAATAATCTCTAAAATTACTTAGTTTTAAAGTTAACATGTTTTAAAGTTAACATGTTTATGTAAAATTTAATGTCAGTTGAACACAAATAGGCCGTTAATTGAGAAACTGCGAAAAAATATTGCCAATTTTGATTTATTCTACCTTTTTTATTGGTACTTTTTTATTTTATTATTCAAGCTGAAGACCATCAACATATATCTTTACAAATAGAGGCATAGTTTTTAAAAAAGAATATGTTTTGCAAATGCATCTTCATAATTCATGGCAAACCGTATAGCTTTTTCAGATCTAGCCATAGATCTTCATCAGCGGTTGTTTGGAATACTGCTTTTGAAAAATTCATCAAACTAAATGCAAACGAAAACTCATATGAATTGAGAATTTTACACTATACAAGTGATCGACAAATATCACAAGCAAAACACACAAGAAAACAATTTCAAACAACTTCTGTTCATTTCCAGAGAACCATCGGTTCTCATTAGCAATGATTTTTGTTGTTGTCTAAAGGGGCCCTTAGACCTGTGGATAAATTACATCAAAAAATCAACTTATCCATGGTGTAACGTGAAGTTGGTGGTTTGCACAAACTAGTTGATGTAAAATCAAAGCGATTTTGATTTTTTTGAAGTTGATATCAACTTATCCATCAGTGTAAGGGGGAGTTGCATCAACTTTCATACGCATTTCGATGAGAAACGTCCATGAGGAAACATTATCGGCAAAATGTAAATAAATAAACTAAAAAATAAATAAATTAAACACTATCGGAAAAATATAAACTAAATAAATATGATGTGTAGTGTTATTTATAAATATTTAAAGAAAATAAAAATAGTGTTTTTTCTTAAAATTGGTGACATTTTAGCAGTGCGCTCACCATCTTTCATTTAGACATCTGACAAGAAAATGAAGTTGCCTCAACTATTTTGAGATTGTAAGGGCAAAATCGAAGTTGATGTCAACTTGAAGTCGCTGCAACTTATCCACAGGTCTAAGGGCCCCTTAAAAGACAACACAATTTTTACCGGCAATTGTTATTGCCTGTTGTTTTGTCGTGGTCTACGTTCGTCAGGGATTCTATCCATTTATTGTGCATTTGGTCTGTGGATTTGTGTATGTGTTAGTTTGTGTGAAATGACGTCTGTTCCTTTTGCTTTTGCTATAGCGGCAAGCAAACTTTATGCGCCATCCCTGCAGTCGACTTAGCTAATGAATTTTTAGTTTTTTCCCTAACTACCAATAATTACCATTAACTACCCGTCAGACTACCAGCAATGCTTTACACTGACGAATTTAGCATGGGGATGTCATTGCCGGTAGTCAGTGGCTACCCTCTGCACTACCATGTACCATGTATATCGCTAGTTACATGGAATTGACGAAATATCTAACAACTTTGTACTAACTACTTGACTAGTACAATCCGCTTGATGAATTCGCCAGACCATAATGAATTAATGCTATGAATAAATCTTTTCATTATCTTCACCACATTCTTTTTCTAAAAGTTTCAGACTCTTGTACAATTTGTTCTTTTTCTATCTTTAATATGCGTTTCATTTGTATTTTGCTAGTCATTTTACCTTTCGTAATATTAAAATTCACTTTTTATACTTCTAAGCCACGTACACTGTCACGATGATACTTCTACGAACGTTTAATTGTTTTCATATTTATAATAATCAAAAGGCGACTACTTTTGAAACTGCAGGGCATCATCTACATACATACTCAGGCACGGTGACGCCTGCCCACCTAAAATGGACATAAAGTCCATGGGCGTTATGTCGCACCTAAAATGGACATAAAGCCCATGGGCGTTATGTCGCACCTAAAATGGACATAAAGGCTTTGTGTCACACCGGTCATGGGCTTTATGTCCATCTAGAATGGTCCTTTTACATGTAGACTTTGTGTCACACCGGTCATGGGCTTTATGTCCATCTAGAATGGTCCTTTTACATGTAGACCATATTTACAAAGTTGTAGACGTTATGTCGCACCTAGAATGGTCATAACGCCCACGGGCTTTATGTCACACCGGTCATGGGCTTTATGTCCATTTTAGGTGTGACATAAAGCCCATGGGCTTTATGTCCATTTTAGGTGTGACATAACGCCCATGGACGTTATGACGCGTCTCCCTCAGGCACACACTCGTGTGTATACACTTGTTCGTTTAATAGCAATAAGAACTGCAAAGCAAAACAAAGTTTCGTTCGCATGTTTTGGTAACGCATTCACCAGGTTACTCCCCAAGTCAAGCATGCGTAAAGAGGGTTTCCTCCAAAAATATTCCCAATTTAATGAAATCCCAGCACTTTACCCATCATAGGACCTACAAAGACTTGATTTCCCATTTACATTTTATAAGTATTGGGTGAAGCTTCTTACAATTAATGAGCTGTAAGATTCCTTCCTTCAGACTTTCTTATCGATACCTAAAGTTTTACACCGATTCCGAACGACTTTGGTCTAAGAAACTTCTTTTGGCCTAATCACTTGACAGTGTCGCCTTAATTGACCAAACTAAAACTGATTAAAGCTGAGCTAAACCCTCCGCCAGTTCTCATGTAAACGCTAACCATTCACCTCAGTATGGAATGTAATGCCAAATCAAGTCTATTTTTATGTTTTGAATCACGAAACCATAATTATGAAAAAATTGTGAAATACTTTTCTTAAACCTCGATATCATCTCACGTTACCCAGTTGAAAAACGGCTAACGTCATTCTGACTATTGTTATATCATAATTTGCAAACAGTTTCTGTAAGGCGGAAAATTTATAATACAAACATTTTATAATTTCCCTACAACAACTGTTTTGCGATTGATGATAGCGCTTTTGTGACTCAGTCGCATGAGAATTCGTAATTGTTTTCATTCATTTTATTTTCTAATCTTGGGTTTCATTGCCCTTAATGGTTTATTACGCCGTTAGGATCGCTGCGTCAATTAGAGTTCATATCAGAGACTTAAGTCAGTCAGCCGCACACTAGCTGTAGTTTTGCTACTTACATCTCTCAACATAATTTTGGTTTAACCAGTACCCGGGATTTCTTCATCAGATATTATTTGTTTTTATATTTCTAGTTTCTGGGATTTTGTGATGACTGTCGAAGTTGTCTGTGGTGGTTGACATTTTTGCCTTTTGTTTGCCTTTGTTTAGATTCATTTTTCCGTCTCTCATCGTCTACATTACTGGAGTTTAATATGTAATTTAGTTTAATTGTCTTGTGGTTTATGTAGGGAGATGTATGTGCATTGTGTATGTTTGGGCTGATGCAATTTGTAATTTTTCTAGAGCACTTTCAAGAAATTATTACAAAATGTTCTCAGCCCGTAGTGAATAATTTAATTGACTTGACCGACTGTGGTGCACTGATTACATTGTGCGACAGTGGATTTAGGCCCCAAACCAAACCAACAAATTATGAAAGTACATGGATGTGGTATTACAAAACCCCGCTCAGCTTCGCCCCTGGTCAGCACAATTCTATTTCCGCAGAACAAAGATGATTTCTGGTAAGGATCAGGGGTTTGTTTCCAATTTTATTTCAATAATTCCTAAGCAGTTCAGAATTATGCTCTGTACCCTTCGACGATATTGTAGCTCTTTTCTTAATTCATAATTCTTTCTACAGAAAATATATAATAATTCACCTCGAGAACTAATTAAGGTAGAGGAAAGACAACGAGGAAAATAGGTTGTAGCCACCGCAAATTCGGCTGTTACCACGGAATTGCGGTCACCGCAACCGAACTATGACGACGAATTTGGTCCCCATAACTGAAATTCGGTTGAAGCAACCTCGTTTCATACATTTTCTTAAATTTCGGTTGGAATAAACGAATTTGGATTTAGGTTTAGTTGTTTTAGATCCGAGTTATTTTTAAAGTTGTAATTTCCTTTAAGGCTAAGAGATCATGTTTTCTCCGGTTAGTGAAAAAAATGTAAATGCCGCGGATGGAATTCGAACTCACATTCGCTGGACGATCGTTTCGATGTTTGTGAAGCATCATCTTCAGAAGCGTCTAGCCCGTTAAGCCAGTGCGGTGTGTATTCACACTAGTCACTTACCGAAGATTGTTTGTCACTACTTACACATTGCTCGAACACAGTTCGAATGCAACAACCGAAATTGGTACAAAATTCGGATGGAGTAACCGAAGGGCGTAGTGTTATTTTACCCAAAACAGTTTATGTCTTTTCACCCAAACCATCTCATAAAATCCGAATCCCAAAAAATGTATTGTCATTTAGACCAAATGCAAATGTCATGGAACCCAAATAATTTTTGGGATCAAATGACGATATTGACGAAAGGAACGTCATATTGTCCAAATTAAGTAATGTAATACCGGCCAAAGAAATCTGCGACATTAAACCCACAACAATTTAGGTAGTCAAGGTTCTGCACGAAAACGCCACAGCGCCCAAAATTTTAATAACAATTTTTTTGGGCAAAATGACGCTTTCTTAAATTAGCATATTTTATCTCTTAGTACAATAGAAGAGCCGTTACGTTTCAAAGAATGAGGTAAAAGATGCTTCCAAATATCCCCTGGAAAACTGGAAGTTTAGTTGCTTATAAGTTAACTTATAACTCTGGAGAAATTTTTAGGTGTGGCAAAGAAACACACTGGTTGGGGGATGCGGGAAAGGGAGGGGGCGCGGTCGGGCGACCGAGCGCGCCTTGGAATCTTAGCCGCGGCGAGTACGTGGCCCGCACGCGCGGTCTTTTTATTTGATTTTTTTTCTTAAATTTCCAATAATAATTTATTTAACTTAAAATACTTCGGTTTTAAAGTAAAATTCAATTTCCGAAAATAGGACGTCCAAGACTTCGTTGGTAAGATCCAGTGGATGAATCTCTACAAAAACTTAGTGTCGACAAAACAGCAAAAATGTGTAATCATCGGTTTACAACGTCCAAAGTCCTTGGCCACAATGTGATGACGTAAATATATAAGTAAGTACGTCATTCCACCCAAATATTTTCCCGCAGAAAATTGGATCTAATGACACTTTTCATTTTGGACGTTGTGTCATTGGGTGATGTGACACTGTACCATCTAAATAGTTTTGGGCTTTATGACATTTTGAAAAATAAAAAATGTTGTAGAAATGGGTCACTTCGCCCAATCGTTCGACATTTAACCCAAATTTTTCCAACAACAACGTACATGCACCGATTTTCGGGCTTAATGACGTTAGTGGTTTGGACGAAAATGTTTTGGATTAAATAACACTACGCCTAACCGAAGGCGTACGGTAATAACGCCCAAGTGCATAACGCCCAAAATGAAAAACGACATACTGCCCAAAAAGTGGCATATCACCCAAATGCTGAGTGTTGCAAAGCCCGAATTATACGCCGTAACGCCCAAAAATTATTTTGATTTTATATAATTTGTTTTGGAGTTTATGGCGTTCCACATCTTAAGTTTTGGGCGATATGCCGGGTTTTGGCCATAATGCCATTTCTAAAGCCCTTGGTAAACAACAGTATTATCATGAGAACAAAGTTTTTAATATATTTAAATTGTATTTTGTAAATAAAATCAGAGTTCTTCTGTCTTCTTGTAGTAAAAGAACTCAATAACCTTGAACGACGCACATAGAGGTACTTGCTCGTTCTGGGCGGCCAAAAGCCCAAAAGTCGAAGTAGGAATAATATGGAAAAAAATAGTTACTGCGTTAAAAGAGATTCCAAAGAACATTAGACAACAATCAAAATTTTTTACCGCGCATCACGCGCACGTACGAGCAGTCGAAAGTTGAGTGTTTCACAGAGTTCTCGTAATAGTACTCGGTTCCATTACAAAACAACCGGTTTTCATAGTAAATATTAGCAAAACAAGCTAATCGCACAAGGAAAAAATGATGGATCCTAGTACTTCAGATAATGGACTTATGAAAAATCATTTTACAACATACAAGGTGGCGCAAAAGTAAACTTCCGATGTTTTTTGGCTGTAATTTAAAACAAAAATTAAAAACTTTGATTCTTCTTGTGGATTATTTTTATTTGGTCTTTTAATTTTTTTTACATCAAGTCGAGAATATGATGTCATGTAAATGGCCGCCGCCACAGTTGATTGTCATTTGAGCCCTTTTTATGGCATTTTTCATCACTTTGGCCAAAACTTCCGGCGATACGTGCTCACATTCTTGACGGATATTGTCTTTAAGAGCTGCAAGAGTCTGAGTCTTGTTGGCATAAACACGCGACTTCAAAAAGCCCCACAAAAAGAAGTCTGGAGCGGTCAAATCAGGCGATCTTGTTGGCCAGTGCAAATCGCCAGAACGGGAGATTAGGCGCCCGGGAAATGCATCCTTCAGCATATCGGTTGTGACACGTGCAGTGTGTGCCGTTGCACCGTTCTGTTGGAACCACATGTTTTCCAATCCCAATTCATCAAGTTGCGGCAAAAAGAACTCGTTGATCATTGCTCTGTAGCGCTCACGGCGCTTCCATGACATCCTCGGCTACAGCAGCAATATTCTCTGCAGAACGGCTACTCCGGGGTTTGCCACGCCTGGCTTCATCTCGTGTTGTGCCAGTCTCTTCGAGGCGAGCGGCTAAACGTCGCAGTGTTTCACCAGTAGGCGTTGGACGGCCAGGAAATCTGCGGCCAGCAATATTCCGCGTTCTGGAGCAGTGTAGCGTAACATTGTTTATTATACTTCATTTGGCATACAAACTACCTGTTAAGAAGTACAGAGAAAGGAAAACAGAGGCAGAAAAAGAATTAGAGAAAGCTAGGAAAAAAGAAATTCAAGACAGGTTTCGTGCCGAAACTGGTTTAATAATCGACATGCCAAAAGCAAATTTTGGTAATACAAATGATGGTAATACTAGCCGAAGATTTTTTGACAATCCATCTTTAGCAGCCGAAATAACGGGCATAAATTACAACTTAATATATAGACTAAAAGTAGTCCTTGAAGTGATTTCAAGTGGTTACAAAACAAACATTGAAAAGTTTGAAAATTATACCACAGAAACGGCTCGATTATATGTTGACCTGTACCCATGGCATCCTATAACTCCAACGTTGCACAAAATTTTGGTTCATGGGGCAGTTGTAATTAGAAAATCTCTGTTACCTATAGGACAACTTTCGGAGGAGGCGGCAGAAGTTCGTAATAAGCATTTCAGAAGTTATCGGCAAGACTTCGCAAGAAAATTTTCTAGTGAAAAGTGCAATGAAGATATATTTAATCGCCTTCTACTTAGTTCGGACCCTTTGTTAAGCTGTATAAGATCAATAAAGAATAGAAATACTAACGCGTTCTTGCCAGAAGCAATATCAATGCTCATATCTGACGAGCCATATACAAATGATAATTCTTCAGAGAGCGATGCAATATTCAATTAAATGTTTTCTTAATCTTTTATCTTGTTTTTGTTATTTTTTTCAATAAAACACGTTCATTATATATTTACATCATTTACATACCATTTGTTATTTTTTTATACATTACTTTTGTGTAGGCATTTATTCCAAAATTTTGGTTTTATTAAAAGTTTATTAACTCAGTCGATTTTTAACGAATGTTTTAACCCAAAGCTGCATTTTACTCATAAATAAACATACTTTTATATTACG
The DNA here is from genome assembly GCA_963931995.1 of Phaonia tiefii. Lineage (NCBI taxonomy): Eukaryota > Metazoa > Arthropoda > Insecta > Diptera > Muscidae > Phaonia > Phaonia tiefii. The sequence continues at coordinate 213,456,944 of OZ008368.1, forward strand.
GTCTTAAATTATACGGTTCCTAACTGAAAAAATGTGTGAAAACATCTCCAAAGTTCAAAAATAGCCAATTTTTTTTTGGAAAAGTTAGTTTGCTGGAGGAATACACACAGATGTCTCAATATTACATAAATATCATTTTCATATCTTCGAAATGGCTTAGTTTCTTCTTTCTAAATCCACTGAGAAACTCAAAATCAGTTCATATTCAACAAAGTTACTAGCTTATATCTGCAAAAGGGCAGAAACCCGGTTTTTTACCCGTAACTCAAGATTTTAGTGGGTTTCACAAATTTCAAGGACAGAGTCTTGTTGTACTCGACAACATACCTGCATTTAAGCACAAAAATAATTTTGGCCGCCCAGATCGTTGAAATACCTCTATGTGCGACGTATGCTGCGATTTGCAGCACACATTTTGTGGACAATGTCTGCGGCGTCCTTTGCATTCTGTACTAGTAATCATTTGGGCTTTATGACTATTTTCCCATTAGAATTTGGGCATTATGCCAATTTTGGACATTATAACATTTCTTGATGTGGGCATTATGACAACGAAAAATTTTAAAATAATGCCGCAAAATCCAAAAAATATGACAGACAGCCCAAAAAATCTATAATTTTTAAAACAACAAATTACATGTCATTTTTTGGGCAGTATGACATTGTCTGTTTTGGGCGTTGTGCACTTGGGCGTTATTACCGAACGTCGTTACCGAATGAGGCATCAATTCAGGTGCAACAACAGAATTTGGCCTCAATTCGGTTGCTGTAACCGAATTTCGCATGAATTCTGTAGGTGCAAACGAATTCATTTTCAATTCCAATACCACAACATAATTCTATGTATTTCAAACCCGACGTTTAAAATTCTAAAAACAAATATTATAGTAAAAACCAAATGAGGTGTCAGGGGATTCCCGGTTGGGACGAAGTTCCTTTCGCTATATATTATGTACTAGTTAGTTCCAACACGCCTAAGGCGTCCGTTGAAAAATACGATATTAAATAAATATGAACACAAAACTTATAGTTGCCCATATTTGCAAAAGTAAACCGATAGGGTGATATAATTTGGTCACCCTGTATAAAGTAGCCCCCTCTCACTGAAAAGAGAAACAATTCATGAGAGTGATCATCTTTGAGTGTGCGCATATGTGTTTGCACTTTTTGGTTTAAACGGTTTCTTTAGTTGCCACAAAAGTCAATTATGTAAATTCTGGGGGAATTGAAAGTGCGATTTCAACAAAAGAAACGACTTTTACGATGATATTTTTTTTATTCTCTATGAAGTATTATTATTTGTGGCCAACCGAGGGACTAAGTAGTAAGCGAAATATTTTTGGGTACAAAAAAGGAAAGAAACGTCTTGTTTCTTTGCTTCTGCTCGGTACCATTCAGACAAATTACAATATCATTGAAGGCGGAACGATCGAGTAATTAGCGTTTTTAAAACATTCACAAAGTCTACACCATTTCCAATTGAAATTTAAATAAAATCAATTGAAAGTTAAAAACTCTATTTAAAATTTAAACTACATCAATGAAATTTGAAAATTCTAATTGAAATTTGAAAAACATCAATTGAAATTTAACAAATCTAAATTTAAATTTATAAGACATCAATTGATATTTAGAAGATATCAATTGAAATTTTAAACACCAATTGAAATTTACAACACATCAATTAAAATTGAAAAGGCATCAGTTGAAATTTAAAAGACATCTATTGAAATTTAATGTCATTGGTTAACAAAGTTCTAACAACCAAATTGAAACTTGTGTTCAAAAACAACTTGATAAATTTTCCAGTTAGAAATTTTTTTTACTAAAATATTGTTGATAGAACTTTGTTGCACAACAATCTTTCGTTGCATTAGTGAAATATAACTTTGTTGAATAACATTCCCGTTTCTACAGCATTTGGTTCCAGCAAGATGGAGCAACTGCATACATAGCCACACCGGTTATGGCGGATCTCCAACGAAAATTCCCATTCTAATTAATATCCAGAAATTCCACCTTCCGCTGGCACCCAAGGTCTCCTGACCTGACTGCACCGAACCTTTTTTATGGGGTTATGTCAAGCAAGAGGTGTACAAAACGAAACCAAAAAATTTGACTGAATTGAAGCCGTCCATTAAAACAAGAATTGAGGCGATCCCGACTTCAACCCTTCAGGCCGCAACGAATAATTATCTGATCAGGCGTTGCATATGCGTGGAAGAACATGGAGGTAATTTACGCTCTATCATCTTCAACAGCAATTAGTTATATGAAAACAAAATTCAAGTTTGTATAGAATAAATAAATAAATGAAAATGAAATACATTTATTACAATAAAAGTTATTTTAATTTCTTATTGTAGCAGATTTGGTGCGCCAGCCTGTATTTTGGAATGTAGTGTTTATCTCAAAGCCACCGCAAGCGAAAATGTTTTCTTAAAAACACAGTGCAACACGAAAAAATATAACCATATACGGACACCACTACGTGATAAAAGACCAAAAACAAAGACCCCTGTCTCCCAGATTTGCCCAAAGTCCTCCAGGTTTTTTTTTATGGGCCCCAAAGAAGTGGGGCCTCGGTGTCATTTTTGCAAAAAAGTGATCATTTTCCCAAGCTCATATCTTGCAAACCGTTCGGAATTTTGATTTACTCTCTGGAGCAAAGTTATAGCTCTTGTCATAAAGAACAAAAATTGTAGACATATAAAATCAAAATCAACTTCATCTTCAAGGTCAAAACCGCGAAAAACTTTAAAAAATGAGCGAAAAATCGCCCAAAAAGCGTTTTTATTATTTTCCGCTTTTACGAATAAATTTAATTTATGAAAAATGCCCCAATTTTCTTTGGCCTGGTAGGGCTTACAGCGCTGATTAAAACCCGAAAGTTTTTTTAAGGAGGCCGATCCAACTGCTTGAGATATAGGCCTTTATAGCTTGAGTATATAATCGCTTATATCTCACCCATTTCTTATCCGATCTGGTTGAGATGGGTATCATTGAGAAGACCTTTGAAAACGCTATAAATCTGTATATAAATATGTTAATTTTTATTAACTCATTGGGGCATATTAAAAAAAAAATTTTTTAACCTCACTTTTTTAATAAAAATCTGGTTTTCTCAAAAAACAGCCCTAGTAAACTTATTTCTTCCTAGGCTCAGTAAAAGACAACAGTTCAAGTTATCAGTAATAATCAGTAATAGTATAACAATGTATATAGTATAGTTTATAGTATCTCAATGTATAGTTTAGTGTAGTTTCTGGTATCTCAATGTTGAAGTACAGAAAAAACAAATGAAATTAAAAAAATTTCGGGAAATTTTTCACTTTTGCGGCTATCTAAGGGCTACCTAAACGGTGTTAAGAAGTTCATATGTTCTAGAAAGTTGTTTATTGATTCTTGTAGTTGATTCGTAGCTTGAATTTTGAACGGTTTGCTACCTATGGACCTGAACAGGGGAAAAAAATAAAAAAAAAATTGAATTTTTTAAAGTTTTTTTTTGCGATTTTGACTTTGAATATGAAGTTTTTTTTGATTTTATATGTTTATATGTTCTTTGTGACAAGAGCTACAACTTTGCCTCTCCGAAAGGTTTGCGAGATATGAGCTTGAGAAAATGATCACTTTTTTGCAAAAATGACACCGAGGCCCCGCTTCTTTGGGGGCCCATAAAAAAAACCTGGAGGACGTTGGGTGAAACTGGGAGACAAGGGTCTTTGTTTTTTGGTCTTTTATCACGTAGTGGTGTCCGTATATGGTTATTTTGCCATGACTTAAAAAATTAAACACTGTGAAATTGAGCGATTTTTTTTATTAAATTTAATTACTTTTCTATTGATTATAATAATGTGTTGTTCCTCGTGATTTCAAATCAACACCTTTCGTTCAAACACTTGATCGACCTGCTAGTTGGAAATTTAATACAGGATAGAATGTGAGGGAGAATGAGAAATTTGCTAGTTGGAGTAAAATTACATTAAATTGTATTTTATTGGCACTATAACTTTTAAATGAAAGTTAAATACTAGAATGAATTTTGATAAGAACGAACAGAATAATTATCTTTAATTTTTATTCGTACTACGTGTGTATTATGACGTCAATTCGAACTGTATTAAAACTCCAACTAGGCCAATGGCTTTCTTTTTAATGTCGTCAGCCTCTATGTTTAAATTTCATTTGTTTATACCAAATTCTTGGACAGGTAATCAAGACATTATTTCATAGTATCATATTGTGCTCCCGTTCGTGAAGTCCATAGGTCAAGATTTTATCCAAAATTTATTGACTTTTAATTTTATACAATTCTAGAATGTTTAGAGCAAGATATTCTCAACACTTGTTTGATATATATTTCAATTTAGTTTACAATTAAAACATCTATACAAAATGACTCAAAATTTAGCTCTTTATTTAACGGCTTATGTTCGAAAATATTTCGTTCATAATCCTTATATGGACTATGGTTATTTTACTAAATTGGTTGGTGATCCAATGTGAACAATCGCCCAAAATAACAAAAATTTTAAATCGCCCAAATATTGTGAACAACCGCCCAATTTGTCGTAATAGTTTATATTATTGGTCAACTGTTAATTTTTTAGTTTTATGTAATTTCACTCCAGCGATTTTTGGAAGACTTCGGATTTAATGTTAAGTCACGTTTTTGTTAAAGTTCATATTATCATTATCTGATGGAAACATGGTTTTCCTTCTCATTTTGTATTTCCACTGCCATTAAAAAATCGTGGCGGGAAGCAAGCTCATTCCACCGTGGTTTTTCATTTTACATAGTGCCAATATGAATTTATAGTCGCCCACTTTTGGTTAGACGCTGACCAGGCTGAGCTTGTCAGACCTGGAGTTTGGTTTCCCCTGCACTATTCCAACGTTGACCTGTAGTATTGGTTCATCCATCTTCTAAGGCAAAAACAGGATTATATGCCGATCAGTTCTTGGGCACCTGCATAAATTATTAGATGCCCGCAGGAAACACATTGGCAAATGCGAGATAACCTTTAGTTTACGCAGCCACTCTTTATAAGAGTGTCCGTGCCTAAGCCAACAAATTGTGTTAAGATTGTTTCCACTGGTAGGGGCATTTCCCGGCTTAAGAACAACAATGCCGTATGTGTTGATGGACTACCGGCTGAACAGTTAAAGGCTGGCGGCTATGAGTTGGAAAGGTGCATTTATCAGCTCATATTCAATATCTGGAATATGTGGCTAGACGAATGCATACCCGGCGATTGTATTGAAATATAGAAATATTAAAATTAATAATATTGAAATATAAAATATAATATTGAAAAATAAAATAATTTAAAATATATCTAACGCTCGAACATTTTAATTTTAAAATTATTGTTTTAATTTAAAATTGAAACGTAATTAATTCAATACAGTTGTGAAATTTTGAGTTTTCAACACGAATAAGTATATTAAATGGACGTTAAACAAAAGTATTGTAAGTCCTAAATGTGTAATTTAATATAAAGCAAAAAAAACCGGTTTCTTGAAAAATTCATTTTTCGAACAAACCGAAAACCTTTTTCTTGAAAAATTCATTTTTCGAGTAAACCGAAAACCGGTTTCCAAAAAAATTCCGGTTTTTTGGACATTCTAGTTGTAACACAGTACGGTATTAAAATGAAGTGAATATAAGATTTACTACAAACTGTAATCTGTAAACTTAATCAAAAATGTGTATGTATTCACAAGGATTGTCATTAAAAGAATATATTGCTTAATTTCGCCTCTGGTTCTATCACCTAGAAGTACAGGGTGGCGCGCAAATCGTGCTACATTAACTAAACGTAATAACTTATTTTTTTCTTTATTTTGCAGGTTACTACTTAGATTTATTAAAATGTATGCTTGGGACCCTGAGTTAATGGACCATAATGAGATGGGTAAACATGTTTGCCGAATGTGGAATCATCGCACGAAGACTCGTACTATCGAGATCCTTATGTACGGGTTCAAAACACAATCGCTGCTGTAGCATCGTCAATTCATGCACAACTAAGCGTTTCGACTCGAAATATATCGGCGCAAATTGGAGTTAGCTGCGGTCATTACAACAGATAATTCATGATGACTTAAACTTGTTTCCGTTCAAAGTCCACATTACAAGCAAGTTAAAGCCTCTGGATTTGCCAATTCGCTTGGAATTTTCCCAAAATATGATCGAAATGGTCGAAGAAGACAAAAACTTGATAAATTGCTTATTTATATCTGATGAGACCTATTTTGATCTACACGGCAATGTAAACAACCAAAATTTCTATATATGCAGTGAATATAATCCAGAAATACTCCATGAGACGGAACTGCAATCAGAACGAGCCACTGTGGGGTGCGCAGTCTCATCGAGGTGCATTGTGGGCCATACTTCTTTGAAGAAAACGGTGTAACAGTGATTGTCAATGGGGACCGTTATTTAAAGATGTTAAATGAGTTTTTTACCCAGAACTGAACCGAAGACGTATCCGTTTCAACAGCATTTGGTCCCAACAGGATGAAGCAAGTGCACACATAGCCTGCCCAGTTATGGTGGACCCCAATGAAAATTCTCTAACAAATTAATATCCAGAGGCTCAACTTTCCGCTGGCCCCCAAAGTCACCCGACCTGACTGCACCCGCCTTTTTTTTATGGGCTTATGTCAATCAAGAGGTGTGCAAAACGAATCCAAGGAATTTGACTGAATTGAAGCAGTCCATTAAAACAAAAAAATTAGTGAGTGTTAGAATTCATAGGCGATGTGTTAATAACTTTTTGTTACACAGTACCTATTCGATTTCTATGAACACATTAGTAAATGTTACATTGGAAAATACAAATTAGAATAGTTTTTGTGCTGAAGGCTTTTGCACTTTCTTTTTTCTTACATCTGCTTTAACATTAGATGTAAGATTGTTAAAATAAATAAAGAAATATTTTGCTCACTGAAATAAATGTTTTTGTTTTGTCAATACAAAAAGTATTGAATAGTATAGAGATCTTGTTGCACTCCTTTCCGCTGTAATGTAGAGAGTCTGAGTAAAAGAGCTTAAACGAGTCTTATGCTCTTTATACAATATTTCAATATAAATGCACAATTTCGACAATGTTATCACAGAAAACAATACAAAAAACATAAATGTTTCAAAAGGCATCAATGTTTCACGTCAAAATTATGAATGGACCAAGTTATTACAAAAATAGATTAATACATTTTGAATCATTCTCCAGATGTCGGCAGTGCTTTTGAGTCATACAATTCGTTCCATTAGTTCTCTATACTAAATATTCAATACTCTTTGGCGACGACGACCTGCTTGTTTGTTCGCAGCCGCTACATCAATACCACCATACTTATTTTCAGGCAGAGACTATTGATGTACAACAACCACGTATGTGATTGTAACGCTGAGTGTTGTTTGCATGTGTTCACTTTGATAGAGTGCCCTACCCGTGCCTATAGATCAATACACATCAGTAATTGAGGCGATCCTGACTTCAACCCTTCACGCCGCAATGAATAATTTTGTGGTCAGGTATCACATATGCATGGAAGAAGATGGAGGTCATTTACGGGGTATCTTCTTCAAAACCAATTACTTATAGTATTTCTAAAATAGAATTGATTAAAAAAATGTTATTTGAATTTCTTATTGTAGCACAATTGGTGTGCCGCACTGTATATATGCTTTCTCAAAAATGTTGTCAAATCAATGTTTTATAATCTGAGTGAACGACAGATAACCCTTGAATGCACTAATAGCCCAGACAATTTGTGCGATGTCTGGCGTATATATGTTGTTAAGAAAAATCTTCGTAAATTTGCCAGTCTGATTGAAAAAAATTATCTGTACTATTTTCGTACACAAGTTCAAGGTCTCACGATGGTCAATTCGCCATTATCATCATGTTAAAAATTCACATCTTCTAACTCAGGGTGGACTGAATACTGGGGTGAGTGATTTGGAATTCGCAAAAGATAAAGCAGAATTACTTGCATCGCTAATGAAAAAATACCAAACACTGGTAACATTGTTGGAATACATCAAGTAGGAGTAAAAAATTGGTTGCGATTTGAATGTAGTGGCCACGATATATAGAATGCCAGGTTATAGTCAAAAAGAGAATACGTGAAAACAACATTAAGTATATGCCTCTCGTCAAGAGATCATCCTGCCACCATTACACATTAAACTTGGACTGTTTAGAAAAGTTGTCAAAGCGTTAACACATTTTGTACAAATTTAAAAATTTTCGAATCTAATGTACGGATATCTTTAATACGGCGTTACTTTTTTTTCAAGAAAACTGCTAAAACTAATATTTTTCGAATAAAAAACCGCGAAAACTTACTTTAGTCTATATTTCGGAAACGGAGTGTCCAATCGAAAAAATAACTAATATTTGCGGGTTTATAAAGTGGTCCAAATCTAATGGAAGACTGTCAAAATAAGAAAATCGCTAATATAGAAAACGACATAACTCAGAAACGGTGCGTCCAATCGCAAGAATAATTATTGTTTTAATTCCATAAGAGGTTGTAACCACTGGATGTCTTTATCACGTTATAATAAAGAGAGAATAGAAATGCCGCAAAAGGTTGAAATCTTGGTACTTAGGTATAATGGGTCATAACTTCTATATCTACCCATGCATTTTTGCCAGATATAAGTTGTTCGCTTCGCTGAAATCCAAATTGTATGAAACATGTTCCAAAGTTTTGTATTTTTTTTTGCATGTGTTTGATTTTTTTTCTTCATATTCAGCAATTTAAAAAAACATTGTTTTCTAGCTTATTGTCCAGTGTATTTAGAATACTGTACCGGTTTGAAAACTTTGTTCAGAATAATTATAGTGCACGTAGTTCTCCTGAAATGGGGACCACACTTGACGTGATTCCAGGTTTTTTGTCTCAAAATATAGACTCAAGAGTGAAATTACACCCAATAAAAACTAAAATAAAAAAAAAATAATTTACAATATTCATTGTTGTGCACAAAAAAAATATTTTTATTTTCCAAATATAAATGTTTTAATAAATGTTCTCTTGTAAATGAACTTTCATGAACTTTCTTGTGTGACATTTTTATTTGATTCTCCAATCGAAATCTGGAAAAAATACAAAAATAACCCGGTTGACTACCACAAAGGCTTCGTACTGATGACCTCATTAGCGCTTACGCATCTACAACGATAAAATATGCTACAATTAACATTTTCCACCTGCAAAATTACTTCCTCATTCGAATTCTACAATAGGTACTCCGAGTTGATTGAAATATCCTGTAGATATTTGCAGTCCATGCAACTTCAAAATCCCTGTTTACTTAGTGATTGATGACATGCGATTTTATTGTGGCAATTAATATATCATTAATACTATACAATTGCATTTTTTTAAATTACATTTATTTAATATATTGATGTTTAGTGTCAACTAACTGTAAATCTATTGTTTAATTAAATACACGCAAATATTATTTCACATATGTATATACGGTGACTTTGAAATGTATTATACACTGTTGCATGTGCAATATTCCACCTGACTGTTATCTACACGTGACAGATATTTGTGATTAAATGTTTTTAATTATGACTTAACTAATAACAATCGTTTTTCATGAAGATTTTCAAATATGACCGGAATGACTTGTTTTTTTTAAAGAATAATATGATTAAAAAATATTGATAAATTGCATGATTATAACTTAACCGTTGTCATGAATAAGGAATGACAGATAAATTTGGTTTAAGCATTTCCATATTTACGAGATTTATTAACAAAATTTGCATTCGCCTTTAAAAGTACAATGAACCCAAAAATAAAGGACTTCTTGAGAAAGGTTTTAACGAAACTTCAAAACGTGCATAAAAGTTATCACTTACTCTGTTCGTCGAAGTGTTCGAGAATGTGTAGTAGAATGTGTTATATCTGAACAAGACGTTCTTGAATGACCATTCAAGACATTTGCGTTTTTTTCAAACTTGTACTGTAGTGAAGTTGCGACAATCAAGTACTTAGGGGTACTTTAGACAAAGCATTCGAATATGTATATATGAGTATGTGCACAAATACACACACTACAACGTGAATCGAAGTAGATATTCGGTTTTTTTTTTGGAGCCCGGCTCGGAGAAGTGCAGTTTTGCTATTTTCCGACATTAATGTTAAATTAAAATAAAGTTTCTTCCGTTGCAAATTATTATCTTAAAAATGATTAAAAAAGGTTTTGATTTCGTTGCAGAAGGTTTCTTTAACAATCAACATGTTCACCAAGATTTCAATGCAACATGTAACACGTATCATATCACGTATCACATCAGTAATGAGAATCTCATGAGAGAAACTAAGTCCCAGCTTTTTATATATTTACGCAATTACCCAGTATACAATTGTTTCCGACGTGTCGGACGTCTGTAAGTTCTCTTAAATTATAACAGACAATTAGCCAAAATATATGAAATTCCTTCAGCCATTTAAACGAGTTTTCTGTAAATTCTCTGTCAGCCGGTTCTGCACATTCTCTGAAATTCCATATGCAAATCATGCGACGTTTCTGCACATTCTCTGAAGGGAATTTTTTATTCTATTTTAATTTGTTTTCATTCCGTAACCATGCGGTAGTAAGGAAATTGCCCGAAAATGTTTTTACTGTATAGTTTCGATGTATTGAATTGTTGTTTTTGTTTTGTCTGAATCATTTTGTTTGTAGTCTTCAGTTACAAACGAGCAAGCAAGTGCTTACGATGTCGCGGTCGTCAAATACAAATAATAATTATGTATGTAAATGATCCGAAAAGTCGGAACATTCTCGCATGTTTGTTCAGAAGTCTCTCCAAAGTTGCCATGACAAATAGTACAATGTGTCAGAAAACGATCGGAAAAGGCGGACCATTATCGGATGTTTTTTTCAGATTTTTCTCCGAAATTGGTACGACAAACCGGACAAAGGGTCAGAAAATGATCGGATAAGTCGGATGTTTAAGTAGACTTTATACAGACTTCGTTCAGCTACGTCTAAAAATCCTTCAGAATTTCCCTCAGAATTTTCACAGAAATCTGTCCGGTAACTCTGCACACTCTTCCGAATTTCCTCCGCCAAAACTTTCTGAATTCTTGTCAACAGTCCATTCGATTTTCTGTACGTTGTGTGACCGATATCGGCATCAGACTCGGCAACTTGTGCAGAGTGTCTGACAGATTTCTCACCGAAATCGGAACAAATGGTTTACTGGGTAGTTAAGTGCAATAAAATTTAAATACAACTTTAAATCTGAATTGCCTTTATCCATTTCTTTGGCGTATACATAGATATGGCAACATATCTATCTATATCTATTGAAATGTAAAATGCAAGTACCGACATTCGCCACAAAAACGTCTGCAAAAACTTTGCATTACCACGAGAATGAAAATGGCTCGAGTGTATTTGTGTTGTGCGTGGTCATCGTAATATGGTTAGACTCAACAGCTTACCACTTAAGCTAAGGTCAGACTCTGATGAAAAAATACGTCTGACATTTTATGTAAATTTATTTGCCTGTCTGACCTCAGCTTTAAACATCTAGCATAGTTTTTTGTCATTCTATTTTTACACAAAATTGTATAATTCTTTTATTCATAAGTTTTAGCATGAAATTTCAAAGCTTATGACACTGAAAATTAAATTGACAGAAATCATATAGTCGTTTCTGGTTAGCTTAAATAGAATTTAAGTTGAATTTAATTTTGTGGTCAAAAATTAAATTCTGTATCCGAATACTATTTAAAGATAAATAGAGGATAATTGCGAAGTGAAAAATTGAGCCTACGACTCTTTAAGAGTGTCGGTGAAGAACTGTAGATCCCTAAGAGAATCAGACCCACTACAAATTATGGGTAGTTTCCCACGGCAATGGGGAATTGCCCATCACCATTACCCTCAGGGTAATGGGGAAAATTATGGGTAGTTGCCCACGACGATGGAGAATTTCCAATCACGATTACCTATTACCCTCAGGGTAATGCGGAAAATAATAGGTATTTACCCACGACGATTGGTAATGGTCGAAAATGGAAATTTTTGATCAAAACCAGTACATAAGTTTCTGTCGGGTGAACCTACTTAATCATACCCTCACCCTAAGTCATCAATTGAATACCCAAATTACTTAGTTTATTTTATTATGATCGGTTATGATATATGGGAGATATCGAGTCGTCAAACCCCAAATACGCCTAAATTTTGTATGTGAGGTACGAAACTGGGCGTGGCACAATAGTCAGATATTAATTACATAGAAGCTTGTAGGAAAATATTACCTAGTACCGAATTTTATTAAGATCGGCTGTAGTTTACGAAAGTTATCGTGTCGATCAACTGGTCATCCGCCCAATTTTTATATGGGAGGTACCAGAGTGGGTGTGGCAAAACAGCTCATTTTCTATAGGAGAGTTTTACTTGACTAAATATTGAGTAGTACCAACTTTCATAAAGATTGGTTCGGTTTTGCGGAACTTCTTATGCCGAACAACCAGACGGCCAAACAACTTTCGTATGGGAGGTACCAAATGGGCGTTGCAAAATCACCCTTGTTTTAATCGGTGATTGGCGTTTGATAACGTGAAGTCTAATACCTAATTTCATTAAGGTCGGAAGTGTTTCACGCGATTTATCGGATTGACAGCCCGGACGAACACCCTGTTTTGTATGGGAGGTACCAGACTGGGCGTGACAAACTCGCCCATTTCCTGCAGTTTAGTCGGCATTTACAGATTATTAACCGGTGTCAGAGTTGAAGCTAATCAGATCTACCAGAAGAAAGGTTTGAAAGAAATATGATTTTGTGCTAAATGTGTCGATTTGTATGGGAGGTACCAGAAGAGGCGTGGTCAAAACGCCCATTTTCAATCCAAAATTCAAAATTTGCAAATAATAGTCACTTTCATTGTGATCTGTAAAGATTTACGGCAGTTATCGTGTTGACCAGCCAGACAGACAGTCAGTCGGACATGGTCAAACGTCTTAAAAAGTCCTTAAACGAATTTCGTCCGAATATGCTAAGGGTCTAATATGGCTCCTTCTAAGTGTTAAATTTTTTTTACGTATTAAATGATATACATATACCCCCATCCTATGGGTGAGGGCATATATATCCAAATTAGTTTCATATTTCAGATTTATATTTTAACCAATTTTAATTCTAATAAATATTTTTTTTTAAATTCTGCAGCCACAGGAATCGAACACACGACCTTATAACTTTCAGTCGGACGCTTTATCTACTAGGCTTTCGGATATTATGATTTTACAACGACGAATTGCGAACATGTGTAAAGACAGGGATTCATGAACAACAGCGTCTTCTAGCATTCTTTTAAAAGACCAGTGGAAGCCTTATTCGTGGAAGGCCTCGCAAATACCGCCGTTGGGCTCCTTCGTTTGGAAATAATCTAACGGCGTCAAATCGCACGACCGAGGCGGCCAATCGACTGGGCCATTTCGTGAGATAACACGTTCACCAAACTTGGTTTCAAATAAATTGATTGTGGCATTTGCTGTGTGGCTTGTGGCGCCATCCTGTTGGAACCACATGTCCTCCAAGTCCATATTATCCAATTGGGGCCAAAAATATTCGGTTATCATTGAAGTAATGTGCCGGCCTTGATCATCACGGAAGAGTACGGCCCAATGACGCCGCCGGCCCATAAACCACACCAAACCGTAATTTTTTCGGGATGCAATGATGGATTACGTGTGGATTGCTGTCTGCCCAATAACGCATATTTTGCTTATTGACGAAGCCATTCAGCCAGAAATGAGCCTCATCGCTGAAGATGATTTACCGGTGAAAATCCGAATCGTAGCGCTCTTAAAGTTGAGGCCACTGACTCTAAATTTCGATAGTAAATTTTAATAATTTCGACTCGTTGTTGGCTCGTATATCTTTCAATGATGAAATGGCAAACCTTACTGAAGAGAAATGTCAAAAGAGCGGGGAAAAATATGGCGTCGTTTGCTGTCCCTATCGATTTACTTTTGTAGCGTCTCTGTTGAAAAACCCTTTATAAACAAAATTATTATTATTTATAACCAGGGTTCGTATTTCGTGCACATTTTTGATCGAAAATATGAAAACATTTCTATATCTTGAAAACAGAGCGTCCAATCGAAAACATAACATTTTTTTACGGGTTCCTAAGGGTTTCTCACAAAGTGTTCACTTTCGCATGAAATAATTTTTTTTTCAAAAAATCGCCAACTTCACCTCAATTTATGATAATATGTATTCTTCTCTGGCTGATATCTATAAGTATACACTTTATTGTTTGTTCATAACTTGGTTTATCATTATCACTTTCTGTTTAAAATATTAGTTTTTCTGCAAAGTCCTCGTGTAACATTCCAATATACATACGTAGTTTCTCTTTAACAAGAAAGCCTCTTGTGAAAAATCGAATACATAACTTGTTAACAAGTGTTTTTGTAACAGAAACTAAATTATGATTATAGTAACTAATATTTGAACACGAATTCTAATGCTGTACTTTTTATTAGTTGTATCTTCCATTTTAGATGAATGAGGTTTTTGAAATACTCAAATTGGTTAATACGACTAAAATTCGGTAGGAGCAACTTGTATTTAGTAAGACCGATTTTTAATCTATCAATAACATCGACAAATAATTCTGATGTTTGACAATTACGAATTCTGATCAAAATATAGACTTTATCATGGAATTTCCAATACCTGAATTGATTTCCAACTAATCTTCTCCCTGTGTGTATTAATTCGTATAGAACTACTAATGTGGCGATGACTTTAGCCTTCGACGACATTTTTGAAATTAACTTGCAGTTGCCCGTGTATGCACTACTAAAATTTGCTTGTGTTTTCGATAATTTTCGAAATTTTCGGTGATAATACGTATTCTTAACTTTTCTCAATTTCTTTCCTATGCAGGCTTTTTAAAAATTGTTAACTCAAGAATAAATACAAAACAATTACGTTCAGTTTAATTAACATTTCCATTAAATATGTGAATCTTTTCATTAAGATTTATGTAGTTTTTCATATATTTCTGGTTTGTAACTTAATCAATAATACTCATGAGAGTTGATGAAAAATTATTCATTATTTTTTTATGAATTTATTCTTTGTTTACTATGTACCTTTTTGTAATGCACGTGCAAGAGATGCACACGCTAACAATTTCACCGTCGCTAGTCAAAAACTACTTAGTATGCAGAATAAATTCACATCAATAAATTCGAACAGATAATAATACTCTGCGTGTTTTGGTTGCACCGCTTGCTTATATATTCGCTTGTTTTGTATGAAGCACTTAGCGAAGACTTAGCGAGCACATGGCAACGAGATTAATTTTCGCTAAGTTTAAAACAAAAAAATGTTGACATCTTTTACCGTATTTAATACAAATTCGTATTGTGAAATCGCAAATACTTTCCTTGCTCGTGTAATAATTGCATTTAGTTGTTGTTTATAAAAAAAGTTTTGTTGTATAATAATTAGCGCTCATAATAGGGGTTATCAAAGGCGACATTTTAATCATAGATCAATTTGTCATTGAAATGTTATTAACAAATGTCACCAATTGTTGATCAAGAGAATTTACGCCACTTAAAAATTCAAAGATCCTAAGATTGATTTAAGAGTCCGGTTCCTTGTACACTGACAGAAGTGTTCAATTGATTATATAAAATAGACTATTACTTATTTACTTCTTTACACAATAATTATAGATATATATTTTTTATATTCTGTATAATCCAATTAACCAACTAAAGCAAGGAAATTTTACCGAATAGTTAAAAGCCGAACTAAGCGCTAAAGCTCTGGGCCCCTTCTGTAAAGATAAGGGCGGAAACTTACTCGTAGATGATCAGAATATGTCGAGGATATGGATAGACAATTCCTCTGCCCATCTTGCACCATTAGTATCCAATGAAGATGAGGGATAACATTCGACTAAAATAGAAAACACTGTCGGCGATGTTTTGACTAGGTGCATGTACCAGCTCATATGTAAAATCTGGTTTGTTCTGTATTAAAAATTGGTGAAGCGATTACATGTGTCAACTATCATGGACTAAATCATTTATCCATTACATACGGGCGGTTCAATAAATCCGTGACTTTTCGAACTTCCTCGTAGTTATATGAAATCAGGGGGATTCTATGGCACAGCTGATCGAAAAGCTACTAGGCCGATGATGGAGAATGATAGAGCAAAGAAGACAAGAACTAATTTTAAATAGTGTTTATTGATACCAATGACGCATTCCCGTTGATTTCTGTCCGTTTTATGTCCAACGAAAGTGTAAAATTGGTAAAATACAGCAGCAAATAAAACTCGCTGAAATGGCCTACTACCCGGTCGTCATGAAGAGGCATCGAAGAGAGTAATGGAAACTCATAAGTATTACTTTATGATGCTACCATCAACACTGCTACCATCAAGTACCACCTGTTAGTAGACTATTGTCAAATTTTGAGCAAGGTCGCGTTTAACAGCTGATCAAAGCATATAACCTCGTGCATTTTTTTAAAAATAGAAAAAAAAGAATTTCAAGTGCTCATTAAACATTAACAAAAAACAGCAAAAAAAAAACGTCAATCAAACCAAGGAAAAGCCTGATAAATACTATAGGGACTCTGCACCATCGATTGCAATGGTAACAACGTGGTTTACTGTCAATACACCCGAAGGTGTCGAAAAAATCCACGATATGGTGTTGGCCGATCGAAAAGCAAACGTGCGTGAGATTGTTGATGCCATCGGCATTTCATATGGCAGTGTGGTTTCGATTTTATACGATCAGATGGGTTTCAGAAAGCTGTCTGCAAGATGGGTGCCGCGTTTGCTCTCAATTGGCCATAAACGTAATCGTATGACAACTTCAAAGGATTGTTTGGAGTTCCATGAATTGGGCTACGTATTGGTAACTCATCCGCAAATATTCTCCGGATTTAGCCCCCAGTGACTATTTCCAAAACTAAAGAAATGGTTCGGTGGATAGAGATTTAGCTTCAACGATGAAATTATTGATCAAACAATTGCCTATTTTATGGACCTCGACAAATCCTATTTTTTGGAAAGGATACAAAAATTGGAGAAACGTTGGACTAAGTGTATTGAGCTAAAAGGAGATTATATTGAAAAATATTTTTTTTTTGCAAAAAAAACTGTGTTTTCATTCAAAAAGTTACGGACTTATTGATCCGCCTCTAGATAAGGTACAACTCATAAAAAGTACAAAATTAGAATTCGTGTTCAAATATTAGTCACTGTAATCATTATTTAGTTTCTGTTACAAAAACACATTTCGGAAAAACTATTATTTTAAACAGAAAGTGAGAAACAAAATTTTGAAAACCCAATAAACTGTATAGAATATGATAAGTATCGTATACATATTCACATTTTACGCCGTATACACCCAAAATTTGATAGGCTGTGAACAAAAACAACGGTTGACATATGCATATTTTTCTATACGAAATCAAGAGAAGGTCATTAATATCAATTAGGCCGACTCACAGAGGGTTGAAATCCATCAAAATTGGCGATTAATTCAAAAGATGAACTTTAACTTTCACAACCGTGTTTGGTACCGGGTGAAAGAAGATAAAATTCTCCATCACTAATTGCAAAAATAAAAGGTCTTAGTTGTTTACTTTATGTGCAGTGTGTATTGAAAGTTCAAGAATTATTATTTTTTTGGTTAAAAGTGAAAATTTGTATACTTCAAGTGACTATTTTTTTATTTAAGACTTCTAAAAGTGTAAGTTTTATTATGGAATTGTCTACTTCAGGTATTTGAGCATATGATAAATATTTGTTTGTTTAGATAAATGTTTTGGAAATACATATTGAAGAAAAAATGAAATTGCTCCAAAAATGGGGTATTTTTGATGTTTGTATTGAGTTTCAACAACTTTCTGGATGAAATTAGGTAAAACCGCTTATATGCTCTTAAAGCATGAGATTTCAGCTAATAAATCCCAGAATATCTTTTTGCAATTTTTTGACTTAGTAAAGTTTTTGTAAAAGAACTCCAGTTGCTAAAAATCTATGTGAAAAAAAACAAACAAAAATTCACGTTGTTTTTATTATCTTTTGTCGTTAAATTCCGTTTGGTAGTTGTTATTGTAGCTACTGAGTGTGCACTTTATTAGAGATGGGTGCGTGAGTAATTTTAAATCACGCGCACTCACGAAAAAAAATTAATTCCGGTTTATTCACAACGAATAGAATTTTTCACATATTTTCTTGCTATAATGACATCACAAGTTTGATTTTGACTCACGAGCGATAAATTATCTCGTAAATAGTTAATATTTATTTTATTAAAGCTTAATGCATAAATAGTTAAAGCTAAGTCCCTCTATATATCTTACACATTTAAACTCAGAAATCTAGACTAAACCACAAATTACTGACAAAGCTTCGTTTGAAAATCTGAATAACATGAGAAAATTCTATTTTACACACGTACACTGTTTTGAAAAATAAATTTGGTCACGCTTTCATCTCTATTAAGTTTAGTTTTTCATTTCAACCCTACATGATAAATGTTGGTCATGTACATACATGCGAACATACGAGTACAGTTGTCATCTTGGTTCATTTATTTTTGATGTGTTAACATCTATAGCGGCGTATAAGGCCTAAATCTATCAAAGTCAGATTTTATGCTGCTGCTAAAACCAGATTTTATGCTGCTGCTAAAACCAGATTTTCTGCGACTGCGAAAGAGAATAATGACGCGTTAACCAAAAATGAGCGAGCAAGAGAGCAATGAAAGAGTGGTGTGGCAGGGGTGAGGCAAACGAAATTGTGTCTATAGCGTATGTATTATAATAATAATGTATGTATGGACATGTGTCTGTTGCTGTTGTTGAACGGAGATATAAAGCATAGCCACGCAACGCAGTCGACGTTATGGTGACACACTAATACGTCAGCTACTTCGTACAAAGGATGTGTGATGTTGTGTGTTTGGCTGTTTCGTTGAAGTTGATATGGCAAACATGTGGTTATGTGACACAAGTATACGTCAGCTACTTCGGACAAAGTATGTGTGATGTTGTGTGTTTGGTTGTTTCGTTGTTGTTGCTATGGCCAAATAAAGCGAGTCATTTGATGTTCAGCATTGCCCGGTGTATACAAAAACAAGTAGAAACGATGTTAAGTTCGGCGGGGCCAAAGCTTATATACCCTCCCCCATCAGGGTCGCCAGTTTTTTTTAGGCAAAATCCCCGAATTGTTATTTTTAATCCCCGAAAATCCCCCAAAAAAAGCTAAAATCCCCGGAAAAATCCCTATTGTTTTGAAGGTATTTCGAGACAGTTTTAAGTTATAAAACTAAAATTTATGTATTTATTTTTATTCAGTTTAACAAAACGAAAGCTTAAATATTGAAAAATTTAAACGTAAATAAACTATTGTATTATATTTAAATTATTTATTTAAAAATAGTTATAACAAAACGATTATGACATGAGATCTGGCTTTAATTTATGTGCACATTGGTTAAAAGTCATTAAGGCTTAGTATATATATCAAACACTTCAGTCTCTTAATCTTCAGCTTCATCTACTTAATTATTTGTTTTGTACATAGTTTTAGTATTTCTCGTTATTTCTTATCCACTGCTTCTATTCTTTTCAGTAACACCAAATATCAAAAATTTTTTTTTACTTGTTTTATTCTTGTCATCACGTACAGCCTTGCCAGTAAAACAATTTGATATTTTCAGGAACTGACAAGTGTATGCAGTTCTTTTTGCTGACAACATTTGGCAATACGTCAGCAAATTTATGACATTTGGCCTGGCGTGATATTTACATTCGATGTTGAAAAGAACTGCTTTACTAATACCAGATAGAGGCAATGGTTCAAAACAACGAACAAAATAACAACAACGGCATTTCGTTGTGTGTGTTAAAATTATTGTGTTAAATACAACACAAATGAGTTGGCTAACAATAACAGTCAATAAAAAAGTATAAAAACACATTTAAATTTCACAGTTTTCACCAAAACGACATGAAAAATTAAAGTCAGAGGTTATTGTAATTCCACCTGGTGTATGCCACTTTTCGTCAAACATCTCTCTATCACACCGACCACATCACGAAGAGTGTGAAAGGAAACATCAGATAAGTTAAATATTCTCTCTAGTTAGATTTACTCTATGCCAAATATTATTTGTGTGTTTATGCTTGCTTTGATTTAGGTAGTACCAGATCAAAACTTTCAAGGAATGATACAAAAGATGCGCTTTTAATGCAGCTAAAATTTTCACCCCCAAAAAATCCCCAGATCCCCAAACCAAAAAAACAATCCCGTTTTGAAAAAAAATCCCCAATTTGGGGATAAATCCCCTAAACTGGCAACACTATCCCCCATGACAATTTACACTCGCACTCTCCACTCTTTGCATACCCTTAACAGTTGATGTGTTAACATCTATATGCGCGGGTACGGCCTAAATTCACAAAGTGAATACATCCAAACACAATTTGTCCGACTGCGCTCACACAGATTGTCCACGCCTATATAGAACACAGATTTGTCCGACTGCGAAACACAGATTGTCAGACTGCAAAAAAACACACACACTGATATAGCGGCAGCCAATTGTTGTATTCAGTGGGTGCGAAGCACTCTCAGTACAAAGAGAGTAATGACGTGGTTATACGCAGCGATGCCAACTTGGTGCTTTTCGCACTATTTTTGGTGCTTTTTAGACCCTCCAAAACGCGAAAATAGGGTCCATAGTGCCAAAAGGAAAAAAGCGCTATGCGTACGCTTTTCATGTTTTCCGTTGGTGCTTTTAGCGCTTTTTGGCTTTTCAAATGTGGCAACGAGTATACATTCGAATATTTATTGCTATTGCAAGTTTTTACATACATACATATGTAAGTCTCTTTCATTCCTTCAGTCTGTCTTAAGCACCCCATATACTCGTACTGCTACTGCTATGGTATAATTATTTATATGGTATAAGACGAGTTGTTGTAATTTGAATACATGTTTGTCGTTTTAACAGCACTGACGAAATGTCATCCTCTTGTGCTTTTATGTTTTCACCGAAAGAACAAATGAAAAAAAGTTTTAATTATTTAAAAGATCCTATTGAAAATTGTTTAGACGAATTTTGCTATCTTGGGCATAGTTTTGAAAAAGCGTGCAAGGATTCACTGATTTCAGAACACGAAAAGAAAGGAATGAAGGAAAAATGTATTATATTCACTAAACATCTTATATACGAAATCCGATGTAAACTTCCAACCAACTTTGGAACACTACAAAAAATATCATTGTTTAGTGTAAATACCAGTCTCTATAACAGCAATAGAGACGAAATACTGGCATTTATTAAATCGTATATTAGAGAAGCGGATGTCATTTCTAATATGGAACTAAGTATTGATAATATTAGAAACTGTGTATGGAAGAACAAATATCGAACAGATCTTTTTTGGATGGAACTAAATGAGTTCAAAGATTCCGTAGGGCAAAATCCATTTCGAGAACAGTATTTAGTTTTAAAAAATGTGTTCTATTGAAAATTTAGTCATTTTGAGTAGAAATAAAGCCAAACGCTTTTTACGCTTTTTTAAGGAAATTTTTACCCTTTTTACGCTTTTCTTGTTTTTAATTACGCCTTTAGCTCACAAAATGTTGGCAACACTGGTTATACGTATATAAAAATGAGATAGAAAGAGAGCAACGAAAATTGCGGACTTGTGTAGCGCTTTGCATTCTCTTTGCTTTTTGTGGGTATAAAATAAAAGGCATTAAGCAAGAAAATAATGACACTTGTCATTAAATATGTTTAAGTGTTATTTAGTATTAATATTACTTAAATCAAACGTCATCATATGATTGAACGCTGGTTCTTATTTTCCAATGTAACATTAAGCTTGTTTTGCGCAGACTTAGCGACGAGATTAATTTTCGCTAAGTTTAAAACAACAAAATTTTGACATCTTTTACCGTTTTTAACCATTTTTCATATTTTTGAACAAAATGACTTCTCGCTAAAAAGCCGTTTTCTCTGCAACTTAGCAAGCGATAATCGCTTGCTTGTAACCAAAACACGACTATTTACAAATGTGTTCATAGAAATCGAACAGGTACCGTCTAACAAAAAGGTGTTAACACATCGCCCGTGAGTTCGAACACTCATTGGATTTTTTTGTATTGACTGTCAATGTTTTGTTTAATGTGATGTTATTTATTGAAAGTGTTGTGTGTTTGTAAATTATTCGGTACAAGGGAACACGAATAGTATTTTTGCAAATTTTAAAGGACTAAAAATTTTACTAATTTCAGGAACAAGTTCCAAAACAATTTTTATTTCTCGCCATGAGTTAAATAACTTTATGATAAATTCAGAAGCTAAATCACTTCAAGATCGATTTAATTGTCTGAGGTGGGAAGTAATCACACGCGTTGACCCTTCAGATATGGTAGATTTCACCAAAAGATTTAATAATTTTTGCACAGACTATAAGATTCGGTGGTAAAAATGTCATAGAATGGATCAATTTTTTTTTTAAATAACAAGAATTGGCTTGATGCTTCAATTTCCTTTAATGCACCACCAGGACCAACACAAAAAAGAGGTCGGCATGATCTCCCATTTGATGAGTATACAGAAAAAACTAAAGGAAAGAAATGTAAAGATATAAGAGTTAATACTCTATTGTCTATTTTGGCGCACGCTACACAAATGAGCTTAAGAGCTGCTGGAAAAACAGATGCGTCGAAAATAGTTAAGGAAATAATATCATCTCCGGCAAGGGCGAAACAATACCGAAAAAGTTTAAAACAGGTATCACCACAGCAATTAAGTGCGGAGAAAGCTCTTTCTGTCTTGGTAGAAGCGAAGCTAACTCGACACCAATATAATGTAATTAGAAATGCCGCGCCAGACAAATTTTCATCGTATACAACAGTCCAAGAAGCTAAAAAAAATGTTATCCAGAACGAGACGAAATAAAAATTACTGAAACGTCAGCGCACGTCAATCTACAATCACTATTAGACCATACCACTGAGTTAGTTATTTTTTCGATAAAAAATTCGGATTTCAATTTGTTAGACAATGAAGAACTGTCTAAGATGACTTTATACACTAAGTGGGGCTTTGATGGAAGTTCGGGGCATAGTGCATATAAACAAGCCTTTCATGACATTAACGCCTCGGATTCTTCAGTATTTATAACATCGATTGTACCATTGAAATTAGTTTGTGAAAATAAAACAATTTGGCAAAATCCTCGACCGTCTTCCACTCGATTTTGTAGGCCCTTGAAAATTGAATTTATGAAAGAAACGGTCAACAGTATTAAACTCGAAAAAGAAAGAGTGGAGAATGAAATAAAGGCTCTTGTCGATTCTGTAGTACTAGTTGGAGAGAGATTAGTGAAAGTTAATCACGAACTAATTCTTGTGATGATTGACGGTAAGGTCTGTAACGCTATTACAGACACAAAGTCCACACAAAAGTGTTATACAAGCAAAGAGTTCAACAATATTGATGAAATGATTGCAAAATTATAAATATAGATACCATCGAGTTTGGTTTATCTGTCCTTCATGGCTGGATAAGATTTTTTGACTGTATTATTCACTTGTCATATAAACTTCCGATTAAAAAATGGCAAACTAGAAGAGATGATGAAGAAAAAATTATTACTGATACAAAAAAATGCATTCAAAATGCCAGGTTAAAAATTATCCATGGTATTATATGCCTCCTACTCTGCATAAATACTAGAGCCCTGCAACGGCACACATTTTCGCATAAACGAAAACATTCGTATGTAATATACACACACTACTTCACTTCAGTTGTGTGTGCGAAGAGTGGTACACCCCCGTACCGACGCTTTACAGTATGAATAGGTACGAGAAGATAACAACGAAAGTACACTGACGTATTCGTATTCGTAAGCGCCGGGTAAACCGAACTAAATGTTGCCGGTAACTTGTGTACATGAAGCGAATATACGAGTAATATTCGATTATTATCGAGGTGAATATGGGGAAACGTCATATTTAAAAATTGGTGTGTTAAGATAGACCATAAGTAAAATAATTAATATTAAATACTTTTTGCAGATTTTTATTATTTTGTATGATTCTGAAAATATGTTGTTCAGTTTTATATTTGTTTAAAAGTTGTTTTGGAAAATACAATAGAAGACGTGTTTAATAGATTTCTTTTAAGTTCAGATCCATTAATTTCAAGCAAGAGGAAGAGTTGTAAAAAGAAAATAGAGCAAATGCCGCAGTCTGCATTGGACTTATTTATTCTTCCCCAAAATGAAAATGATAATGGTGACGAAGATGATGAAGATTTAGGTTATTTTAACGAATATTATGATGATTATGAAGTAAATGATGATTATGAAGTAAATTAATTTTATGATGATTATGAAGTAAATGATGATTATGAAGTAAATGTTGATTATGAAGTTAATAATACTTTTAAAATTAATGAAATGAAGTAAATAAAAAACCTTACAATTATATTTTTGATGTGTTAACATCTATAGCGGCGTATAGGGACTAAATCGATCAAACTCAGATTTTATGCTGCTGCTAAAACCAGATTTTATGCTGCTGTAAAACCAGATTTTATGCTGCTGCTAAAACCAGATTTTCTGCGACTGCGAAAGAGAATAATGACGTGTTAAACAAAAATGAGCGAGCAAGAGAGCAATGAAAGAGTGGTGTTGCAGGGGTGAGGCAAACGAAATTGTGTCCACAGCGTATGTATTAACATAATAATGTATGTATGTACATGTGTCTGTTGCTGTTGTTGAACGGAGATATAAAGCATAGCCACGCAAAATTTCATTTGAAAGCTTGCGCAGTCGACGTTATGGTGCCACACTAATACGTCAGCTACTTCGTACAAAGTATGTGTGATGTTGTGTGTTTGGCTGTTTCGTTGCTGTTGATATGGCAAACATGTGGTTATGTGACACACGTATACGTCAGCTACTTCGGACAAAGTATGTGTGATGTTGTGTGTTTGGTTGTTGTTGCTATGGCCAAACAAAGCGAGTCATTTGATGTTCAGCATTGCCCGGTGTATACAAAAAACCTATTATTTTTTATTTACCAATGTAACACTTACTAATGTGTTCATAGGAATCGAACAGGTACCGTGTAGCAAACTCATCATCCGTGAGTTCGAACACTCATTGATTTTTTTTTAAATATTTTTTTCCTGTAATGGTTGTTTGTGTTATTTTTTTATTTATGCTTTTTTATGTATTTATGAATATCCATCAATAAAAAATAACAATATTTTAAAATTACGAGTTCCCTAAATTAATCGCCACTTTGCATACCGCTCAACCCACTGTGCGACTTACCAAATTAAGTTTCTTTGATCCACCACCCAAAATGTACCTTGGTTTGTTTTATGATGATTCCCAAAAAATGATCCCTAGGATTAAGATCCAATTTTTGTTGACTTTTTCCAAGACTTTTGGAATTTAACTAAAGATAATATGTGAAAATATTAGTATTATATGAAAGGGGTATGAAAAGCATGCCCAAACATGTCCCGACAAGTCCTTTTTCCTTGAATATTCTGCAAAAAAAACGAAGTTTTAAGTTTTTACTAGGGACATTTTTCTGAATTAAATGTAAGATTGACATATATTTATTTTTAGTCGATTTAAGTAAAAACGTGTTTCAGCTTTTTGAAATTCGTTCTAGTTCGCGTTTTATCTAAAATTCAATGCGTTGGGAAAATTACGTTCTGAACAGGGCAAAATGCGTAACAAATCGTTTCTTTTGACAAGGACATCGTTCTTGTATATATGTACTGTTTTTATTTTGTAATACATTTTCCGAGGTGATCTGAACCAAATTTTGAATATTTAAAATTACTCCAATGTGACAGTTAATTCAGAAGGCCTCCGTACTATAATCTTAAAAATTGGTTTTTTTTTGCAGAGTATCCCTGAAAAAAGGGTGCGTCAGGACATTTTTATATACCGTTAGACGCGCCATAAAAAATCCTTTCATATGATACTAATATTGTTTACATTGGCTTGAGCTAAAGTAAAAATTTGTTTGGAACATTTTTAAAAATGGTCCAGCTCACTGGATTTTAAAGCTAGACACGAAATATTTTGGGAATCATCATAAAACAAACCAAGGTACATTTGGGTGGGTGAACAAAAAACAAAACAGTTTTTCCCCACCATACTATGTGATTCGGCCTAATATCCATGTATATTTTCCCGTTATCTACAAGACGAATAGGTTCAGTTAATATATCTCCCACATTAGTTTCTCAATCGCATGTACATATTTTTTTATTTTACTAATTAATACATATTTCCATAAATTAAGGTGAGATTTTGAAACACAATCGTTGAATCTGACGCCACTATTGACACCTTGACAAACACGCAACAAATTCTGGACACTTTGTCTGGAGGAAATATTATTGTTGATGGCACAATTTAACTTTAACATACATATGATATTTTTAAATTATAACTGTTTGTATATGGTTGCAGACAGAGTTCGTATTTACCCCCCCTACGGTCAAACCATAGCCATCACCGTGGGGAAATGGGTAATGAACGCTTACTCATTACCCACAGGGTATGGGGTAATAACGGGCAGCTACCCACGACGGTAGGAAATTACCCTGCACGATTATCCATTACACATGGGGAATGGATAACACTGAGAATTAACGATTTTGTCCTAAGAACGACACTATGTTTTTCGGCTGTAGTTTGGTGTAAAATATTAAAAAAAAAATATCAAAAAAATATCTATCACACCACTGAATTTTAAAGGATTAAAATCCAATTTGCACTAGTTTGTTTACTCTTTAGCCCATATCTTGTGAACGAATGCTCCGAATATTTAGTTTAAGGTAACAATCGAAAGATTATTAAATACCCATACTAATTTTCTAATACATCTCTTCACTTGATCAAACCGTTTGAGCACAATTTAGAAAAATAATCAACTTTTCGGAAAAATTTCAAATATCTTCGACATTCAAAAATCACGGAAAAATAGTAAAATCGACTTTAAAAATCTATAAAAATATTAGATACGTGTGCTGAAATCCAACGGAATTTTTGAGACATGAATGAAGAAAAGCGGTGTCTAAATGCGGATTTTACTACAATTTTCTTGAATTTACCCATATATGCAGTTTTCCTCACTTACGATACAAAACTGTATATAAATAAATAAATAAATGTTTTCCCACTACATTCCATGAAGGAATTGGGGAGAGCTTCTCACAATCGGTGAGTTGTGCGCTTTCTATTTTTACGACTCACTGATTAAGACCTACAGTTTTCCACAGGTTCCGAACGGATTATTAATAGAAGAGGGGCTTTTCCATGGCTGATTACTCGACAGTGTCGCCGGCACTATGCGAGGCGACCGTCGTCGACGGAAATGTTAGGTGGTCAGAGCAGGAATCGAACCCATGATCTCTTGTACAAGAAGCGCGCACGCTACCCATTGTACCACCGACGGCCACAAAACCGATTATGTATAAGAAATTGTTATTTTTGACTTAATTACTACTATAACCATTTAAAACAGTGAAGAGGCTCCTAAACAAAGCAGTTATTTATTTATTTCAGTCTATGGACCATAATTCCTTACAGACTAGCAACTTAAAATATACATACATACATACTTAATCAATTAAAGTATTAAGAAGACTTTTAAACCTATCCATAGGAAGGGTTAAATCTAGAAAATAGTATAATGAATGGTTCAGTTAATGCATAAATATATTTATGAATACCAATATGAAAAGGATAATAGATACGAAGTAAACGGGTGGGAGCATTAAACTGAATAAAATATAACAACTCAGCACAATCCACAGAATTAATTAAGACACCCTGCAGAAACATTAAAGAGTTAATGTCCCTTCTTGATTTTAACGTTTTTATGGATATAAGCAAACATCTACTATTATAAGACGGAAGCGAACCAGCAAAATTGAAAGAAGTTAATGCAAATTTAGTAAATGACCTCTGAACTTTATCGATACGATTTATGTGGATAGACGCCGTTGGGCTCCAAATGAAAGAAGCATATGGGCATTTCCACAGAAAGGTCCACCTTTTGTCACATCACGTCACCCTCGTTAATTGCTTATTGTTTAAGACCAGTTAGTTAGATTGTTGTCTCATCTGTTATTAAATATACAGCTTCTTACATTCTGTATTTAGTACAAGAATATAAAACAATCTAACTTCATGGTTCTAAAATATAAACAATTTACGACGGTGACGTGATGCAACACAGGGTGGCACTTTCTGTGGAAATGCCCATATTCCAAAAAAATTAACTATGTTTTTGAATATGATTTAAATGGATTTACTAAGATAAAGATTTATTACTTTCTTTATATATGATAAAAATTGTTATCGTTTTGGTTTCTGCATTGCCTTTTAAGTATCTCTGCATAGGACTCTCTTATGAGAAACCAAATATAGTCTCCCATCATTCTCGCAGTATAATGTCCTTTATAGCGATCTTCAATGTTTTTCATTTCCTGATGGAATCATCACTCATAGCCCCTAAATTTTTTGGGAAAATGTCCACGTGTGAAAGAAGGAAATGTATTTTTAATGACATGTTAACGCCTGATTGGAAAACAGAAACGAAATTAAGTCACAAATAATTGAAATTATTGTTTTTTTATCATTACTAATTTTTGAATAATTTTTTAATAGATTTCTTCATAAACTGGATTTTTCTTGTTGCCAAAGAAGTTTTCCACAACCAATTTAAATGATTTCCACGCAGCACCCTCATCCTTTGTTAGTACGTTTTCAAAATTTGTATCATTTATAAGTTTTTTTATGTGAGTGCCATCAAGCACAACCTGCTTCAATTTTCCTATAGAAATGCGCTTAAAAAATGTTGTCATAAAAGCAAAAGCTTTGCTGTCGGGGCTTAAAGCTTTAATGAAATTTTTGAAAACTCCAAGTCAATTGCTTATAGCTATATTCTCAAACCAAGTTACAAGCTATGCACTCGTGGCGTCTTTTTCTCACACGGTATATTTATGTAAATATATTTATTTTTCTTTTTACAAAAATTTAGTCAAACTTTGGTTAATTTTTGATCCACCAACAATTTATTCCAAATGAAAACTGCATAACTGAGACCTAGATGGCGCCTGAACTCGTATCACATTTGAAAGTAAATACAATTAAACGAAAAATAATGCAATTCGTTTGAAAAGATTTATTTTAAACTATAATTTTAGTAGATATTATAAAATGCCACTAGTTTTTATATCCGAACATTTTAGTAATATTCAAACTACTATAGATACTACACTGTATATATCACTCGCAGTGTACATATTTGTAAAATGAGTCAAAAATATCAATTTTGTAACCACCACACACACAGAATATACCACAACTATACAGAATATACGATGTTATATCGGAAGTGAGGAAAACTGCATATATGGGTAAATTCAATAAAATGGTAGTAAACTCCGCATTTATACACCGCTTTTCTCCATTTATGTCTCAATAATTCCGTTGGATTATAGTACACGTATCTAATATTTTTGTAGATTTTAAAGTCGATTTTACGAAGATATTTGAAATTTTTCCGAAAAATTGATTATTTTTCTAAATTGTGCTCAAACGGTTTGATCAAGTGAAGAGATGTATTAGAAAATTAGTATGGGTATTTAATAATCTTTCGATTGTTACCTTAAACTAAATATTCGGAGCATTCGTTCACAAGATATGGGCTAAAGAGTAAACAAACTAGCGCAAATTGGATTTTAACCCTTTAAAATTCAGTGGGGTGATAGATCTGTTTTTAATATTTTTTTCCATGGTTTAGACTAAACTACATCCGAAAAACGTAGCTGCGTTCTTAGGACAAAAGTTTTTTTTTAATTCGTTGCTCAGTGTAATCGGCCTTACATCCTCATTTTTGATCGAAAATATGAAAAATTTAGAAACAATTTATATATCTCGGAAACGGAGCGTCCAATCGGAAAAATAAGTAAGTTTTGGTAGTTTTTAAGGGGTTTTCATATAGTGGAACGCTAAAATAAAAAATGACAGTAACTCGGAAACAGTGTGTCCAATCCCAAAAATAATAACTGTTTTACCTCCATAAGAGGCTTTAACCAATATATGTCTTTAATACGGCATCACTTATTTTTAAATAAATCGCTAACACATACATATGTTTGTTTTAGCGATTTTTGATGTGTTAACATCTATGGCGGCGTATAGGGACTAAATCTATCAAAGTCAGATTTTATGCTGCTGCTAAAACCAGATTTTATGCTGCTGCTAAAACCAGATTTTCTGCGACTGCGAAAGAGAATAATGACGTGTTAAACAAAAATGAGCGAGCAAGAGAGCAATGAAAGAGTGCTGTGGCAGGGGTGAGGCAAACGAAATTGTGTCTATAGCGTATGTATTAACATAATAATGTATGTATGGACATGTGTCTGTTGCTGTTGTTGAACGGAGATATAAAGCATAGCCACGCAAAATTTCATTTGCAACCCGACGTTATGGTGACACACTAATACGTCAGCTACTTCGTACGAAGTATGTGTGATGTTGTGTGTTTGGCTGTTTCGTTGCTGTTGCTATGACCAAACAAATCGAGTCATTTGATGTTCAGCATTGCCCGGTGTATACAAAAAAACTATTATTTTTTATTTTCCAATGTAACCTTTACTAATGTGTTCATAGAAATCGAACAGGTACCGTGTAGCAAAAAGGTGTTAACACATCATCCGTGAGTTCGAACACTCATTGATTTTTTTTATTTAAAAAATGTTAGTTTAACGGGTTTTTAAAAAAGAGATGCCGTATGAAAGGCGTCCACTGATTAAAGGCTCCTATGGAGCCCTATAGAGATTATTATTTTTGGGTTTGGACGAGTTATAGCTATTATTTTATTTTAGCGATTTTCTTATTTTGGTGATTTTTTTTTAAGTCTTCGTATGGAACCAATTCATGAATAACCCTTAGAAACCCGGAAAAATGGGTTATATTTCGACTGAACGCTCCGTTTCCGAAATATGAACATAATGGCGTCTAAGGAATTTGTTTAAAAATAGTGATGCCGTGTTAAAGACATCCATTGGTTACAGCCTCATGTGGAGATAAAACGCTTATATTTTTTGCGTTTGGACGCATCGTTTCCGAGTTATAGTAATTTTTTTATTTTAGCGATTTTCTTCTTTAGGCGATTTAAAAAAATCCATATGTACCATATGAATCGCTAAAATTTAAATTTCTCGAATCAGAAATCGCTAAAACGCCCTTATGCCAATGTCTCGGAAACGGAGCGACCAATCGAAAAAACAAATAATTTTTACGGGTTTCTAAGGGATTTTCATATACACCCAGCGAAATAATTATAAAGGCAGTATATTTTTCTCGGTAATCTCAATGCACTGCATTTTTGGTGTAGAATTTTAATGCATATATGTGTCATGTGGCCGTCGGTGGTGCAATGGTTAGTGTGCGCGGCTCTTGTACATGAGATCCTGGGTTCGAACCCGGCTCTGACCACCTTCAAATTTTCTTTCGGCGGCGGTCACCTCGCATAGTGACGGCGACACTATCGAGTATCTAGCCATGAAAAAGCTTCTCAAATTACCGTTCGAAATCGGTGTAAAACTGTAGGTCCCAATCAGTGAGTGAAAATTGGAAAGCGCACAGCTCAGTGATTGTGAGAAGTTCTCCCCAGTCCCTTCATGGGATGTAATGGGAAACCATTTTTTTTTTTTTTATTTTTATATGTGTCATTAGGTATATTATGTAAGAGAATGTAACAGTTCGATCTCTTTTACATGTTAAATGATAAGTGACGTTGTTTTTTCTGTTTCTGGTGCGAAATATATATAAAGGCAACATGGAAAAGAACCCGAATTCGAACAGTAGGAAATAGGAATTTAAACAGAAGTGTGTTTTCTTTGGTTGTTATTTTGTTGTTTTAAAATTAACGTAGGTCAAATTAAAAAAATAATAATTTATATGGAATACCTGGTGGAAAGTACCTGTGTAAAGAAGAAAAGGGAAAAATTGAAGATTATCATGATGAAGGGCTGTCCAATCGGGAAATTTAGAGGTGATTGAAAAGATTTAACTGTGTCATTGACAATTTTATAAAATAGGGTGTCCAAGATGGACACACAAAACGACCTGGAAGGACACCACTGATCAGTGGCAGTATCAAAAGAGTTTATGTTAAAGAAAACTTCGGCGATAAGGAAATTTTTGCTGAATTGAGCTTGGGATAAGGGTTGCGTCGTGTTCAGCAAATAATGAAACGCGACTTAAAACTGCCATATGGGAAAGAGTATGCAGAACTTGGCCTCATGCCAAGACACGAATTAGACAGATTTAAATTCGCTGAAATATAAATATTTTTGAATGAGATGTAATATTTTCCGATGGAAAACATTTAATTTAGATGGACCTGATGGCTCGGACAAATATTGACGTTCCAGAGATTTTTCCAAAATTATGCGTCAGCGGCGAAATTTTGGCAGTGGCTCCCTTATTGTTTGGGCGGGTATGAGTTATAGAGGAACCACTCCAATATGTTTCGTTTCCACAAAACTGGATTCCGAGTACTATATTCGACTATTGGATTTCGTCTTAGTTAATTCTGGAGAGGAAATTTGTGTCCCAGAATTTATCGCCCAGCAGGACAACGCAACAGTACATCGGTATAAGAAAACTCAAAAGTTTCTAGAGTCCAGAAATAATACAAACTCTCGACTGGCATGCACTTTGTTTTGATCTCTATCCGACAGAGAATCTCTGGCATATTTTACCTACCCAAGTTTACCACCCAGGACGCCGGTTGATGAATATCAAGGGTCGAAGAGTAGCAATGCCAGAAAATGGAAGATAACTGATCCTGCGCATATTCATTCGTTGATAAACTCAATGGCAAGATACTTGGTAGAAGTTATCAGCGATAATGGAGATCAAATATCTTACGAAAATTTTTAGAATATTCAAATAAACCTTGTGCCTTTATAAATATTTCGCACTAGTAATTAGTTTATTTTTGTTGATTCACCTTGAAGAAGTCATACTCAAAGTATTTTTGCTGAAAAGTATTTAATTTTGAAAGGACTAATTCAATATAAAATAAAAACTTGGAAATTCCTCACAACATTTGGAAAATACAAAAAATGGTGTTGCCTTTATATTTATTTCGCGGGGTGTAGTGGTTCAAATCGTATGGATTAATTTTTTTTTTCAAAAATCGCCAAAATAAGAAAATCGCTAAAATTAAACATGGCTATAACTCAGAAACGGTGCGTCCAATCGCAAATATAATGACTTTGTTAACTCCGTAGGAGCCATTGACCAATGGATTTGCAAAATGTTAGTTTAACGGATTTAAAAAAAGTAATGCCGTATGAAAGGCATCCATAGGTTGAAGCCTCCTACGGAGGTAAAATATTTATTATAGCCACAACAGTTTGGACGCACCGTTTCAGGTATAGCTATATATGTATTTTCTTATTTTGGCGATTTTTTTAAAAAAAAAGTCGTCCATACAAATTGGACTACTTTATGAAAAGCCCTTAGAAACCCTGAACAATAGGATATATTTCAATTGAATGCTCCGTTTCCGAAATATAAAGGCGTTTTAGCGTTTTTTATTGGAACCATTTTAGTTCTCGCGATTTGTTTTAAATAAAAAGTGATGCCGTCTTAAAAACATCCATTAGTATTATTTTTGCGATTGGACGCACCGTTACCGAGCTACAGCCATGATTTTATTTTAGCGATTTTAAACAAAAATCCATACGAATTGGGAAACTTTATGGAAATCCCTTAGAAGCCCTCAAACATTAGTTAATTTCTCGATTCGACGATCCGTTTCCGACATATTGAAACTGGCCGAAACGTCACTTTGAAATCATATCACTATAATTGGAAAACCTTTTACACTACACCACTACAGGACAATTTGATATCCAGAACTAAAACTCGATTGACAGACCACACTTACTTATTTTTGCTTGTGGCTTCGACGAAATATTTCAGTTCTTGCAACCAAAACTGAATTACAAATCAATTATATTTGCACACAATTTGGTGATACGGTACACAATTATTGGTAAACGCTACTGAATAATGTGATAGTCCAAGGAACCGCCAAATTTTAGTTGGCTGTAAATATAGTTGTGACGACGAATCTCTTCTCCTTGTGCATATACCGATATCGATCAAAATTTTCCGAATGATTGTCGAGTATATAAAGGTGAAACAAACATTTTTTTTAATTTATACCCTCTTAGGCTTGTAACTCCTATAGTCATGCGTCGCAGTAACTTTTCCACCGCACACTGGTCCCAAATAAAGTTTGTTTTAGAATAAATTCGAATAATGTAGATAGAGACTTGTAGTTTTGTGTGTTTGTAAGCCATGCCAAAAATATGAAATTCACAATTTTTTGCGATTTTTGCGATGGCTATAAAAGCTGCTAAAGAAAAACATATGCTTGTTGGTAAACAAAAAAATTTATGTTTCAAATTTCAAATGACATATGAGGAGTGCAGAATCAAAACTCACTTTTGACACTGAAATTTTTTTTACACGACAGCACAATAACTGATTTAGCCTAGTGCGCTGATAGCAATACCGCCGCAAACTGTGTCAACCTGTTAAGTAGGACCAGTAGAAGCTGACCTAGAAATATTTTTTGTCTCCGACCCGGCATACGGTTCCGATGCGGTATAGTATTATAAATAATAATGTAAGTAATGTATTATAAAAAAAAATAAAAAACATTAGGTTGTAAGCTTCAAACGATTAAATCCGACTGCTCTTCTTGAACCGCACACACATCATCAATATCTTCACTATCATCCACTTCAGCTGATGTATTCAAAAGATGAACGAAAAACTCCAATTTTCTCCAAAATGTTTTTTTGTTATCACATTTGTAAGATCAGCCTTCTTTTCCTCCGAGATGAGGTTCGTTTTTGTTATTTCGGTAAAAATAAGATCATTCAAGCTTCTACCTTTTTTACAATACAGGGAAAAAGGTACGCCAATGTCGTGTTCGTAGAACAGCTCCCCTTCAATGTAATTTTTTTCGAATTGGTTTTTTCTATCAAGAGTCCTTTTATCTTCGAGATTGAAAAATTCCACGCAGCAACTGGCTAAAATCTCTTTCATGATAAATGCCAAACCAGGATCTGCTTTCCAGAGGTTCATGCCAGATCGTCATAATGCATCGACCCTTTCTTTTATAGCTAAATTCTTATTCAGATATTGTTTTAGATGGGGATTTTCAATCAAAAATTAACATGTGCTCTTTTCCTTGGACTTTTTCGAAAAGGTTAACATATTTTTCGGACCTTTTTCATAAGTGGTCTAATGTGGGATTTTCCTGTAATGCCATTTCTTATTCTTGCTAAACTAATGCCGACAGGTTATAATTCTTCATCATCTCCTAAAGAAGATAAAAAAACGGTCCCAGCAAAATATTGCAGGAACCATGAATGTACATGTTTGCAAGCATTGTTTTCTTGAATTGAAGATCTGTTGCTTTGTTGTTGTCTGTCACCAGGCCCGTACGCAGGATTTTACGTTGGGGGGGGTTTCATGAAATTTTGATTTCAAAAAAAAAAAGTATCTTGAAAATTTCGAATTAGTTAAGGTGAATGTTAAAATTAAGTATTATTTGCTCTACAAGTCGAAATTGTTTAGACAGATAATTGTATTTTAAGGCTTTTCAAAATTTGTCTAATTCATTTGGTTCATGATATGTTAATTGCGTACTCGTTGGAAAAAATCAATAACCGTAATACGTGATCAAAATTGCCATGCTTTTTTATTTATTTATTTATTTATTTTATTTGCAACTTACATTATTTTTCTTTCAACAATGCGATTCTTCGAGGTACCAAAAAAAATTCTTTTAATACTGATTCTACATTGACATGAATATTGCGATGGATGTTTAAGGCAGCAAGTCCATTCAGACGATTTTCTTTCATCGTTGACCGCAAGTACGTTTTCAACCGTCGCAAAGTAGAAAACGACCGTTCGTTTCCTGACGTGGTAACAGGCAAAACGGCCATGATTCGGAGCATTTTATTGACATTTGGAAAAGCTTCCGGCCTACAAATATCGAGAGCTTCTAAAGAATTCAGAATATTTACATTTTCAATTCGTTTACGCCAAATTTCAACCTCGCTTATCCATGCTTCTGGAAATTTATCGTGCAAAACTGATTCGAACGTTTCAAACAATTTGAAACATGAAAGTCTATCAAAATTTGGAACTTTTTTGGGAAACAAGCAAGCAAAGTTGGATAAAATGTGTCTCTGTTTCAAAAAACGATCCTGCAAATGTGTGACAAATAGATCCAGGTATGGGATGTAGATCCCAATTCGAAAATAATCCTCAGCTCGCTCGGCCATGACGTTGCAGCGCTGGGTTTGTTTTCGAGCGAGTCTTGGTGTTTTGAGCTCAATATCGTGTTCAGCACAAACTGTAACAACAGTTTCAAAGATTTTCTTGAAAGTCTCTGTCGCGTTTTCTCTTCTGGCCATCAGTACTTCCTTCGCAGCGTCTGCCAACTCGACCGCTTCTCCTAAATCCTGATTCACAGTTTGTAAAACTCGACTCAAGGATAATGTAAGAGAATGAACCGATTGAAGAACGTGCAGAGTAACCTAAAACAAAAAAAAAATATTGACATGAGTTGAAAAACTTCCAGAAAAAGAAATTGCTTATAACGAGTTTTTATGTCTAAAAGTGAGATATAAAAACTTTGTTCGACATTATATGACTTCCGGTTTTTTAAAATAACGCATTTTAGTTGTAAGGATTTTGATAGTATTGTTTTCAAAAATCTACCTCGTTAAAGATATATAAGCTACTTCGTTGTTTCACACCCTGCAATAAGTTTTGGCATATTTTCGAATGTTCTTACCTGAAAAATGAGCGTTTTAATAGCCGACAGTAATTGAAAAGCTTCAGACGATGTTGAGTCTTTCCAAGTGGTTGAAATCTCTTCTAATGAATCGATGACAGCTGGCTGCAGATAGAGATACGTCGCCACTGATTCATGCTGCTGTACCCATCTCGTAGCACAAAAACTCTTCAATTTTTTTTCCCGGTTAGATTTTCATTCAATTCGATTACTTTTTGAAGAACAAGTTGTCTCTTTGGGTATTTGAAGAAGTTGTAAATGCTTTGAATCGTACCCAAACAGTTCCGAATTTCAGTAATGCTACAGGTATTATTTACAGCCAAATTAAAGCTGTGGGAAGCGCAATGTGAATAAAGAGCCAAAGGATATTTTTCTCTGATATAAGCTTGAGCTCCATGCAATTCGCCACTCATCGATCTTGCTCCATCATACCCTTGTCCAAAAAAGTGAGATAGGTCGATCCCACAAGATTCAAGGTAATCAAGTAATGTTTGAGACAATCCTTTTCCAGTAAAGTCTTCAACAGGAGTAAAAGTCAGGAAGTCTTCGCAAATTTTATGAGCACCTTCATCGTAATGTAGATATCTGACGCAAATGGACATTTGCTCTATTCCTGAAATGTCTGAGGTTTCGTCAGCCAATATTGTGAAGGCCCGTGATTTATTGACTCTCTCGATTATTTGTTGTTGGATCTGTGAGAAGCAAAGAGCTATCAATTCGTTCTGAATGCCACTGCTCACGTACATCGCGTTTTTGTGTGTGCTCTCTATCTGGTTTTGAAGTGTAATATCACCTTTAGCTCGGTACCTCAACAGTGCACGGAAATTTCCATCGTTGACCAATGGTTCATCTAATGAAATCTTCCCTGTGTCACCTGATCCACGAAGTGCTAGTCCTTGACGACCGCATAAAATGATCGTTTCGATTA
The DNA here is from genome assembly GCA_963931995.1 of Phaonia tiefii. NCBI lineage: Eukaryota > Metazoa > Arthropoda > Insecta > Diptera > Muscidae > Phaonia > Phaonia tiefii. Next base: position 213,494,901 of record OZ008368.1, read on the forward strand.
TTGGAGATAATGCGCTTTTACTTTTTTCAATAAAATCGTGTTTTTGTTTTGACAATTGCAAGTCGACTGCCAACCTGTTTCCTTCTTCGATGTCAGCTTTCATAGCTAATTTAACAACTGCTGCTTTATGGTACTCCAAACTCTGATGTTTCCTGAAAGTTTCTAATGCCTTCTTCCAATTTTTGAACGGTTTTAATACCAATTGACCCAAAGCTTGACGTCCAACTCCTCCTTCCTTTACAGAAAACAGTACGCAGCACTTGCAGAAAGCAGCATCTTCTTTTGCTGAGTAATCAAAGTCATACACAAAATTCAACACAACAAAATTTTTTTCAAAGATAATTTTCAGGGCGGAATCTGTAAAAAATTTAAAATTTCGTTCAATGGGGGGGGTTTGAACCCCCAAAACCCCCCCCTTGTATACGGGCCTGTCTGTCACGTTTCTGTTTTCAGCAGTTTTCAACAAACAAATCCATATTTGGGCCACAAAACCATATATTATAACCTATTAATCATTTTGTCTCTAACATGTATTATTGTGTTTGGACACAATTATACTATATTTGCGACAAGCAAAAGTTTTTTTTAAATAAAACAAACCCGGTTTTCGATACCAATGAAATTCTTTATTCCTGTGAAAGTACGTTCGATGCCATTATGTATGGAACTCGATTTCTTTTGCATGGCCACCACGGGCACGCTTGCAGAAGTCCAGACGCTGAACCCAATTTTCGACGGTTTTCAAGCATAAATCGGCCGATACTGCTGCAATTTCACGTTCGATATTCGTACGAAGTTCATCAATCGTCGCTGACTTGTTGGCATAGACCATAGACTTGACGAGATAACACGTTCACCAAACTTGGTTTCCAATAAATTGATTGTGGTATTCGCTGTGTGGCTTGTGGCGCCGTCCTGTTGGAACCACATGTCCTCCAAGTCCATATTATCCAATTGGGGCCAAAAATATTCGGTTATCATTGAACGGTAGCCATTCGCATTCAGAGTAATGTGCCGGTCTTGATCATAACGGAAGAAGAACGGCCCAATGGCGCCGCCGGCCCATAAACCGCACCAAACCGTAATTTTTTCGGGATGCAATGATGACTCATGGATTACGTGTGGATTGCTGTCTGACCAATAACGCACATTTTGCTTATTGACGAAGCCATTCAGCCAGAAATGAGCCTCATCGCTGATTGTTGAGGCCTGTTAAAGTTGGCCTCTTAATGTTGAGGCCACTGACTCCAAATTTCGGTAGTAAATTTTAATAATTTCGACTCGTTGTTGGCTCGTATATCTTTCCATGATGAAATGGCAAACCTTACTGAAGATAAATGTCAAAAGAGCGGGAAAAAATATGGCGTCGCTTGCTGTCCCTATCGATTTACTTTTGTAGCGTCTCTGTTGAAAAACCCTTACGTATGGGTTCTTCATGCCCCCGAAAAATAAATTTTGTTCGTTCACATAACCACTTTAGCGAAAATGGGTTTCGTCGCTCATTTTGTATACGGTTTAAAAACCATGACAACGACAATGATATTCACGCTGCCTTAAAACATCAGACCGAAAAATGGTCAAATAAGCAGTGACCATAATTCCCCGTTTTTTTTTGGCTCCATTGCTTGTTGTCAGCTAATTTTCGATCTATCTGCGCCTTAAAGGTCGAAACACAATGACATTAGTACCAGTTGCAACAATTATTTCACATCCACATTATATATCACTACTTTGGCCCACCCTGTATGTTGTAATAAAACTTTGAAATCGAAGAAATATTTTTCATGTTTTTTTTTTGCTTCGGTATAGCTGAAAGATTAACACCAGAATTAACAAAATATTAAAAAAAGTAAATTTTCAAACGTCTGCAATGAAAGTATGCAGAGCAAATCGCAAATCTGAAATCAAATGCCTCAATGAGTTATTTGTCAGGAAGTCCAAACTTTTATTCGTATTGGTATAAGCGTGACATAAAAAATTAATTCAAGTGCACCTATTTTGCTATTATTTCCCAGCGTCATTAGCATGAATCCCATTTTAACATAAACAAATTATTGGCCAAAATATATTGTAAATGCAAACTTTAGCACTAGGTAGGGACCCATATGTAGCTTTGAAAAACGATTTGACATTTGGGTCAGAATTTTTAATATCGACCTAAGAATTTTTTTTTTGCTCGAAATGTTAAAAAAACGTTTCTAAATTATCATAGAAATGATCGCTTTCATTTATTTTTTTGATTAATTTGTTTTTGTAATTTTTATGGGGAGTTCAAAAATATAAAATGAGCAAAAAATCGTTTTTTAGGTTTTATGAAAAAGGTTGCTGTTCTGACAAGGATTGGCCGATTTTTACGAAATTTGTGTCATATTAAAGAGAACACAACAAACTATATTCTGTTATTAATTTTTTTTGTTTTTGTTTTTTATAAATTTTTTTTTTTATAATTATTTTAAAAAAATAAATTTAAAAAAAAATAGTAAGCTCCGATTTCATTCAAATTTTATAGAAATTTGCGCGCAAGTCCAACGATTCTAAAACAGTAATCAGATGTTTGGGATTCTCATAATTGTAAAAGTTATGGGCAAAACACTGTCGTAGGTCCCCATAAAAATTACAAAAACAAATTAATCAAAAAAATAAATGAAAGCGATCATTTCTATGATAATTTAGAAACGTTTTTTTAACATTTCGAGCAAAAAAAAAATTCTTAGGTCGATATTAAAAATTCTGACCCATTTCCGTCATCATTTATTGAATACGCACTGCAAGATATCTCAGCCTCTGCTATTAAGTAAAAAATATGGTTTTCAGTACAATCTTACGTTCATACAATATCGTATTCTAGTAGTTTGCTTAATTTCCTGTGGTTACTCTACTGCAAATTCATTTTAACTCATTTCCATACAGAATAAAAAAAACCTGTTGCGGTTGTTAGTTACAAGTCAGTCTGGTTTTTAGTTCAACATGCCCAACTAAAATGGCTCAGGCCTGGCTGGCACTGATTGCGTTTTACTTTGTGTGGAAAAAACGTGAATTTGCAATAACACAACATTGAAATACAATGAAGCCCTTCTCTTCGTCATAAAAAAAAATTTCCATGGCACCTATGAATAATGTATTTGGGAATAAACAAAAGTGTGGCATACCATTAAAACCCGATTAAAGTATAACCAAATAAAAAGTATATACATATGTATATATAACAATATATTGGCAGTGCTCCGTTGTAAGAAAATGTGTTCCCTTACCCGCGAAACTACCCAGTAAACATTGCGGAGGCTCGAATCGTAGTAGTCATATCAGATTTTCTTGAGTTCTGTTGGACTAAATAGTATTGCTGCCAAATTTTCTAAACATTTTAGCAATTTTGAAAATCAGTACTAAAATATGGATGTTGTTATATCACCCTGACAGAAAGTACGAGCTTGATTGCTGTTAGAGTGTTCAAGACCGAAACCGAAAAACCGGTTAACTGGTTATTTTGTAAATAACCGAAAACCGGTTATTGAACATCGATTAACCGGGTTTTACACAATTTGTGTTAAATATCTTTACGAAAATTAGTAAAAAATATATAACCTCCACATATTAATGCATTTTTATAATTAAATTTAAATTTCAGGATGATTTTACAATATGAATAACAAATACATAATCTAAAATAGTATATAAATAAATTGTTTACACTGTTTTTACGCTAATTCCATTCAATTCAGTTCAATTCAATTCAATTCAATTCAATTCAATTCAATTCAATTCAATTCAATTCAATTCAATTCAATTCAATTCAATTCAATTCAATTCAATTCAATTCAATTCAATTCAATTCAATTCAATTCCATTCCATTCCATTCCATTCCATTCCATTCCATTCCATTCCATTCCATTCAATTCAATTCAATTCAATTCAATGCAATTCAATGCAATTCAATTCAATTCAATTCAATTCAATTCAATTCAATGCAATTCAATGCAATTCAATTCAATTCAATTCAATTCAATTCAATTCAATTCAATTCAATTCAATTCAATTCAATTCAATTCAATTCAATTCAATTCAATTCAATTCAATTCAATTCAATTCAATTCAATTCAATTCAATTCAATTCAATTCAATTCAATTCAATTCAATTCAATTCAATTCAATTCAATTCAATTCAATTCAATGCAATTCAATTCAATTCAATCCAATTCAACTGGATTCAATCTATACAATTCAACCCTAACTAATCTAAGATACTATACACGTAATTCAGTTCAATTCTTTTTCTGTTCGCAAGAAAAACATGCTTTAATTTTAATCGATTTTTAATAAAAGGTAATTCTGTAAGATGAGAGGGACATATTTGTTGTTTGTTATTACAAGAAATGTGTAAATGATTTACACGTTTGTCAGCTTGTACCTTATATGTATGTATTCATGCACAGAGAATAAGCAGCTCAATTGGATATTCCAACTAAGAGTGGCACAACAATCTATGAAATTTTTTGTTTTTTGTCGTTTTTTCGTTTTTTTTTTGTTTTTTTCTTTTTTTCGTTTTTTTCCGTTTTTTCCGTTTCTTTCGTTTTTTTCGTTTTTTTTGTTTTTTTTTTTCAAAAAGTGAGACAGAGTCAGTGAATCAGCGATGAGCGTAACTCTTTAGGAAGATATGTTTTTTTTAAATTTTATGAATAGTAATGCTCATACAGTAATGACGTATATAGCTGCCATTGTTCTCATCTATCATTTGCTTTCACACTATTTGACACAAATTGACGTACACCAGGTGGAATTACAAAAATTGTTAACTTAAATTTTTCATGTCGTTTTGATGAAAAACTGAGAAATTAAAACGTATTTTGGACTTTTTTGTTATATTTTATTGTTAGTATATATTCGTGGTATATTTACACAAAAATTTTAACGTACAAAACGATATGCCGTTGCTGATTTATTGTTGGATTGTTTGAGCCATTGCCTATATCTGGTATTATTAAAGCAATACTTTCCAACATCCAACCGCCCATCTGCAACACACCAAATGTCATCAATATACTGAGACAGTTGACGTCTCTATACGTCATTATTCTATGGCAAGGATCCTTTTTTACGGTTAAATGAAATACAACTCTCAAATATTATTTTATGTTGATTTTGAATTAATTTTTCTACAAAAATTTAAATCTATTGTTTCCATGCAAAACGAAAAAACTGAATCGAAACCGTGAATAAAACCGAAAATTAACCAGTTTCACCCGTTTTTTTAATTTTTCCGAAAATGTGATTTTTCGAATAAACCGAAAGCCGGTTATTCGAAAATCTCGGTTTGGTGAACACTCTAGTTGTTGTATAGAATGACAATCAGGGGTAGTTTCAATATGAAAGCGTAATTTCCCCCCTCGTAATACACCTATTTTTCTGACGAGGGTTTTGCCTTTATCGATGATTGGAATATCCAGTTTATTTTGGATTTGGCATTCAAAACCTCGATAAAAGCAAAAATATCCTCCGTGAAATCGAGATTCAAGACTATGTCAAAGAAAATGAAGAAATTTTTATCAATTTATTAACTTAAACAGATGGAGTTGAAATATATACGGTATAAGCTGTTGCTGATGATACAGCTGCTTTAACCGTCAATGAAGACACCATAGAGTGAAGTATCTCCATTTAAAAATGTATCGATAATATCTCACTTTGGCTAAATGATTGGAGGATCAAAGTCAATGAATCAAAATCAGTCCAAGCCACATTTACTCTCAAACATGACACTTGCCCTACCATGCCCCTAAATGAAGCAGAAATACAACAGGCAGTAGAAGTAAAATATCTTGGAATACATCGTGACAAACGACCCACATGAAGAAAACTTATACATACAAAAAGAATGACTCTCGGGATACAATTGAATATATGCAATTCTATCATTAACTACAGATTTCCACTCTCGCTAGAAAACAAACTACTGATTTACAAATGTACACGCAAAGAAAATCTCTGATAACTGAAATTCGTTTGGGGAATATAGTTGTGAGAAACGAACTTCTGTTAAGCCATACATGTCATTTCGTTTGGGAGAAACGAAAAATCTTTGCAATAATCGAATTATTAGAGTTGTAGTTACTCCAAATTTAAAAAAAAAAACGTTCGCGAGAACTTAAAAACTTTTGCAGTAAATGAGTGTATGCTTATGTGTGTATGCCAAACCAAACGTGTGGATAAAGACTGTGTATACAGCCGACAGAATGAGAGAATAAGATAAATTTACGTTCTTCGTAATCTGTGCTCTTATTAGAAAAATGGCTAATTTCAGTTATCGCAAACGTTTTTTAAATTTGCGGCAAATACAATTTTGTACTCGGTTGATGCAAAGGAGAACTCGTTTGCAACAACATAATACACATTTGCGATATATGAGTTTATTTGGGAGAACTACATGAACGGTTGCGAAGTTGTCATTTCCTTTAGGCTAAGAGGTCATGTTTTCTCCAGTTAGTGAAAAAAATGTAATAGCCGCGGGTGGGATTCGAACTCACATTCGCTGGACGATCGTTTCGATGTATGTGAAGAATCATAGAAGAAGACATCCCACGGAGGTGATCAATTTATTATTTTTGCGATTGAACGCACCGTTTCCAAGTTATAAGTATTTTTGATGTGTTACCATATATAGGCAGGGGTAGAGCAATCTATCAAAGTGAACACATGCAAACAACACACAGCGTTAGCATCACATATCGTAGTCTTTGCCTGAAAATAAGTGTGATGGTATAGATATAGCGGCAGGGAACAAACAAGTAGGTCGTCGCCGTCATGGAACGAATTGTATGACTCAAAAGCACTGGCGACATCTGGAGAATGATTCAAAACACATTACTCTCTTTTTGTCATAACCTTATCCATTCACAATTTTGATGTGAAGCATTGATTCCTTTTGAAATATTTATGCGTTTTTTATTGTTTTATGTAATATCATTGTCGAATAAGACCCGTTTGTGCTCTTTTACTCAGACTCTCTTCATGAGAGCGGAGTGCAATAATATCTCTATACTATTCAGTACTTTTTGTCGTCGCTCTGTGTATGACAAAGCAATAACAATTATTTCAGTGAGCTAAATATTGATTTTTATTCCGTTGTATGCTAAAAAACTTCGGTTGTTTGCGATTCAAGAAATTTTACTCTAAATTTACGAAGAATCAGGCTTTACAAACTTTAAAATTGTGTTGAAAGTAAGTTGAATTTATTGCATCCTTATAATTTTTTCCTCAAAACTTTTGATGCACATACATACCAACATGACACATGCCCCATTTCCCTATCCTTACAATTTTGAATATATAATGGAATTATATTAAAATTTTCCAAAATGTGAAATTGCACCTTGTTTTTCGTCAAGTGCATTGCGGGACATGAAGCGGTTAATTGTTTTTTTGAAATTTTGTGTGTGTAGTCTACTTGACCGTTAGAACGATTTTCTTTCAAACCAAATCCTGTACCTTAAACGAAATAATTCGGCCTGATCTAGTGTGCACATTTGTTTGGGAGGAACATGGGCGTGCCGAAGTAGTTAATTTATAATTACACAGTATCTTTTCACAAAATATGGGAGATATCGTTGACGATCAACCGGAAAGACTCCAACCTTTATACGGGCGGTACAACAATGGGTGCGGCAAAGAGGTCCATTTGTAATTACGAAGTAGCGCTTGTCACAAAACATACCCCAGTCCAAATTTGATTCATATCGGGTTTGTTTTACAGGAGATGTCGTGTCGATTGTGTCGCCAAAACTATTGTATGGGACGTACCAGAAATTATTTCACTGCAAAATTGACCTGAAAAATATCTGTGTTGACGACATACATACATGGGGCAAATTAATTATATGACAATTATTATTTATAGTGTAATTTGAAGAGTTACTCCAAATGCAAAGCCCAAAAATGTAAACACCATTCGCAATTGTATTTATTTTCAAAGCATTTAGTTCATATCTGGCAGTTTTGGATTTCGAATATTTTATACAGTACAGGTTTATGAATTTGAAAGTACTACGCTACATATCGAAGCCACAAACCTCTACATATAAAATCCTTTAAAAACAGAATTGCCAGTAGTCATACAAATTCAAAATAATTAAAAGCATTCCCATATTTCAGTACAATTGGCATCCGATTCCACAACTTTCATTTGCATTACCTGAGCAAATCCAAATTCAAACGGTTGTAATTGCCATTACGAACAATTATAATTATTTTGCATTTCCATTAGATAAAGTAATGCGAATGAAAATCCAATGCAAATTTAATAAATCCATGTCTGGTTGACGACTATATTTTTCTGTTTTAAATTTCCTTCTTTTAAACTAAAAATCAATTTTGTTTAATAAATTGAATAGAAGGTGACAACATTTCTTTCTGCAATTTGATTTTTCGTTAAATTTTTCTTAGAAACATTAAGATGTTGCTCGTTACATGTTGCTGTAATTTCGTGTGAATACCTGACAGACAGAAACATGCATCTATATTTGGCAGATATTTCTTTTTGGTATGGAGATTTGTAGATTTTCTCAGGAGATGTTGAACTTAGTACCTTAGGTCTTAACCGTTGAACCTGCACGCTGAAACCAAATGGCCTCTGTAACATATTCTCCCAAACATGTTCTGCAGAACCATGTATATGTTTGGAACACATTTCAACCATTTATATGTTTTCAAGTCCCAAACTCAGGTGTATTTAAATGCAGACATTAACACGTTTACTAACAAATATTTATGCTTTTACGTGAAAACATTTGAGTGCTTCATCCCAAACATCCATGTACTTACGTGGAAGCATTCGAATGTTTCCCCCAAACCTCCATATAATTACGCGGAAACATATGCGTATTTTCTCTCAAACATAATAATATTTAGAAGCGAATTATTCTTTCTTTCTTTATTTATTATAATTAAAAAAAAATAATTAATACAAAAAATTAAAATATTTAAAATAACCCTTTTTACATTTACCTGCTGAATGCATTTCTTTTTTATGAAATGAGAATCTGCTGCTCTTTTGCTTCTCCTTTCTTTGTTGTCTCTTACGTTTTTGTTTTCAGAAGGTGTCATGCAAGACAAGCGTGGTACTTCTGTTTTTTATTATATTTCACAAATGGTCCGCCATACCGATTCTTTCAGTAGGGGCTCGGACAGAAAAAGAGTTTCACGTTGTTGCCCTTTCCAGTTTCTTTCCTCAAAATCGTTTCTCACTTTGGTAGAACACATACACAAAACCCATCACAAACCATTTAACCGTCCGAGCGTTTGTGTACTCTTTTGTCACTGATCAAGGACTTTTGCTATCCTCTGTCCGATGAACCATTGACGACTGAATACACTAAATTAAAACGTAATACATCACGCACATTCAGGAATATTTAAGAATCACTCACTGAGAGAATAATTCAAAGACACTTAAAAGTTTTACACACTCATTGCCCCTATTTTATTCTCTCATTGCCCCTATTCTCTCATTGCCCCTATTTTATTCTCTCGAGAGAGCATAAACAGTGCAAAAAACACGGCTGTATTTATATCACAAACACAGACATATTTGGGCCGCAAGCACATGTGTTATAACATATTAATCACTGTTTCCCAAACATGTAATATTGATTAGCAAACACAATGCGTTTGGCCACAAGTATTATATATTTGCGAAAAGCCCCACACACTTGTGATATTTGCATCCAAACAATAAAAAACTAAAGATTGTTCAGCGTGTTTGGACTGATTTTCCACACCATACAAGAGAAAATATAGCAAGCATTATAGTGAAAAATGAGACATTACGATGAGCTATTGTGGATGTGAAATTATAGTCGGACGGATGGAAAACTTTATATCCATCCGTACGACCCTAATTTAATATCTTCTATGCTTCTTTGCTCTATTTGCAAATGTTATATTCGGCCAAAAACGATTACACCAACTTGTCTCCGTAAGATGTTTATAATTAAAGTCGATGACAACCTTGGCCTAAATTTCACTGAAAATTATAACGTCTGGAACCGATAATATCAAGGTTGTTTGGTACACTTTTAAAAGCTATATCGAAACGAAACGTAGCTTATGTCTTCTAAGGCTTGTGACCTCTAAGGGGTTCGCATAAAGTGCAAGAATTTAAAAAAATCCCCCAAAGAAGAAATTTGCTGAAATGGCTATAACGCTGCGTCCAATCGAAAAAATTAAAAAAAATTATATCTCCATTGGATACTTTAACCACTGGATGTCTTTAATACGGCATCACTTTTTAAACAAAAATCGCTAAAACTCGAACTTTGGACCATTTTACGAAAATCCCTTAGAAACGCTCAAATATCAGTTACTTTTTCGATAGGATGTTCCGATAACGAGATAAAAAAAAATAAAATGGTTTCCCATTACATCCCATGAAGGGGCCGGGGAGAACTTCTCACAATCATTGAGCTGTGCGCTTTCCAGTTTTCACTCACTGATTGGGACCTACAGTTTTACACGGATTCCGAACGGTATTTTGAGAAGCTTTTTCATGGCTATATACTCGATAGTGTCGCCGTCACTATGCGAAGTGACCGCCGCCGAAATAAATTTATTTATTTTTCTTGAAGGTGATCAGAGCAAGGTTCGAACCCAGGATGTCAAGTACAAGAGGCGCGCACACTACCCATTGCGCCACCGACGGCCGATAACGAGATACAGACATATTTTTTATAACATATCTTCGATCTAAGATGGGGATGTGTTACCCCGGGTAACTTATTGCCCATCCCCGTGGACAGCATGCACCACGTGCGCGAAGAATTACTCGTTTGGCTGATTATTTCGTCAGATGTCACAATTAGTGGTCAATCGGCTCCGTTCTGCTCACTCGGTCGAGGATATTGCTTTATGGCCAAGGACGTCCGATAGATTTTTTTTATGTTGTACTAGATTAGGAGTTTATACTTTTATAATTGCTGGTTGATCTTCTAATTCTAATTATGCTTTATTAGGAGGATTACGAGCTGTTGCTCAAACAATTTCTTATGAACTGAAGGTGTTCCCCTGTAAAGTGCGATCTGTTTAAGCGAGTTTAACTTACGTGCAAGCTCTGTTCAAACTGGTGCAAGATGAGGATAATTTCGTATCCAAAATCATATTGAGTGACGAAGCCCATTTCCACTTAAGTGGTTAATGCAATAAATAAAATTTGAGTTTCTGGGTCATGGAAAATCCACATGAAATGCTTTATATAGCCATTATACGAGTATCCCCTCAAAGTTACAGTTTGGTGCAGCATTGGTAGTGAAAAAGTGATTGGCCTTTACCGCTACAGACAGCTGTTGTACGAATTATTTTATGCCGCGAATTGCTGAATTGGGTGTCGAGCGGGATGGCACAACCGCTCACACAGCCTGGGAAACGATAGAGATTTGAGAGATTTTGAAGCACCGGGCCGGGTTCTTTGAAGAAATTGATTACGATAACGAGGCGGAAACCAAATTTTGGTCACACTCGTATTAAAGTGTACACGCTGAAAAATCAGTCTTTTTGTTATTGTTTGGATTCAAATATAACGTATTTGTAGCATGTCGCAAATATACTATACTTGTGTTCAAACATATTGTGTTTGCTCTTTAATGCAACATGTTTGAAACACAATGATTATAAGGTTATAAAATACGTTTTTGAGACCCAAATGTGGCTTTGTTTGTTGATAGCCACTGAAAACAAAAACTAAACAAACAACAAAGAAACAAAATTACATGAGGTGTCAGGGGATACCCGGTTGGAACGAAGTTCCTTTCGCTATATATTATGTACTAGTTAGTTCCAACACATCTAAGGCGCCTGTTGAAAAATACTATAATTTAAATGGATCTTTAAGAAAAGATACGTTTTGTAAAATGATAAACTTTTTCTAAGAAATTTTTTTTGAATGTATTTTTTAAAAATATATACATTTTTAGGTCCGTTTTGTAAGAATATGTATTATATTTTCCCGAAAAGGTCCTTCATTTAATGAGAGGTACTTCTTTTATTAAAAGCTAATGTTTTTTTTAAGAAAGGGTACCATTTTTATGAAGATGTACTTTATCTAAAAAAAAAGCCCAAGTGTATGCATTTGTTTTACAAAGAAGTAAATTTTTTGAGAACAGGTACTTTTTAAAGAAGTTGTACTCTTTTTAGAAAAAGGTTATTTTTTTTTTAAGAAAATGTGCTTATTTTCAGAAATGCTACTTATCTCAAGAAAAGAAAAGAAAAGGTATTATTTTATTTTTGAGAAAAGGTACTTTGAAGAAAAGGAATGTTTGCTAGGAAAGGTATTTTTTTAAGAGAAGTTATTTTTTTTGAAGAACAGGTCTTTTTAAGAAAGGGCATTTTTTTAGAATTGGTCCTTTTTCAAGAACAGGTACAATTTTAAGAGTAGGTTCTTATCTCATGAAAAGTTATTTTGTTTTACTTATAAGGTACTCTTTAAAGAAAAGGTAGTTTTTTAAGGAAAGGCAATTTGTTGTAAGATAATGTACTTTTTTAAGGAAGGGTACTTATTTAGAAAAAAATACTTTTTTTAAGAAAAGGTACTTTTGTAAGAAAATTTACTTTTTGAAGCACAGGTACGTCTTTAAGATAAGGTATGTTTTTTAAGAAAAGGTACTCAGTTTAGGAATATGAGTAGGTATTTTTTTGTGAAAATTTCCTTTTATTTAAGAAAACGCACTTATTTAAGAAAGTTTTATTTTCTTAAATTTCTTTTACTTTGGCTCTTCTAAATCTACTTTTTATTCGGTGCAAACTACAATATGTAATAAACAGGCTCCACCTAGAAAATTTCCCATTAAACTACAAATTTCTCCCATATGTTGTTAGTCTAGACACAAACCAATCCAAAAGTAAGAATGTAAGACTAAGTGTGCTGCCAAATATAATTCCATGCTCGGGGTTGTATTTCGTGGATTTGCCAGTCTTGCACTTTGGCTTTTCTAAATTTACATTTTATTGGGTTGAAAACTTCAATATTTAATAAACAGGCTCCACCTAGAAAACTTCCCGTTAAACCAAACCAAAGCAAAAGTACCCAATATAGTTGATAATAATGGATTGTAATAAAGTAGTTAAAAAAAGTTGTTTAAAATTTTTTCATTTAGCCCCCATCCCGCAACGTGCGATAAGGAACTTCGTTCCAAAAAGGCAACAGATCTTCAATTCATGATAACAATGCTTGCAAACATGTACATGCTTCCTGCAATATATTGCTGGGGCCGTTATTTTTCAGCGTGTATGCATGACTTGCAGGATAGGCAGTTGTTAGTTACTGCCTTTCATTTTTATAAAATTTAAAAAAAAATAACTTTGAAATCACCGATAAATTTATAGTATTAGTGTTGGGCTAAGATGTAATATCTCATACAAGACGCTACATAATTTGTTCCCTCCTTTTAAACGTTTCAGAGCCAAAAACCTTAAATAATTCTGAAATAATTCTTCTCACAACCAGTGAGATGAGCGCGTTCATGTTTTACACTCACTGATTGGGACTTACAGTTTTATACCGGTTCCGAAAGGTATTTTGAGAAGCTTTTTCATGGCTAAATTCTCGATGGTGTTGCCGTCATTAAGCGAGATGACCGCCGTCGAAACAAATTTAAGGAAGTCAGAGTAGGAATCGAATCCACGTCCTCATGCACAAGAGCCGCGCACACTACGACTGCACCACCGACGGCCACCAAAATGTCTATTGATGTCTCTTAAATTTCAGTTGATGTCTTTTAAAATTCAATTGACGCCTATTAAATTGAAATGTTTCTGAAATTTCAGGTGATATCTTTTAAATTTCAATTGATGTGTTTTAAATCCCAATTGATATGTTTTACATTTCATTTTAACTATCAAGTGGAATTTTTTAAAATCAATTGAACTCTTTTTAAATTTCAAATGGAATGTTTAAATTTCAATTAAAATTATAAATTTGAATTTGAAATGATGTATTAAAAAGCCTTTCATAGATTAAATTGGGATAATCAAATGTCCCACAGCCTTCGGAGGATCACTATAGCCACAGACTGAAACGTGTGCTGGGTTCCATAGATCACTTTTTGTTCACAATACTCGTATGTACACTTTTCTCCCTTTAATATTACGCATAATCTCATCTGACAGATGCATTTTACAACCGCTCTCTGTTCAGTTTGACGTAAATAATTTAGCATGACATTTTTATCTCTTTTTCTTTGGCTTTATCTCTATCTATCTCTCCCTCTTTGTGGGCAACATAAATATATTCATACATTATTTTACAAAAGAACTCTAAATAAGTTTTGACATTTTGATTTGTATCGCTTTTTTGGTGGATTGCAACATTTTTGCCTGGTTTCAATATTTATGATTTATTTTGAAATCCATTTCATACTGATTGATTATCAAGTTGCCATTCAAGATTGTTTTTACAATTTCAAAGTTTTGATTTTATTTTGGTTTAAGGTAATCTAGTAATTTGCAGGGAAATAACACATGCGAGTATAATAAAATTAGAGTTTAATCACGTACTACGATATGAATGATACAATGTGGCCCGCTATTTACAACAGATGATTGTAATGAATCTTTATCAAGCGTAGTGTTGTTTGTTATTTCTTCACTCATGTCAGAGTTGTGGATAATGAATCAATCTGGTGTGAATTATCGCTTTTCTTTATTTATAAGTATAATGATGTTATTAAAATGTAGTTATGGATTTGTTAAATATTCTTCATAATGATGTGAAGTTATACGCCATACCTAAAAGTATGCTTTAGAAATATGCCGAATTATGTTTTTGATAAATTTATGGTGGTGGTGAACGACCAGACTGAGTGTATGGTGAATTGCGTTTTGGATAATTGCGATTGGATGGTACGAGGGTTGTTACTTAAGTTATGAGAAACAGAATCAGATGAGTTTTTGATTGCATTTAGTTTGATGAATTCTTCATAAGCAGCATTCCAAATAACCGCAGATGAAGATCTGTGGCTAGATCTGAAATAGCTATACGGTTTGCAGGAATCATGATGATGCATTTGCAAACATCTTCTTTTTAAAAAAGTATATCTCTATTTATAGAGATATAGACATAGTCTTGAGATTGAATAATAACTTAAAAAAGTACCAATAAAAAGTCCGAATAAATAAAAACTCATCCCTGACAAATAAATTATAATATTAAAAATAATTAGTTTTATGTTTTATAATATCTCTGCCAAAATTACAAAATTTTTTGATTTTTACGTGGGTTAGATCCCAGCTCTGACCACCCTCAATTTCTTTCGACGGCGGTCACCTTGTTTAGTGACGGTGACATTATCGAGTACTCGTATTATGCCATGTAAAACTGTAGGTCTTAATTCCTTTTATTGACTATTTTACAACCTCATTAGGTCAGACGTATTACACATATTAATTAAACAAACAAATTAAACATATTTTGACATATTGATCCAACTGGCTCTATCCTTCGCCTTTTTTCGCCAGTTGGTAACACCAAGGATACGGAGGGATGCTTCTGCCTGGTCTTTCCAGCGGGGTCTAGGTCGTCCTCTTTTCCTGCCTCCATCGGGTACGTTATCGAAAACCTTTCCCGCTGGCTCATCTTCATCCATTCTGATAACATGGCCTAGCTACCGCAATTGGCCTAATTTGATTCGCCTCGCTATGTCCACGTCAGAATATAGATATAATAGCTCTGGGTTCCAGCGACGTCGGTACTCGCCGTTTTCCCCAACATGACCATATATTTTACGGAGGATTTTTCTCTCGTATACTCTCAGGTGTTTGTCGTCCGCTTGCGATATGACCCAAGTTTCGGAGCCATATGCCAAGACAGGTAAAATGAGAGTCTGATATAGCTGGAGAGAGAAGAGCTTTGTTCCTAAACTGCTTGCAGAGCCCAAAATAGCATCTATGTGCAAGCACAATTCTCCTATTTATCTCCAGGCTGACGTTGTTGTCCTTGTTCACGGCGGATCCAAGGTAGACAAATTCATCTACCACTTCAAAATTAAATCGGTTGTCAACGTTCTAGTGCGAACAAAGTCGAGAGGTTTATCTAGTCGATGACACCATGAATTTTATCCTGCCCTCACTAACAGCAAGACCCACCTTCGCTGATTCCTTTTCGGTTCTTGAAAATAATATGTCTATGTAGTCAGCATATGCCAGCAACATATGGTTTTTCATGTTAATGGTCTTGTTCGTATTTATTGCAGCTTTTCTCATTATTATCTCCATTAAGATTTTGAAGTGATTGCACGAAAGTGTGTCGCCTTGTCTAAGTCCTAGCTTGGTACAGAATGGTTCACTGAGGGGTTTCCCCACTTTCACTGCTTATTTGGTGTTGGTCAGCGTCATTCTACAGAGGCGGATCAGTTTTGCCGGAAAAACAAGTTCAGACATAGCTTCGTACAGTTTTCCCCGTATGGGGCTATCGAAAGTGGCTTTGTAATCGACGAAAGGTGGTATGTATCGACTTTCTTTTCGTAGGTCTTTTCAAGAAATTATCTTAGGGTGAATATTTGGTCAGTCGTGGACTTGCCTGGTCTAAAACCACACTGATAAGGTCCAATCAGGTTTTCTATAATTGGCAATAGTCTTTGGCATAATAGTGTGTTATTTATAATAAGTATTCATTAGACCTGGCGTTAAAATTTTTTTTTGGAATTTTGAATGTGGGTAGCGATGAAAATATGCGATTTGATGCCAAAAATGATGTAGCAAATTTTCAGGCTGATCGGATGGTGCGAACCCGTGCCATAATGAGGTCAAAGGTCCTGTCCGTCTGTCTGTCTGCCGAAAGAATTTTGGATTGATTTTTAACCCTTTTCCCGTAATCCAATCGAGCTGAAACTTTGCAGGCAGACTATTGCCGAAAATAAAAATAAACTATTAAAATTTCAGATCCCTAGGGCCACGACCTATTGTACCTCCCATACAACGTTTGTTTAATAGATAAAATAGACAAAAAAAAACAAAACCAAAATAAAACAAAAAAATTCGATCGAGTCTCATATATAAATTGGCACACATTTTTTTCTTATAAAGAACTACATACTCACCAAATTTCATCAAAATCGAAAGGGGTCAAGTCAAATTTTGTAATTTTTTTCGTCGAGTTCATTTGTTTTAACTTAAATGTAATGTTTTTTCTTTAATTTTTATTTTTAAAGGCTTTTTATTTTTATTTTAAATCAATGAAGATTTTGTATAGGCTGGGAAATCCTTTCGGTAGCCCTCTACAATGTGTAACAAGTACTGTTTTTCTTCTTCGTTGTGTGTTAAGCATGTGTTAAAGTCAGTTATTAGTTTGACTTTTCTTTCGGCGGCATCATTCACAACAGTAATACATTTGACAATCTGTTCTCCTTTACAAAATGCTTCGTTGTTAGGCCAATTTGACGGATCAAAGCGTAAGAAATCCATAGAAATTTCCAAACGAGAAAAACAATTTTTTGTTTTGTAGTCACAAAAGAGCTTAAATTCTTGGATGTGAATAACTGTAAGTCATCAACGCTTACACACACTTTTTTAGAAAGGAAAATATCAACATCATCACCGATATGATTGTCTATATCGGACTCTAGTTGCAACGCAAAGACCATCTTTTTCTTTATTTCTGCGTCTACATTTGGATCAAAAAAGGCAAGTGCAACTGCTTCCTCTGATAAGTACCACAGATGGTTCCGAATTTTTTCCAATAGCACTGTTGATATTTTTTTCTCATAATAGCCAATAATCCCTTTTATCAGTTGCATATCGCTATTTGGTGCTTGAACTGCATTTGCGGTTCTGAACCAGTATGGAATATAGAGACTTACTAAGAAAATGCACATATTACGAATTCCATTCAACTGACTCGCAGAAATGTTAAACTGTGCGTTAAAATTATACATTTTAAGACAATATATGGCCTTGGACATGAATCTTGCATGAGACGTCGCTCCAGGTGCACGAAATGTGAAATTGGGAATGCTACCACCAAGAAATATAAATGCAAGTTGTAGAAGTTCTCTATAATCATGCCGAATGTGGACTTTCGTTAAATACTCAAGACAAAAGTTCTTGATTGTTTCGCGTTCCTCGACAGATATGACACTTAAAACTTGTTCATCCTGCATACAAGTGCTATATCCCTTTGAATTAAATGTGCTCCAATCCCGTGCAAAACGTTCAAAAATCACCACCTCTGGGCCACTTGATTTTCCGAAATTGATCTCAAATACAGCTCTTAAGAGAATTTCTGCAATATGGTGGCGACATGGTAACCACAATAAGCTGCGTTCCAGTTTGCGTTCCAATAAAGTTCCAGCACCACTATGAGGGCCAGTATTTGCAGCAGTTGTGTCAAAACATATCATTTCTAATGAATTCAGCATGTTCATTCGTAGCAAATAGTCGTAGACTGATTGAGCGACTGTAGCACCAGTTCCATCTTCAATGATGGGGATAGCTATCAATTTTTCAACGTTCTCCGACGTGAGCACAATAGCCAGGCGATCAACTTTATCTTTTCCAGTAATTGCGGGAAGTAGCTTTCCGTCCCAATGCAAGACAAATGTTTCAGGGATCTAAAAAACTTAAGCTCAAAGAAAAACTTATAACGTGGCCAAATAAAAACAACTTACCTTGAAATTTTCAATAATTTCTTTGCCATGGCGCCGACGATATTTTTTACGTTGTAAACGCAAACTTGTGCAATTCAGAACAAGATCCTCAATATTGTGACCCAACGCTTTGGCAGTTGCACTGATGAAATGTATAGCAAATGGAGATGACATATTGCAAGCATCCATACAAGCTAGCATTCTATCGTCTATAAAATTCTTCTTTCCACGTTTTCGATTCGGCTTATTGGAGCAACTTGGAATGTTATCAGTCTGTTTTACATCCATCGCCTTCTTTGATCTGGCGTTGGGATTCTAGCTTTTTCCCAAAAAGGCAATATTTCATCCAACACCAATCTTGCACTTTCTTTAACTGTTTTAATTTCACACCAACTATTTTGGGTTCACATTTACCAATCAAGTACACATTTATGTCAGCAGATCGAAGCCGTTTCAACGGTGAATTTGTCTTCTGAGCCATTGAATTACAAAAATTAACAAAGTTTTTTATTTTACAATAAGCTAAACCTTTCTCAACAACATTTAAATTTGCAATGACAAAACTTTACAAATTCATATGAACACAGCAGTACCATGTGCTCAGTAGCAGAGTTGAAAAACGGTACTTTTAGACAAATATGCTGTTGTCAACAGCTCAAAGCGTAGGAATTTTCAGGCAGTTTCAGTAGCAGAGCTGAAAAACGGTACTTTTAGACAAATATGCTGTTGTCAACAGCTCAAAGCGTAGGAATTTTGAGGCAGTTTCAAAACAGCGACGAACAACAAATTTTACCGTTTCTTCAGGAATAGTTGTTGGATAAATATTGCTAGCATTTTTTAATAAATATTTTTGCCTTCCTATAAATTTGTAGCTGAAACCCCATACATTTTTGCAACTTAGAGCTCAATTAAAAAAAAAAAAATTAAAGAAAAAACATTATATTTATAGTATTTCTTATTAAAAAAATTGATAAATGCAAAAAAGAGTGTATTTTGGTGGTTTTGTATGGGAGGTACCATACAACGTGGTCCTAGCGATCTGAAACTTTCACAGTTCATTTTCGTTATCGCAACTAGTCTGCATGCAAAGTTTCAGCTCGATTGGATTACGGGAAAAGGGTTAAAAATCAATCCAAAATTTTTTCGGCAGACAGACAGACGGACAGGACCTTTGACCTCATTATGGCACGGGTTGGCACCATCCGATCAGCCTGAAAATTTGCTACATCATTTTTGGCATCAAATCGCATATTTTCATCGCTACCCACATTCAAAATTCCAAAAAAAAAAACCCCATACTAGCTGCGCCAGGTCTAGTATTCATCAAGATTTTAGTTTGCTTACATTAACTATAAAATAGGCATTAAATAGAAAATTTCACATTTTTATCTTTTGTTGAATACACCCGTAAAAAAAAGACAAAACAGGTGCCTTTCAGAGTTCATTAAAAACTAATCTATAGCTAACTTAAAACTACTACGTACAAGCAAAAAGAGGAACTAACCAAAAGTCACAAAGTAAAACTAAAGTACTATGTACATAAAAAGAGGAACTAAACAAAAATGTAAACCAAAATAAAATATTCATTGTCATTGACATGTGTTACGCACCAGATCATCAATGTTATACGTCCCATACCACCTTATATTACATGACGATTTGTCCATTATTATTGTAGGCATAAAACTATTTTAGCAGCAAAATCAGATCTGCACCAAAATTTCACCAACGGTAAAGAGTTTTGCGCTGAGTTGAAAAATAAGTTTTTTGGGCTAGGTCCAACTTCTTGAGTTATAGGCCTTTAGAGCTTGAGTATATAATCGATCATATCTCAGATATTTATGTTCGGATCTGCTTGAAATATGTATCACTACAAAAATTCTATAACTCTGTATATAAATATATTTCCTTTTATTAACCCATTGAGGGCTCATTTAAAAAATGTTTTTTAACCTCACTTTTTTGGTTTAATCAACTTGTTGTTCTTGTCTTTAATTTCTGTTGTCCTTTGTTGTAGTTTTTACACACCAAAATAAAAAAATTATTTCTAAAAATTCGCGCGATTTATCTGATTTTGTCACACATCGACTTGAAGTACAGAGGGAATTTGTTCCCCCCTGGATGGTCGGCCGACTTGGTGGAATATAAATTTAACGATTTATGCAATTTATTGCACCAGGATCGAATAATAAATGGCAGAGTTATGCGCGATTATACACTCAAGCATTGGAGACCCATATTTCGGAAAATTTGGGCTTCCGCACACTTTTTTTTTTGAATCCGCATTTATTGCTCTACCAGGCAAAAAAAGAAAAAAATCCAATTTTGCTGCGAAAAGAAATTTGCTTCAATTATTGTAACTACATATATCGACTCCGATTTGGAAGTTATTGGATGTAGACGCCCTATATCACGAGGTTGAAATTAAAAGGAGTTGTCCATGGAGGCACATACAGCCTTTATTGACCCCAGAGCTGCGTGTATTGGAGGACGTAATGGAGAGCAAGAAATTATATCATCAAATTCAACATGGACCGACCGACCATTCGACTATCTTAAAGGATTTGAACTGTACGTTTCGTTAGCGGCCGCTTGTTTGAAAGATATCAGACTAAAATGAAAAAGACACCAATGAAAAGACACCAAAGGGCGCAAAGCAGGCATATACATATGTCACAACAAGAACACATCCACTGCCTAGGCAATGCATCTACTGGTGGGCACTTGACACTGAAGCCTGTAGTTCTAACTGATCCCTGAAGGAATTCAATTCCAGCAGATAATTTTGATTCAGGGCAGTGACCGTGTTAATACCCATTATTATTTTTCATTAACTGTTTGTATAAGTTGAAATTATTTAAAATAAGGCAATAAATTAGCAAACGATCGTCCAGCGAATGTGAGTTCGAATCCCACCTGCGGCATTTACATTTTTTTCACTAACCGGAGAAAACATGATCTCTTATAGCCTTAAAGAAAATTACAACATTAAAACTAACCCTTTGTTCATTGCATTTACCATCGGACAGACAACTGCACTTACATACTCGCCATACGTTTAAAGCGGATCCTGGACATTTCTTTAATTGAGACTTTTCTTCAAGTCGTTATCAAAAACTGTGACGACAGAAGTAGAGCCGTTTCAATTCAATATCGACGTTTAATTCTAGTACCGTCAATTCTAAAATACCAAATATGTGTCGACAGTCGTCCTTAGTGATCGATAACGACTACACAAATACCGATTTTTCAACTGTCGTCACAAGACGACGTCGTTTTATGTCGGCGACGACAATCGTAATAAGGGTGAATATATGTATTTTTTAAGGGTGTGATATAAATTTGGTATTTAGCGGCAATATTCTGAGCCTCCAAATTAGAAATTATCAAGTTCGTGATGTATTTTGACTAATTTATAACATTCACTATAACTAAATCACTTTCTATTACATATGTATGTATATGTTTTTATTCTCTATGCCAAGTCGTTTCTGAAATATTCGGATCCAAAGGATTACATTTTGCGGCAGCAGTTTCAGGATTTTTTTACGTTGTTTATAAATGTAATTTTACTTCAAAAACAAAACAATTTGTTTGTAAAGTGGAAATTTTTTTTTGTTAAAAACAAATTTGACCTTTTGATGTGTTAACATCTATAGCGGCGTATAGGGACTAAATCTATCAAAGTCAAAATCGGCAAAAACCAGATTTTATGCTGCTGCTAAAACCAGATTTTCTGCGACTGCGAAAGAGAATAATGACGTGTTAAACAAAAATGAGCGAGCAAGAGAGCAATGAAAGAGTGGTGTGGCAGGGGTGAGGCAAACGAAATTGTGTCTATAGCGTATGTATTAACATAATAATGTATGTATGTATATGTGTCTGTTGCTGTTGTTGAACGGCATAGCCACGCAAAATTTCATTTGCAAGCCCATGGGCTTGCGCAGTCGACGTTATGATGACACACTAATACGTCAGCTACTTCGTACAAAGTATGTGTGATGTTGTGTGTTTGGCTGTTTCGTTGCTGTTGATATGGCAAACATGTGGTTATGTGACACACGTATACGTCTGCTACTTCGGACAAAGTATGTGTGATGTTGTGTTTGGTTGTTTCGTTTTTGTTGCTATGGCCAAATAAAAGCGAGTCATTTGATGTTCAGCATTGCCCAGTGTATACAAAAACAAGTAGAAACGGTGTTAAGTTCGGCCGGGCCGAAGCTTATATGTATACCCTCCCCCATGACAATTTACACTCACACTCTCCACTTTTTGCATTCCCTTAACAGTTTTTATTTTAGGTACCCCCCCCCCCTTCGACCACCAGCCACACAAACACTCCATGACACAGCAAGCACAAATAAATCACCAACTTATCAGTAGTAGTAGTAGTTGTTGTTGGTGTTGTTGTTTTTTTATTATAGTGAAAGGTAAGTCCAATAAAATGTGGGTGCGGAGCACTCTCAGAGCAAAGAGAGTAATGACGTATTATCTATATATGTACATATATAAAAGAGGATGTATGTATGTATGAAAGGTATGGACTCCAAAACGGCCGGGCCGATTTTGATGAAATTTTCAGAATCATCTAGCGGGTGACATAGGCTATACAGCCAGGGTGAAAGTGGGCGGTGCCACGCCCTCTTTTCAAAAATCTCTCTGACGGCTTTTCTAATAGACCGATTGTTATGAAAATTTCACAATGTAGTAATGACGACCTGCTGATACTCCTTGGCTATACATGGTTATGATTGGATAAAGGGGCGTGGCACCGCCCATACAACTTGAAATTCAAAATGGCTATATCTCATGAACTGTCAGAGATATGAAAATGAGATTTGGTATATATGTTGTTGGAACAGTATGGATTACAGCCAGGGTGGAAGAGGGCAATGCCACGCCCCCTTCGAAAGAAACCGATATAACAGCCACAACTATAGTTTGAAACGTAATGGAACAACAAATTTTGTTCACCCTTTGACATTACAAAAACTTTGAAGGCAAAACGTAGTTTGCCGGGTCCAGCTAGTACGTATATAAAAATGAGATAGCAAGAGAGCAACGACAATTGTGTGAACTTGTGTAGCGTATGTACGAATATAACAATGTATGTATGTATATACAAGTGTCTGTTGCTTTGCATTCTTTGACTTTTGTGGGAATAAAACAAAAAGTATTGACCAAGAAAATAATGACACATGTGCTTGCACTGGGTCTTTAAATAA
The DNA here is from genome assembly GCA_963931995.1 of Phaonia tiefii. Classification (NCBI taxonomy): domain Eukaryota; kingdom Metazoa; phylum Arthropoda; class Insecta; order Diptera; family Muscidae; genus Phaonia; species Phaonia tiefii. Next base: position 213,518,744 of record OZ008368.1, read on the forward strand.
TTTTAAGTATTAATATTATTTAACTGTAACGTCATCATATGATTGAACGCTGTTTTTTATTTTCCAATGTAACATTTACGAATGTGTTCATAGAAATCGAACAGGTACCGTGTAGCAAAAAGGTGTTAACACATCGCCCGTGAGTTCCAACACTCATTGGATTTTTTTTTCAAGTTTTGCCCCCCCTCCGCCCAAAGGAAAATCCTGCGTACGTCCCTTTAATAAACTAATACATAATTTATATTTCAAGAGCACTGGCAGCAAAGGACTTCGGCTCCACCAAACTGAAGTACGGCAAACTTAATAGAAAATACTTGTAATAATTCAGTTCTTTGTAAAAGTATCAACTTTTTTATAAATTAAATAAAAATAGAAATAAATTGTATTAGCACTGATGAGAAAAAGATATACAGCTACACTCCGATTCACTTATTTAAAGGTACTAAAAATTCCATATTCAGCAGCCTGTATCTTTTGCAATTTGTAACCGATCGGTGGTGCAATGGTTAGTGTGCGCGGCTCTTGTACATGAGATCTTGGGTTCGAACCCTGCTCTGACCACCTTCACATTTCTTTCGGCGGCGGTCACCACGCATAATGACGACGACACTATCGAGTATATAGCCATGAAAAAGCTTCTCAAAATACCGTTCGGAATTGGTGTAAAACTGTAGGTCCCAATCAGTAAGTGAAAACTGGAAAGCGCACAGCTCAGTGATTGTGAGAAGTTTTCACCGGTCCCTTCATGCATTTATTTATTTTAGCCGATTGCACAATTTTAGAATGGAAATGGAATCTAGACATCTTGAGATATAAAAAAATATCATGACAATAGTGGTTTCTTAACTAAATAACCTTTTTTTTAGCAATTTACAAAAAAAAGTCCAAAAATGTGCTATTTTCTTTTTTGGTTCACCCTAATGTCAGTTCTGTTTTGACATTTGTGTAGTAAACACATGCGAAATACACGTTAATAAACAATGTTACGCTACACTGCTCCAGAACGCGGAATATTGCTGACTATTTATTTGACCAATAATCGGTCGGTGACTTTGGCACAACGTGAATTTAGTCGCAGATTTCCTGGCCGTCCAACGCCTACTGGTGAAACACTGCGACGTTTAGCCGCTCGACTCGAAGAGACTGGCACAATACGAGATGCTGCCAGGCGTGGCAGATCCCGGAGTAGCCGTTCTGCAGAGAATATTGCTGCTGTAGCCGAGGATGTCATGGATGCGCCGTCGACATCGACTACAGAGCAATGATCGGCTACAGAGCAAAGATCAACGAGTTCTTTTTGCCGCAACTTGATGAATTGGGATTGGAAAACATGTGGTTCCAACAGGACGGTGCAACGGCACACACTGCACGTGCCACAACCGATATGCTGAAGGATGCATTTCCCGGGCGCCTAATCTCCCGTTTTGGCGATTTGCACTGGCCAGCAAAGAACGCCTGATTTGACCGCTCCAGACTTCTTTTTGTGGGGCTTTTTGAAGTCGCGGGTTTATGTCAACAAGCCTCAGACTCTTGCAGCTCTTAAAGACAATATCCGTCAAGAATGTGAGGACGTATCGCCGGAAGTTTTGGCCAAAGTGGTGTAAAATGCCATAAAAAGGGCTCAAATGACAATCAACTGTGGCGGCGGCCATTTACATGACATCATATTCTCGACTTGATGTAAAAAAAATTAAAAGACCAAATAAAAATAATCCACAAGAAGAATCAAAGTTTTTAATTTTTTTTTAAATTACAGCCAAAAAACATCGGAAGTTTACTTTTGCGCCACCTTGTAGATCTTACGAGATAACCGCGGACATTTTCGATAATGTTTAGATCTGGCGAATAGGGTGGCCAGTCAAGAATATTAACATTTTAGATTGCAATGAACTCCTTTACTACTCTGGCGTTGTGTATAGTGGCATTATCCTGTTGCAATATCCAAGATATGGAACCAAATAGTTCACTGAACTTCGAAAAAGCCGATTCCAATAACGTTTTGTAGCTTGCACCAGTCGTTTTTGTACTTTGAAATTCAAGATCGAAATTCAAATTCAAGAATAGCACCCCACACCATAACGCCGCCCTCTCGGCTGTGATGTCGTTTCAAAAAACGCTTTTCTTTGCGCAGATCATGGAAATAATAGTTGTAGCCATCAGGCTCATCCAATCATCCGTAAATACAACGGGTCTCCAGACATTTACATGAACTCTTGGCTGCACATCCCATACCATGTAGTCTCTTGCTAATTGAAGCCGCTTTTCCATACGAGGGTCATTAAGTGGCGGCTTTTTTGTAATTTCAGGTATTTAAGATACTCACAGGCTCTTAATTACTCTGCGTACTGATGACTTGCTCGCTTACACTCCAGCTTGAGCTCTTATTTTTGACAAGGATAAGGCAGAATTAGAAGCAATTCTGATGATTTTTTCTTTTCTCATACGTAGATAAAGACAATGAAACCCTTCCTTTAAAATTTTTTCCGTACCACTCGGGGTCCTTGATGTAATTGTCGACAACTGTTGGGCTCCGTCCAATTTTTTTAGCCATTGAGGGGTTAGAATATCCTTCAGAATGGTAAAAATTGATTTTAGTTTTTTCCGATAGATTTAAAATTTTTTGCTTTGCCATTTTGACTTATAAAATGATTAAGATGTAATAAATTGTAATAAACAAACGCTCCCTACAAAAAATCATCGCAAAAGATAATAAAGTGCTTTTATTCAAGTGAACCCAAAAAAATAGCACACTTTTGGACTTTGTTTATAAATTGCTCAAAAAAATTTCTTTAGTTAAGAAACCACCATTGTCATGATTGTTTTTTATATCTCAAGATGTTTAGCTTCCATTTCCATTTTAAAATTCTGCAATCGGTTACAAATTGCAAAAGATACAGGCTGCTGAATATGGAATTTTTAGCGGCTTTAAATAAGTGAAACGGAGTGTATGTGATGGAAATCGATCGATTTAAATTGAATACGATTTGACATAAAATGTTGATGATGGATGATATATAAAATTCATCAAATCGTATTCGATTTTGTCTCGATCGATTTTCATCATATGCCGGATAATTTTGTATTTGTTTGTTTTTAGTTATTAAGATATTAGATGGAAATGTTTCAATGGTCACATGATGTGAATACATACGTTTATATTGTTGTCTTAGAAAAATATACCCACATTTGGTCTGTTTCTTTGGAAAATTGATTAAATTGTTTTCAAGCTGGAAACTATCGAAGTCATCAAAATGAAGGAACCCAGTTTATTTTTGTTTCACTGTGAATTGATTGCACTTATAGAAAACCACATTACTTTCGCCTTTTATTTTTTCCATAATATATATTTATTTATTTTATTTAAAAAAAAAACTATACAAATATATTTGCAGACAACTAATTTTTCGAAATTACAATTTTCAAGCGCTTTTGAAGCTTAAAATGGACTCGTGTCATATGTTTGTATTGTATATGATGTAAATTGTATATAAAAAATGTTTTTAAATAGAGTTCCCTAAAACAATGTACAAGTTTATAATAAAATAAAGGAAAACAAAACTATAATAAAAAGAAAAGCTCTATACCAAACAGAATAAAATACAAGTACAATAACTTGCAGTAAATCAAATCAATCTACATACATATAAAAAATTATTTACTATATTGAAATCGATTATATATTTGTATTGGCGAATGTTAAAGATAAGAGCAACTACGAAGAGAAGCAACATAATGGAAACCTATTACATGTGTATATTAGTATGTAAATGGTAAAGATTTATATGGGTACATTGCAAATCTAACACTCCACTGTGTTGCTCCTCTTCTGAGCGCTTAAGGCATATTTTGGTGAATTTTTTGGTAATTCAGAATACAGACTTTGTTTATAATATAAAAATAAAAATTACTTTTCAAAATTATTTCCCACTTTTTGGTAAAAATAATAAATTTTAATTTTATTAAAAAAAAAAAAACAATAATTTCATTACAAATAAATCACGTGTTCGTTTTGTATCGCAAAAAGAAAAATGGAATTTCTTTGCCTCTTACAAACTATAACAAATATTGAAAAAAAAAACCTTGGAAAAGTTAAACAAATTTCTTGGTTTGTTTTACATTTCGTACAAAAGTGTAAAATAGTTTCAAAAATTTTATTTAAATTCTTTCTAAATTTCTAAAATCGTAACAACTTAGCGGGCTGTCTTCAACTTCCATTTCAAGAAGAGATAAGCCGAAATTCTTAACACTATAAAGATGACCACCAGGGCCACTACATCCAGAGTATAGCTAGAATCCACCATATCCAGCTCTTCCAAAGTTGTCATGGGCGACTTGAAGTGACAGTAGGTTTGGAAGCACTTCAATTTCTCACGGCCATAGCCATAGGTGGCCAAAGCAGTACCTTCGAAACCATAACGAATATACGATAAGTAGGTGATCCATCTGAGGTACACAGGTATAGCGTCGAAGGATACGAAGAAACCGGAGAATAACAGGAAGGGCACTGACATGACGGGAGCCAAGAAGACACCATTCTGAACATTCATGGCGGCGCCTACGACCAAACCCACAGATTGTGCGACAAATGAGATCATTAGACAGGCACCCACGAACATGAAATAACGGGCTAGTTCCCAGGGTTGTGACGTAAAATAGTAGACAATGCTAACATAGATTACACAGAAAATAGCCTAAAAGGAAAGGAAGGGATAATCAATTGAAAGGGATTATATAATTGTCTTAATTGCACCTTACCTGGAAGGGTATATCCGCTACAGAAATAGCCAAGTAATATGATCTTAATGAGTACCATCGATTAAAGTTCTCCTTTAGCAAAACCGGCATTTCGAGAGGGACTGGAAGAACAAAGCAAACAGGATTTAGTTAAATAAAAAAATACAGACTATTACGAAATAATTATATAGTTTTATATCCTCATAAATAGAATCTTGCTTAAACTTCATAGTTCATTGTTTCTCTTGACAATAAATGATGTCTTGATTATACTTATTCCCATTCTGCTGCGGAAAGAAAAATGGGGGTCAGGACGTAGTTCAGAAAAGACATGACATTGCGAACAAAGAACTTATTTTGAAAACACGCGTGTTCATTGTTTCTCTTGACAATAAATGATGTCTTGAATATACTTATTCCCATTCTGCTGCGGAAAGAAAAATGGGAGTCAGGACGTAGTTCAGAAAAGACATGACATTACGAACAAAGAACTTATTTTGAAAACACGCGTATGTCTAAGGTATTCTCAGAAATTACAATTTAAGTCTACCGACGATTGACCCATATTTCTTCATTAAGAACATCTTTCGTTTTAGTTTGTTGTATTTAACATTGGGGCAGTCCTCACAAGAAGAATGCCACAATTCGGGGTATGGTCTTGTATTTCCAAGGGGAAAGGTCTCGGCATTGAACATGTAATACCGAAATTAGGAACCGCATTTTGTAGAGTTTCAATTGTGGGGGAGGGTCTCACAATATACGTATTGACGAGCTGATGACGGGCACGTCAGCGAGGGTATTTTTTATACGAAGGTATTTATAGTCCCCTGTCTGCCGTTGAGGTTTCGATTCGTAGGGTATTTTTTGGCAAAAAGGAAAATATTTTTTAGGTCAGTATGGGGCTCAGAAAAGTGTTATGATAAGCATAAATAAATAATATGTACATATATGTTCAAAATTTTTTCAAAGTATTTTTTTTCACGGCTGACTTTTGAAATCTTCACATTTTTCGTTCCCAATTTTTTAATAAAATTTTCAATTTACCACGGATGAAGTTATTTATTCGGCTTTAATTAGAACTATTTTTTTTATTTATTCAGACTCAAGGCCATTCTATATATTAATAAAAATTTCCGATTTACTTTTTATTTACTATTTTTAATCGGGGTGGGGGGGAAATGCCCTGACAAAATGTTTAAAATATATTTTTCTATTTAAACTCATCGTGACATATGAATGTATTTTTTCTGTTGCCAAAATACACTAGAATCCAAACTTCAAAGACTGGTAGGGTCCCATGTAAAACACATGTTTGACATTCCCACAATAAGTTTTTCAATACGAAGCTTTTGAGTTCCACCGTCCAGAAAAATGATTTCATTATATTCTAACTGACGTACGATTAGGTTAGATTGCGAAGGAGAAGACGAAGTAATTACGGTCGTCTCAGAACTCATTTCTGGGCATACATAAGCCAAGAGTTCGTTCGGTCTGCTGCTTGCTCTTCCTAGTACGAATTTTCTTCGTGTTCTCTCTTATCCGTTCCCAAATATACAGGGTGGTTCAGTTACGTCTGGACAAATTTCACCAGCGTATTCCTTGGCTCATTGCATGAAAATATGTCCATCTACGACCATCCTCGAAAATGCAAGGGGGCGAAATGACAGCGGTTTGAAAATTTTCAGATTGGCGGTTGGAGGGTACTAGGGTAAAATTCCTAAGTTCTGAACCAGTGGTCAGATTTTTTGGGCTTGTTGGAAATGCCTCTAAGAGACCTTTCAGAATCATTAAAAAAAAATTAAAAAGTGAAATCGTCGAGATACGGAGCTTTAAAAAAAAAATTTAAAAAAAAGACATAAGAACTTGCACATAACTCCAATTTTTTAATCCATATGGCAGATACCAAAAGATAGCCCTACCTCTTACTTTTCTAAAATTACCTAAACGAAGCCCAGAGGTCTTACCGTTCCAAAGTTATGACTATTTAACTCAAATGCAAAATTTAATTTTTTTGAAGCGATATAACAGCACACAATTATTTGTTTTTGCTAATTAACAAGTTTAAGATTTTATTTTATTGAAATTTTTGGCTGAAGAATTAAACACAAAGGAAAAAAAACATTTGAAGTTAAAGGTAATTTTAAGGATTCTGAAAGGTCTCTTAAATGCCTTTCCAACAATCCCAAAAACAAAAAAATCCGACCACTGGTTCAGAACTTAGCAATTTTACCCTAGTACCCTCCGACCACCAATCGGAAAATTTTCAAGCCGCTGCCATTTCGCCCCATTGCATTTTCGGGGATGGCCGTAAATGGGCATATTTTCATGAAATGAGCCAAGGTGGTGAAATTTGTCCAGTCGTGACTGAACCACCCTGTAGTATCACCGGAGAGACAGTATTCTTCACTCAACACCTTATTTGCGCAATACAGCCTATGCAGGGATAGGGGACCAGCTTCCTACAAGATGTCAGATGGCGCTTTCCATTTTTAGACTCACTGATTGGGAGCAATATTTTTACACCGATTCCAAACGGGTTTTGAGAGGCTTTTACATGGGTAGCTGCTCCATAGTTCCGTCATCATTAGGCGAGTTGCCCATCGCCGAAGGAAATTAAAGGTGCCTTGTCCGGAAATTTAAACGGATTTCTTATGTTCATAAGTCGTGCACGCTAACTCTTGCACCACCCATGGTTACATCGTTTCTATGTTCGCAAACGCCCTGCATTCGTTTGTGTTTGCTCGTTTAATTCGCTCAGAGTAAAGTATTCAGTTAAAACATCCATAAATCGACTCAGTTCGAATTCCCCAGCACAGGCAATTCTCTGGTATGGCCTCTAATCGAGCGGCCTCATTGGGGTTTCGCTACTGTAATTCCTTTTGATGTTACCAAAATTCTCTTGTCGGTTGTCATTGTCCCTGGCTGAAGTTCAACCTTTATAGTTTGGAAAGGCCTTGTCTTGTCCTGACTTATCGACCTCTAGTTTAAGTCAGTCCTAGCCGGCTCGTCTGTCCTTTCGTTTCCCAAGATAATGCAGTATCCAGAAGTCCATATGCTCCATACCAAAGTATGGTAACTTTGTAATCACCTCCTTGTACTCGACTACCGTGGCGATATCGTCTTGATAGCCGCTTAATGTTGTTGTGCACTACTGTGTTCTATAAACTTCGGACACACTTCGTCATCGCCTTAACTTTAGTTTTAAAAAAAAGGTGAAAGTGATATTTAGTTTGCTAAAGAGTCCTATTCCTGTTCTCACATCATTCCTAGATTCGCCACATTACTTTGATATCGTTGAAAAGAGATATAAAGAGTTCTCTTGAGCTTGCCGAAGGTGGGACATCAATTAAGGTTTCATCGGAATTCCTATCGATTCCAATATTGTACAACGTATCCCATGAATATTGAATATATCCAACATCCATATCGAATTTCCCAACAATAGTCTTTTAAAACATTCCCTTTCATAAACTCTGGGCACATCTAATACACTGAAGGAAAATCTTTACATCAAATCGATTATAAATGTTTATTACTTGTTCATCATTGAATTGATGCCAAATTTCATTAATTGATGCCAAATTTCATTAATTCAATGAAAAAGTTCTTCAATTTGAAGATTGTTCGTTTCTAAAATTTTTCAGCGTCATTGAATTGACGATCCTTTTTACATCATTCTTGATCATTGGAAATAATTAGTGGGATCGATGCAAATTTTGGGCGTAAAATAAAGAGAAGAAAGTAGTAGAAAAATGAAAATATTTAAATACTAGACTATAGTGCAATGGACAGAAAATAGTATCCACGCTACGATCACTTTTTATGCGGTCTTGTACCCTAATATTGTGCATTTTTAGGATAACAAATAGTCAAAAGAGTTTGGCTACTCATTAACAATCAATTTACATACAAATTATGACCAATTTACACTAAATTGATGACAAAGTTACATCAAATTGATGACAACCTTAAATATAATTGATGAAAAATGTACATCAAATTGGTGAACAATTCACATCAAAATGGTGAAAAATTTACTTCAACTTGATGACAAACTTACATCAAACTGATGAAAAATTTGCATCAACTTGATGTAGCATTATCGTTCAATCAACGTAAACTGTTGACGAAATGTTCTTCATCCATTCAATGCAATGTGTCGTTCATAAAATTGAGGAACGAATTCATAAATTTTATGAAGCTTCTTCATTCAGTAAACTTACATGATAAAATCGTAATTGTCATGGAAGTGTACATCAGGAACAACATGTTGAAGAACAGGAAACCCAAATTACTCAAGACCTTGGCACCGTCGTTACCGATGTCGTAGTACAATGCACCAATTAGGAAACCAACCAGAAAGTGAGCAAACAAACGCAAATACATAAGGGTCTGCAAGAAATTTAAAGAAAATATTAAGTATCATTTCCCAAGTTCTGTTTAATTACAAACTTCCTTACCCAATCGCGATAACTGAACAACAAAGTTCGCTTCAATACAACCCAAAATTGATGGAACTGTGACGTGGGATAACGTTCTGGTGATGTAATATCGGCCGACAACAAAGCCGTCGTACAATTGTCCGCCTTCTCCAATTCGATCATTGCATCACCTTTCTCATTCGTACTCACTACTGATTCCCCAGAAGCTTTGGCAATGTCATTGACTAAATTTGACTTCAGGATGCCATTGTTTAATGTCAAATTCTCCTCAAATTTACCCGTCGCATTGGCTACATCGTTTTTATCCAATATCGCCTTCAAATTTTGTACTTTCACCAAATCATTGCGAGCCTTGAGGCCAGCATAATCGGCAGCTGAGCGCACGTCCCTTTTGCCATTGTCAATGGCATCGACCAAACGTCGGGTGTGGTCACCGTGTTCGCCACAAGCCACCTCAATGATATAACTAGCTGGATTGTGATAACTGGGACATTCCAAATTCAAGGTGGACAGGAAAGGCACTAATTGTTTGGTACTACCCTGGTACACACATTGACCGTCAGACAATGTGTACAATTGATCGAACATTTCGAAGAGACGAGCCGAGGGTTGATGGATGGTACAAATGATGGTGCGACCACCTTCAGCCAGCATCTTGAGCAGGTTGATACATTGGAAACATGTCGAACTGTCTAGACCCGATGTGGGTTCATCAAAGAACATAATGGGTGGATTGCTAACCAATTCTAAGGCGATGGACAAACGTTTCTTTTGACCGCCGGAAAGATTGCGTGTCAATGTATTACGGTGTTCGCTTAAGCTCAAAGTCAGAAGAATATCGTCGATCTGTAAAGAAAGAAGAATACATTTAAATTTATACCTTTATAAATAACAAAACTTTAATGGAAATAATATCATTTAGCAGATACTGGACGAGCAGCTGAAGTTCAACCAGCACATTTTGATGAAAAGGAGAACATTGGAAACCATATTGCACAAGGAAGCCCACAATGTGGGAGTTATTTAGTGGACAAAAGTACAATATGCAAACCCTGACGCTAATCTAGTCCTTACTTGGCGTTAACACGAGACAGTTTTTCGGAGACAATAGCAACACATTTCCATTGAGCCACATGAATCCGTTTCGAATTCGAGACGGACTCGCTTCTTTGTGCATTTTGTCCGAAACGGAAATAATATATACGTTTGCCCATGAAATTTCTCTCGAAAAAGCGGATCGTTTTCTACTTTTTCCGATCCGTCTCGAATTCGCAACGTTTGGATTTTTTTTTTAAATAAAATGGATTCGAGTCGGATTCACTTTCATCAATTTTTGCGGATTCGAAACGGATTCGTTCGAATTTTTGTTGATAACCAATATTTGTTTCAGTTTCTGCGTATAAATCGGCGACATTAATTTCTTAGGCAAAAATATCTGCCACCAAAATGTGAGAGGTGGAGGGGCGTGAGTCGGGTATCCGTTGCCGAAATACGAGCTTGGTTCTCCCACCAGATGTTTACAATTTCAAATGTACTTCCTGAAACTCGCATTCGCTTTTTCATGTTTTTACGAACACGTAACGGGTTCGAAACGGAGCCACCAAATTGTAATTTCATTGATTCGCTTTCTTAAGTTTCTACGGACTCGTAACGGGTTCGACAACTCACATATCTCTTTTTTATGCATTTATGAACTCGAAATGGGGTCGAAACGGATCCGCAATCATTTTTAGGCTGAATTACCGAATAGCAAGCGGGACTAAAAAAAACCAAATTACAGTAAAAAAATAAGAATACCAAAAACAAAAAAATTGGGGTTCACGGGATTCAAAAAACCCAGGGACATCTAGCAACAGGCAAGTGTGGGTACTCTTCTCACGAATTAAATGGTGCTCGTATTTTGCCTGTGAAACATCTGTGGGTCAAAATAAACCCATTTTAGAATATAATATGTGGGTCCTTAAAAATAAAAACTTTATTAAAATCCGATAGCTCGATAACTATGCAAGTAATTGGCCAATTTTATTTAATTTTTTCGATATATTTTGAGGTATTATATAATATTTGAGGTATCATAAAAGTGGTAGTTTTTCCAAATAGACTTCGAGACCCGTTTTGTTTGAAATTTTATATTTCGATACCTAAGCAAGTTATCGAAAAATTGTGTTTGTTGTTTCCCTCATATTTTGAGGTATTCAATTTTCTAAAATCGTCCTCGAGACCCGTGTTTGGACCCTGTGACCCCCATGGGTCCGGCCGACAATTTTTTTTAATTTTTATTGTTGCCATGCTTTACTTTAATTTCGGGGTTTTTTTGAAATCCGCGTTGTATTCGGCAACTTTGCCCATTTTTGTGCACATTGGGTTTACACTTTTTCGTGACTGTCTCTGATTTTTCAAAGACAGTATATTCGGCAACTAAGACATATTCTCGTATTGTCTTTCCTCGTGTAAACGCAGGGTTAGATCAGTTGGGATTCGACCGGACAACAATACATCAGTTATATGCTACGGAACAGGTGAATTAGTCGTGGAGTGAATTACATAAACATAGAGGTCCAGAGTATGTCGTATCACCCCACAAGGTGAGATTCTATCACCTCTTCTCCAGCTCAGCAACAAAAATAGTCTACACAGGATTTCGAACAGACGATTTGGTGATACTGCTAAGGGTAAAACACCCGAATATTCTTTGCAGACAATTTGGCATTCATGAAGTAACAGGATATTAGTTGAAGGTTAGAAATTTTCGAAATGGGTCGCTTTACGCTAAAAGAAAATTGGGAAATATTTAAAACTTTGTACCAAAATTCGGATATCGAAAAATGAGAATTTTTCCGAAAAATCATATCTTCCGATTACGCTCATTTGCACATCATTTCACGTAAACAAACAAAATTGTCGCATTTGGGGTTTCGGAAAATTTTAACGTCGTCCAGTGAGGCCTTAAAAGATGAAATCGACGCTGTCGTTCACGAGATAGGGGCCCAATCAATCGAAAATGTATTTTGGTAGATCGAATGAGGAACTGCAAAGCAAATCGTGGAATTTATTTAAATAATATTGTGTTTCATTCATAAATGTCAATGAAGGGCCTTACCAATAAAATCATAATCATAAAATCAGTACACATACACTTAAGCCGCAGATTCGACCTGTTGTGCGCTCTCAGTTTACCCTACTAGTTTACTATACCTCATAGGAATTCGTTGCTATTCACGAAATTCCTTAAGTTATTCCAGTCCAATCTCACAAGTTTGGTCATATCCGGTATTATACTGTCCGAAATATATGTGGATCTAGCTTGTGTGAAGGTCGGGCAGTTGCATAGGAAATGCTCCATCGTCGCATCGTCCTCCATGCATGCCCTGCACTCACTATTCGCCACAATTCCAGTACTGTCCAGGTGGGCCCGTAATCCCGAATGTAACGTTAACACTTCTATCATCTAGCTCATTTCAGGTTTTCACAGTTTCAGCAAACCTTTTGTCCTCGATCCATCTGGGTCTCCCCATAGGATCTTTGCCATCCTGCCTATTGTTTCCTGGTGCCACTAGGTCATGTGTGCCGACTCTGCCCATTTACCCAACTCAGCCTTCATCACCCCAAAAGGTTTCGTGCCCTCTAGGCTCACCGTTTGGAGTTTCCTGGCTTTCGTTGCTAGGACGTTCGCTCGTTCGTTGCCGAATATTCCACTGTGCCCCGGCAGCCAGATGAGGTTGAGTCTGCCGTGCTTAGAAAAATCGTTTATCACCTACAGTCAAAGACCGTTCTAGATTTGACAATTTCCGATGATATTGCCTTGATTGCAATTTGGTTCGGGTTTGTATTTTCGCCGACCCGTTTGATACACTCCGTAATCGCACGAACTTCCGCTTGAAAGTTCGTATAATGATCCGGGAGGAGTACATGGGTTTCGGTTGCCGGATTTTCAATGAAAAATCCTAGACCCGTTCTTTCCCCTAGCTTTGAGTCCGATTTGGCATGTGTGCCAGGGTCCCATTCTGTCGGGCGTCTCTAGTTGGCGTTAAAGTCACACAATTCGCCTTAATCCTTAGCTCAGTTATTCGGCTGGATTCACTCGTATCTTGCATGTAACCGACTAAAGCCCCCATTATCCGTTGGTGTTTCGATTTAAGACCCCTGTTGATCCATTCATCTGTTGCCTGTAGGCGTTTTGCCGCAACGACGGCCTCGTATTTGACTCTAATCTCGATTGGCTGGATACATCACGGCTCTTGTCGAGGTTGTGCTTATTTTACCGCTAATACCAATGCAGCACATTCGTTGAACCCTCTGCAGTATTGCGATATTACATTTCCTTTCAACTGCCATCCACCATACCACAGAAGCAAATGTTAGTACGGGCCTAATTACGCTTCTGTAGAGCCAGTGTGTTATTTCCGGGTTGAGGCCCCATTTGGATCCTGTACCTCTTCTGCAGAGTGACCAACATCTGTAGGCCTTATCGGCCATGTCCTCTATGTGGTGCTTCCAAGTCAGTTTTCGATCTAAGATTACTCCTAAGTATTTAACCTGGCCGTCGGTGGTGCAATAGTAATGTGCACGGTTCTTGTACATGAGCTCTACGCAAGTGAGAAGATATTCACAAATAGTCAAGCGGCGATCAATGCGATATCATCAATGGCAGCCTTGGGATCGATCCTATGGACTTCAAATCACCGAGGTATCAAGAGAAATGAAAGAACAGATGAACTAGCTCGAATGGACTTCGACAATTGGCAAGAATAACTCACACAAAATTATGAATCGCATCAGAACGGAGCAGAGCCTCAAAGATCCTGTGGAATGACCCAGATGTAAATAATTCTATAGGGCTGATAAAGCTGGATAAACTCGAACTGAACAGACGTCTGAGCAGATACTCAGTACAGCATAAAATATAAATGAAATTTAAATCTGAAATTATGTTCAATTCATAAAATACAGCGGTGTAGGATTAGTTGTTCCCATATGGCTGATCTTCCATAACACATGTCCCACTTTTGAACTATCCACTGGGCTTGTAAAACTGTAAGTTTCCTCCAGTCAGAGAGATTGTCTTCGAATATGTTTCAACTTTCTGTTGAGCAATAAGACAAATAATTACTATATTTTCCCAAAAAAAAAAAAAAACAAAAGACAAAAGTAAGTAATAGCAACAAATTGAAAAAGAAACGTGCCATAAGTGTTTACATGTCTTTTTGTCTATTTAAGTCATTTATCAGAAACCTCGTGCGACCGCGTCGTGTGTCTGTCCAGCAAAATCAACGAAGCGAATTAAGTTAAAAATATTTCCGCTCAACTGTCAAATGAGACAGACATTTTTACGGAAATAATTTTGCTTGGGTTTTTTAAGTTGAACTGAGCAGAGCGTTTTGTTTCGTTGTTTTTTATCAGATGAGAAACAGAAGCTAAAAAAGTACTAGAAATGTGAATCAACAAAATCATGCGTGCCATTTGAACAAAAGTGGATGTAAAATTTTGATTTTATTAAGTTTAGGGTTGATTTTTAAAGATGTTTAAAGTTATTACAATTAAAGTCTTCACAATTTCAGTAGAAACAAATAATTATTTCCCCGAAATCTTTAAAAGTTTGCTAATAACAATCTTTTGAGGCAAGTTTTATTATACCCTGTAATTAAAAATTAAGATTATTCGACAGCAAATGACTGCTACGTTTATTATACGAATAAATAAATAAATAATAATTACAATGTAGGAAAAAACTCGTTTTTAATTACCCCTTTTAAATAGGCAGCCAGGCGGAAAAATATTATCACTAATAACGATTAAATAAATAAGTTATAACAATTTTTAATATTAGTTGGGGTTTTTCATAATATTTATAACATGCTTTATGCTGCTGGGTGAAGATATAGTGATTTAACTGGCTGTTTTAAACTGCTAATAAATTGTCATTGAATAAAAAAAAAATTGAACAAAACGCAATGAAATATCATGCACACAAAATTTCTTCGTTTGCTATGATTGACACTGCGGCAAACACAATACTCCTAGCCAACAGTAACAGCCATTCCGAAGAGAATGACTAATGACTCCGTTAGTCGAAGCAACATTTATTGACAGCAAAAGCACCAGTCAATTCAACGTCGGAAATGATTAATATCAAGGGTCTGATATAATAGCACTGTTGTACAAATGAATGATCGATACCAATTCATATATGCAAATTGCATATAAAATTGATATACAAAATTTCTCCAGCGTATTCCTTGGCTCATTTCATGAAGAAAAGTCCACTAGGACCATGTTCGAAATTGCAAGGGTGCGAAATGGCAGCGGGTTCAAAATTTTCGGATTGGCGGTCGGAGGGTAGTAGGGTAAACTTGCTAACTTCTGAGTTTTTGGGCTTGTTGGAATGGTCTTTAAGAGGCCTTTCAGAATCAATAAAAAAAAGTAGAAAAAAGTCAAATCGCCGAGATACCGAGTTTTAGAGGGAAAAAATGGAAAAAAAAATTCACATAACCTCAATTTGCTCAGCCAGATGGCAGGTACCTTATGTTTTAGCCATACCTCTTACCTTTCCAAAATGACCTAAACGAAGCCCAGAGGTCTTACCGTTACAAAGTTATGATCATTTTACTGAAATGCAAAAATGTTTGTTTTTGTTTTTGGTAGCGAAATAACTGCACACATTTATTTGTTTCTCGGCGATTTGACTTTTTTCTACTTTTTTTTTATTGATTCTGAAAATTTCAATAAAGTAAAATCTTATTGATTCTGAAAGGCCTCTTAAAGACTTTTCCAACAAGCCCAAACACAAAAAAACTCGACCACTGGCTCAGAAGTTAGCAACTTTACCCTACTACCCTCCGACCGCCTATACGAAAATTTTGAACCCGCTACCATTTCGCACCCTTCAATTTTCGGACATGAGCCTAGTGGACTTTTCTTCATGAAATGAGCCAAGGAATACGCTGGAGAAATTTGTCCGGAACTTCCTGAATCAGTATATACGATTGATGATATATCCAATGGTACTAACTGAGGCACAGTGAGTGGGCATGAACTTGTCACGGAGTTCGAAACTAGTTATGCCAGTGAGTGTGATTTCCTGAATTATCTATTATTCCAACAAAAAACCAAACATTTTCACCTAGAAATATGTATCACAACTTGAACGCTTGTAGTATGAACTTCTACGTCCTTCGAACCGGAGCAATGTTGATTCCTTACAGGGGCTAAGGATATCAATTCTTAAAGATTCCCAGAAAATAAAAGGGGTTCAAAATCTAGGAGATGATTTAAAAGCTTCTTGCTTTATTGAGTTCTTACTTATAACTAACAAAAAAATGGGAAAATGAATTCAATGACGTTTCTAGCGTTACTTAAATTGAGTTGAACTCCAATGTGAGTGACAAAAAATATAACATAAGAATTGAAATGAACTCAGTACTCAAAAACATGAAAATGAGGAGTATTGTAAATATAAGATAACCTTAACCCTAAGTTGAGTCACAGGGACCAGTGTTGAACATGGCTTCAACAGATGTGAAAACCCCGCCTTTAGTCCTTTTTAAGCGAATAGCGCTGACTTTATACCAATATTTTTTGGATTCTTTTGAAAAAATTATACATGTATTAAACAAAATTGATTTTGTGAAATGCTATTTTGTCGATCAAATTTCAGAAAACATATACACAAATATTTGTGAATTTTTGTTGTCAAAATTTTTCGGATAGACTAAAAGACTTTTGCGGAAATGACTATACCAGCAAAATCAAACGAATAAAACAACAAGACCAAACGACTAACGCATTTTCTATTGCCTAAACTATCAGGAAAAGTCTTTCATACCATTCACTCCCAGTTGGAAATTTCCTATAGACATCATCAATGACAAAGAAGTGACATGTCAGAGTCCCTGCTGACTTGCCGATCCACTTCGATACAAGAAACATCATGTGACACCCCCTGAAATTGTCATACATTTGGTCAAAAGTCAGCAGGAATGAACCGCAGTTTGTCAACAGTGGTGTGCTTACTTTATGACATGTACACAAGACGTCTTGAGTAATCATTCATCTGTGGGTCTTGTAACGTGACGTCAGGATCCGTCCGTACATAATAATAAACAATCACCGCCATTCACACCCGCATACGTCCCTGGTCTACCCGTCACCTAAGCATACACAACATCCACCAGTCGCACCATAGAGTAATACTTAAGAGTTTCCATTACTCTATTCGATGCTTCTTCATGACGACGAGGTAATAGGCCATACCATAGAGTTTTAGTTGCTGCTGTATTTTACCAATTTGACACTTCCGTTGAACATAAAACTGACAGAAATCAAAGGGAATGCGTATTATCGTTCAATGCAAACAACATAAAACATAATTTAGCTGTCATTAGTATCAATAAAAACTATTTAAAATTAGTTCCTGTCTTCTTTGCTCTCACATTTTCCATCAGCGGCCTAGTACCTTTTCGATCAGCTGTGCCATAGAATAGAAACCAACCACCGCGAACAATCACACCCACTGACAAACATACAAGTGCTGTCGACGTTGTGTACATATTAGCAGCGACCTAGTTTTAATGTACACACGAGAATGAGTGATTGGATGCAATTCTCATTTGCGTCAGTACAGCAATGGCACTTAGTGTTAAGGTTGACTAGCTACGAGCGCACAACCAGATAAGATTATAGCATTTTACCTTGGGCTCTAGTTCTGCAAAGGACAGGAGCAATTTTGGGATACGTTCTTTAGTAAAGAAGGTGTAAATACATTGCTACACAGGGGCTTCGGCTCACACTGGAGTTTCGGCTCACTGTTCCTACACAAGGGCTTCGGCCGATACCGAACCATTCTAACCGGACATGTAAAGCACATGCCGAACCAGCATATCCGATACCGATCCACGCATCGAATCCGAATAATCGTGTGTGCAATACACAGAGTTCCCGATCATCTTAGAATCTACCTGTCTCCAACCTGGCCCAGATGATTTTTCAAGCTAATGCTAGTATTCCCGGAAGGGTGTTGCCAAGCCGAGACAAGTGCCCCCAGAAGATCAAACCGAGACAAATACCTCCAGAAGATTGTTGTCAAGCCGAGACAAGTGCCCCCAGAAAAGTGTTGTCAACCAAGACGAGTGTTCTCAAGCTAAGAGGAGTATTCTCACCGAGCGAAGCAGTTGAAGTTATTCCTGTAAATCAAATTACTTTATAAATTAAATATCAATAAAGAATCTGAATTCGAACCCCCCGAAAAGGGTAAACTATTCTGTTCTTATTTCGAAAGGTTTGGTGGATCCTAACGAAAGACTCTGGACTTGGCTGAGCTTACCTCAGCCCTCGACAAAACCACGTTACAGTCTGTTGCTCAAGGCGTCTTTATATATTTCGTAACTACAAATATGTAAATATAAATTTTTCAGTTTGAAGTTTTTGAAACATTTGAAAATCCTCACAGATGACCATAGAATAACACATACGTAGAAGGTTTTATTCGCTCAATAAATTAAACGTCATAGGTACGATGGAAATTACACAGTGGAGGGTGGAAAATATGGGTTCAATAATACCAGATGGTGGCAATAGTATACAGCGATCCGCAAAGGAACTACACCCGAATTTCGTGTTTTTGTGGCAAACTAGTTGTGTTAAATACAATACAAATGAATACCAACGTTAAAAGTCAACAAAAAAGTGCAAAATACATTTAAATTTTTCAGTTCTACACCAAAACGACAGGAAATAGTTAAGTGAACATATTTTGTAACTCCACCTGGTGTATGTAAACATTTCCACAGACCTACCGAGAGAGTGTGAAATGAAACGTCAGATGAGAGAATAAGTTCTTCTATAGTATGTGTTATTCTATGCAGATGACTCGCAGTTGACAAATGATGCAGACTTTCTCTATCGACATTCAACATTAGTCTTAGTAAGAGTCAGTCATGACATGGTGCTGATAAATCAATAGGACGGTCTTCACAATTTATGTCACCTAAGTCAAATCTAGTGACATGCCAAGAAGATGCCTTACATAAATTCTCATCACCTACTGACGCCATCCTAAGGAAATACTACTGACAATGTCTTCAAGACAAAATTTCCAACTGGGCTTGGGAATGGACAGAAATGATTCCATCATTGGGCAGTTCAAGAAGCTCACTACTGCCACGCAGTATGTTATGAGCAATGGCTTCATCGGAAACCTCCGTTAGCTAGCTAGAGTGAGAAGGCGAAACGAATGAGCTCTCGGTGGTTCAGAGTTCACATTTAACGCGAATTTATTAAAATTTCTTACATCTAAAAATTTTGATAAATATCGTTTGAATACAATCGGGTTTTTACAGAACTTAAAAATGTTTACTAGATCAAAAGATATTGAATGTTTGCCGATGGAAATCGATTCTGAACCACTATGGAGCGGCCAGATTTGTTATGCGATCACTGATACGTCTCAAGCTTATTAGTATCACTGAAACTCTACGAAATGGTGTACATATTCTTGCGTTCTTTGACGACGGATGAGCCAAACATCACTGGCATACGGCGGGTCAGACCTGGGGAAACCAAAATCCAGTTTCGATTCACTGCAATTTGGTCAGCGTCTGATCCATAATGGCCGGCTGAAACATGATCATCCTGGCAGTACGTAAAATGCAAACAATGGTGGGCTAGGTTTGCCCCCCGCCACCGTTATATGGGCAATAAAAATACATGGGCAAAGTAGACGAACGAACCCCATAATTGTTGACGACCCACCATTTAAGGATATGTGCCTAGAAAGTGCGAACACTATAGAGGACGGGAG
The DNA here is from genome assembly GCA_963931995.1 of Phaonia tiefii. Lineage (NCBI taxonomy): Eukaryota > Metazoa > Arthropoda > Insecta > Diptera > Muscidae > Phaonia > Phaonia tiefii. The sequence goes on from OZ008368.1 coordinate 213,538,715, forward strand.
CCACTATCCAATTGGCGGAAGTCCTCGAAAAATATAAAGCAGGCATCACAGCTATCCAGGAAATTGCGATGGACAAGTGATGTATGGTTGCACCAGAAAGTAAAACTGCGATATTTGCTACAGCTGCCATGAGCGAAAGCAAGAATACGGGTGCCGATTTGTAGTTGGCAAAAGTGTGCGACACCTAGTTTCAAGGTTCAACCCAGTGAGTGAATGCATAGGCACACGCATAAAAAAAACTCGTTCCTCGCAAACGAAATCTCAAATAGCTGAAGTTCGTTTGGAGACTGTAGTTGGGAGAAACGAACTTCTGTTCAGCAATACATGTAATTTCGCTTGGGAGAACCTAAAAATGTTTGGAGCAAACGAGTTATTGAAAACATAAGCTGAAAAAACCTTTGCGAAAAACGAAAAACGGTTCCGTTAACTATTCCCCCGGTTACAGCAACCGAGTTGTAGTTGATCCTAACTAAAAAAACGTTTGCGAGAACTGAAAAACGTTTGCAGTAAACGAGTTATGAAAAATTAAAGCTGAAAAAACGTTTGAGAGACACGAAAAACGCTTCCACCAAATGCTCTTTCGGTTACAGCAACCGAGTTGTAATTAAAACTTTTATTTATGGCTTCCATGAGCTCTTTTTGTTTTAAATTTCCAACTTTTATGATTTTGGTTTTACCCATAAAATTTGAATTTTTTTTATATTTTTCACTGTATATATACTCGCCTGTCTAGCTTTGCATTCAAATAACAACTAAAAGCGCAGCAAACTACAAAGCCTCAATTGCCCAGGTAGAAAGAAGCATTAGGGTGTATGATCACATTAATGTGTATACGTGAATGTGTATCCAAACGAGTGGATAAGACTGTGTATATAGTCGACAGAATGATCGAAAATTACGTTCTTCGAAATCTGTGGTCTCATTAGAAAAGTGGCTAATTTCAGTTATAGGAAACGGTTTTTAATTTCCGGCAAATGTAATTTTGTACTCCTTTAATGCAAACGAAAACTCGTTTACAACAACATGATACACATTTGCGATATATGAGTTTATTTGGGAGAACTACATGAACGGTTGCGATTAATAAATTAATACAATTCAATCAAAGTATTGTTGTGGCAACCGAGCAATAAACGTTTTTTTCTTTGCGTACACAATTCGCATCAAAGCGAAAACGAAACTAGCAACGAAATGGCTCAATGACTCCTTCGGGTTACGGCTAAACATCTCCAAACGCGTTTGCGCTGTGAGTAATCGCGGCGCTCATCGCGCGCATAAGCAAAATTGCTGCTTTTGGGCTGATGAGCAGCCCAAAGAGATTCTCGAACTATCGTTATATGGTTTATGGGATAGTGGAATCATCGGTCCGTATATAATAACCTTCAATGGTGAATGCTACCGCACCATGATAATGAACCTTCTGTTGCCTGAAATTGAAACTTGTGTGCCGGCACACACTGTGCGCGAAATATAGGGCTTTACTGAGAAATCATTTTGGGCAATTTCGCGTTCCGGACCTGTTAACTAGCCGCCTATATCGTGTGTTATCACACCTCTGGTTATTTTTCTTTGGTGTTATTTGAACTCAAAACATAAGCCAGCTAATATTCAACACTTGGAAGCCACCATTACTCGCGCAATTCGGGAGATAACGGTAGCAATGCTGGAAAGAGTGACCGAAAATTCGACCATCCGATTCGAGGGAATGGACTACAGCATAGTCGGGCTCAACATTTGCATGAAATTATATTTAAACAGTAAATGACCGACATTTGTCTTTTAAGTTCTAACAAAGATTTAGACAGCCAATTCTATTTTAAATGTTTTATTTAAAATTTAAAAAAAATATAAATGAATCACCCGTTATTTCTTTTATTTGGAGCACCTGTAGACGATAGTCACATTTATGCACAAATACGACAATACAACAATATTTCTCCAGAGAGTATTCCAACATTGGCTGCAGGTTATAATTACCGAACTAACCAACAATTTAACACAACAACTAATATTACACAGTGCAACACGGAAAAATATAACCAGATACGGACACGACCACGTGATAACGGACCAAAAAAAAAAGACCCGTTTCTCCTCGGTGTCATTATTGCAAAAAAGTGGTGATTTTGCAGGCTCATATCTTGCAAATCGTCCGGATTTTTGATTTACACTCTGAGGGAAGGTTGTAGCTCTTGTCATAAGGAACAAAAAATTCAAGGAAACAATCAACAACAAGAATATACCTAAGATCTCAATAAACAACTTTCTAGAACATATGAACTTCCTGGGAATGATTATTATATTGTGTGCTTCGTCCCTTGTTGCGTGTGCTGAGCTTACGGCTTTGGCTGTGCTGCTGCGGCCGGTGAGATAGCATAGTATCTCAATGTTGAAGTAAACGGTATTAAGAATCATTCATAGGAAGTTCATATGTTCTAGAAAGTTGTTTATTGAGATCTTAGGTACATTCTTGTAGTTGATTGTTTCCTTGAATTTTGAACGGTTTGCTACCTATGGACCTGAACAGGTGAAAAAATGTAAAAAATCGAATTTATGATGACTTAAAAAATTACACATAGTTTCGAAACAAAATTTAAAAAAAAATTAAAAATTTAGGTATAATTTATCACAAATTTAAATTAGAAATGAAATTAAAATAATAGTATCTGTATCGAAATCAATTGAGAATTAATAATTTATAAAAACATACTACAATACATTAATTGCATCAGTGAAGCCACAACATTATATGAACGAAGCACAGTCAGTGCTTTAAAGAAACAATGGATTTCCATCCTTGAGACATTGTCACAATATGCAATCTGACATTGTACAATCTGACATTGTACAATCTGACAGTTAACACTTTCAGTTATGTTTAACTGTATGATATCTGGTGATGGCGGTAATTGGGGTAAGTGCATTAAATAAACAGATTCAATCCAGACATGTCACATATTCACCCTAGTAATAAGCAATTCGTAGCAGAAAAGAAACATATTCAATTCAACAAAGAAACATTTTTATCGCTTCAATGAAACATATTCATCGCTGCAGTGAAAAATTATGGAAGCAATGAAACGTATTGTATTTTCTTTTTAACTTTATTTCTTACCATAGAATTTTTTTCCGGTTTGGTAAATTTCTTGCTTAGCTTAAGATTGGTGGCGACTGTCATGGCTTCTTGGACGGTCAAGTTCCCATGCAATTGGTTGTCCTGCATAATGTAGGCGGATAATTTACGGAATGCACTGATATTACGCTCATGACCATTCATTGTCACACTACCCTCGATGTTGCTAGTTCTGGAAAATTAAAGAAAAAAAAAATTGGATTAAAGCAAAGTGTTCAATTATTTAACAAAAAAAAAAATTAAATACATTCACGGCCTGTACTCATCATTCTGTCCTAGACAGTCATGGGATTGAAGTCGAGCAAAAATCGTTTTCAATTATTTTCTTATTGAAGATAATCACATGAATATTTTTGCTTATGTGCCAGATAATCATATCACTGCTATTTTACAAGTAACCAGAAGTTTAAAGTCAGTAGTTATTTATTAACCGAATTGACTAAGGCCTAATTTTTGAGTGGAAAATCATCTTTGATCAACGATCAAACATAACTTAAACTCTGAATTCACTTTTTTAGGATAATAGTAAATTGCTGTTTAAACAGCCAAAGTTGGGCATTTAAACTATGATCAAGTGACCATATGATTTTGACAGAAAACAACTAGAAGAACAAACACAAAGTTTCCTTAATTGTTAATGTGAACAATTATAATCACCAACCTAGTTGTAATAACAATAAAAACGTATCATTTAACTCGTAGTGCAATTATAACTTTATTTCTGCTCAAATATTCTCCAATTTCATTAAATATTTTGTATTTTATCATTTCACTTTTGTTTTCCAATAGGCGTCAGTTTGATGCACTGTAACGATTACCCAAGAAATGTCTGAATACCGATTATTTTTCGTAGCATTTGCCACTGTTGCCACATGGTAGTAAGATTATTTGACAAAGCACTGAAAAACTCTTTTCGTATTTAAATTCAGATCAAACGTAAATTAAAATCAACTGATTACTAATTTAAATAACCAGTCAAAATTTGAATCAAAAGTACGCTAACATATACATAAATTCATCGCAACAAAGTAAAACTTTACTGTAATAACGACAAAATCGTAGGATGTACAAAACTGTTGCTAAGATGAACAATGTTATTATTCATTCCGTATTTCACATTTGATGACACTATTCGTCGAAATGATGATTTTTGTTGTACTGCAGATACATTAGACGGGGTCAGACGCCATACCAAAAAAAAGTGTTACATCGTTCGCATCCTACTATTTAAGGTCAGATGAAGATAATTTCGGACATAATAATTTTATTTTTTGTGAACCCCAGATTTTCCCAAAATGCGGCTTTTTGCGCTGTGTTGCCATTTAAAGCCCGATCATAATATGCGAAATATCGCTAAGAAACGGTGAATCGCGCATGAAGATCGCACTTCAAAACAAAATTTTGGGGGGGAAATTATACGACATGCAAAATGATTTTTTTTTTGATAAGAAACGTTTTAAAGAGCATAATGAGAAATCATGTACCCGAATACAAAGAAAAACTAAAACAAATTTGTTGTACATAATTTTTAAATAGTTTTTGTCATCAGTGTTCGCATTTCGAGGATAATGAGCTACCCTGGATTACCCTAGGTAACCAACCCATTATTATGGGTATAGGGAAAATTATGGATGGGGTTATGAGGGAAAATTATGGGTAGCTACCCATGACAATGGGGAATTACCAATCACGATTACTCATTACCCACAGGGTAATTGAGAAAATAATGGATATTTACCCACGACAATGGGGAATTACTCATCAGGGTTACCCATTACCACCAAGGTAATTGGGAAAATAATGTGTGGTTAGCCACAACAATGAGGAATGAACCATTAGGATTTCCCATTACCCTCAGGGTAATGTAATTAAGGACCGATGATATCGCCAGTGTGTAAACTGCACCAAACAGTAAATTTTAATGCATATAATGGTGATTCGTTCGTTCGCTTGAGGATTGTCTTCGCTCCAAATACGACACGTTTGCTTATTGACGTAGCCACTTAACCAAAAATGAGCTTACAATGAATGTTAAGCGTAAAATGGACGAAGGTGCTCTGTTTACAACAGTTGGTTCGTGATATCCTGATGGGATTCACAACACATGTTAAGTTTGTTGAAAAGTATTTATTTCTTTACTGCCGACTTATGGCACAACCTATTGTTAAAATTTCTTAAAAGGTAATAGAAAATTTCATTAACTTATTGTTCGACAATTCATGGTTTCTTTAACATACTTTTTGGTTTGAAACCATCAACTTTTTCACTTTAGAATTTAAATGCGTGTTTTATGTGCAACCAACTTTTATAAAGAAAGAGGAAGTTACTTCAATAATATGACTTCAGAATTTCTTAAATTTTTAGTAGAATGAGGAATATATAGAATATAGTTTATCGATAACTAATTTAGGTTTTGCATAAATATAGACAACTAAAGAGTTGCATTTGAAGGTGTTGAGAACAGTGGCGGTAACATGCTCCATGAAGATGACGCGAATAGATTTATTTTTTTCACAGTAAATTTCCACAATTTGGAAGCGTCGTTGCAGCGTGAAACGATTTATGATGACTTGCCAAACCTTAGAGAACAGAAATGTCAACACATTTTGACATTGTCAGCTGTGAAACCATAGTTATCGATATAGATAGTTCTCATGCAGCTAAAAAAACACCCGTTATATATCAAAATTGGGTTATATGTAGTTCAATAAGGGCAGGCAACGTGATCATATTTCAGTCGTAGTAAAAGTATCAATGGTGACAGGGTGAGTGATATCATTAATTTTGATTGTAAAATTCATAAAGAATGTTATCAATTTTATAACCCTATTGTTTAATAGCCAGTTCAGCGAACTTTTTTGTTTACGCAGACGTGCTATTGCTACCCAGGTGTTCAAGTTTTTATATGAGTTTTTGTACTTTTTCGTCCGGGAGTAAAAGCTCATTTTACTCGCTGCCCATATGTCAAAGTACATTGTTGTCAATGTGTTATTTTTTGGTGACTTCAAAAGCTTAAGCTAAGGTCAGACAGGCAAATAAATTTCCACGTAATGTCATTGGAAACGTTTGACAAAATCGTATGACTTTTGTCAAATTTTTATTTGGCGGTCAGACTACGACCAAAATTTTGTCTGTCATCGGAGTTTGCACAAAACCTCACTCTAAATTGGTTTGTCTGCAAATGATTTGGTTTTGTGGTCACACAACCGATATGTCGAAGCAGACAAATGGGTTTTCGCAAAACTCAAAATGTAATGGTTGCATTTGTGAGTGACTAAATTAAATTGATAAGCTATAGTATTCACTTCAACATGAATTTCACGTGTGGACTTTTTCGAACCAAGTGGATATTGGTATCGGGAGTATATATGCATTTGTTTGACGGCGATTGATATATATATTATAAGAGGGTTGTCATAATTTTTTAATAGATTTTGACCTAATTTTTTTTAATTTCAATATCGAATTATCAGTGTTTTCTCAAGTTTAGTAAAACTAAACTAAAAAACTAATTTTTATGGAAATATGTCAACGATTTTTACCTATTTTATATATTAACTTATTATATCTCGACAACTAAGTGAGTTACCGAATATTCTCATTTAATTTTTTCAGTTATTTCTTGATTTTTTTATAGGAAACAACCATTTTTATGGCATAAATAGTTTTTAAGTTCAACTTTCGTTATCTTGATAACTAAACGAGTTGTGCAAAATTGTAATCTAATGTTTTCTATTTATGTTGACATATTTTACACAAGAAGTTTCCTGTGGAACCCTTCAGACTGCTCAACTATGTCATACTCTCTCGCATATACAAATTTTAAAGATCCACAGCTCCATCAATATGGGCAGCCAAATTATTTTCTTGGATATTTTTACTCAAAGTTAAAACTCTCTTTACCCCAAAACAATACATTTTTATTTGGAGCACTGAACCCGAACTATGCTGGTGCGTCGTAGCCTAAACTGAATTTCAGTTGCAAGCGAGTACTGGATTTAACAATTAACAACTTTGAGTTTCTTCTTCTTTCTACCATTAATTGAGAATTATACAAAAATATTTATTTTATAAATATATTAATAAATAAATTGTAAAGTTGTAATTACACAAAGTTGATTGTTTTCAAACGAATTTTCATACAACGTTTTGATAACTTCACCAAAAAGCTAAACAATATTTGCTTATGTTTGTTCTAAAATTTGTTTGCAAGAACAAATGGAACATATTTGACAAGCGTTTGCACGTGTGCTGTCACATAATAGCGGCATTCATGCAAACGTGAAAGCCGAGAACTTTTGCTCAGCGCAAGTTTCCCTCGCACCGTTGCATGAGGCACCAGGTAAAGTTGCTCAGCGTAGTTGTGCTCAAAACCATATCAGCTGACCAGGATGGATACATAAGGTGGTAGCAGAAGCAATTGCATGTATTATGTATGTGTACTTCTATCACCTTGTTTATCCATTGTAGTCAGAAGACAACGAAATGTCAAAAGTCTACACGTTTCTCCATCCCACGTTTGCGCAGCAAATTTGCCTCGAAAACTTTCCACTTTTGAGCAAGTCGCTTTGTATGGGAAATTTGTTTGTTTTGACGTTTGCTGTGCAAGTTTACGATGTTTTCGAGTTTACAAGGTTCTTTCGAGCTTTCATGAAGACCACTAATGTTCACACTAACCAAATATTTGCCTAAAACTTTTGTTTACAAACACCTACAAATTCATTTGTTCGAACGTTTGTTAGCAAATATTTTGCCGGTCAGACGCATGACAAAACAATTTGTCATAATTGTCAGCCATTTTACGCAAAATATTTGACCGCCTGACCTTAGCTTTGTTCTATTGGAGACTGTGAAACTACTACGAAACTTTTGCAAAATGAAGGTAACCCTGTCTTATAAGCTGTTTTATTGAATACAGCTGATTGCAGTGAAAGAACAAGTAAACAAACAAAAATGGTAAGTCAAAAACGATGTACAAGTAGACAGTCAAAATTTCTTCACACTCAAATGCCAACAAACACAACGAGTTGAATATTTCAATACACGAGCAGCTTTTGGTAGTGTTATTGTATATAACTATACAAATTTCAACCATGTTGAAGTAAAATTGCATAAACTATGCAAAAAGTATGAAATAATCAAGATATGACGCGTGAGAAAAATGGCTTTGAGTGAACTTCTAGCACTTTTTGGTTCTCTTTTACCAGGGTTGCCAAATTGCACACATCTTCTGGTCTTATTTTTTCGTATTTTTTTGCCTGATAGGGCATAAACGGTGATAAAAAAAGAAAACACAAAAGGGCGCTGGTCCATATTTTCCGAAATAATTCCGTATTTATTATCCGATCTGGTTGAAATGGGTATCGTTAGAAAGGTCTTTCTAAACTTTATAAATATGTGTGTAAACATATTAATTTTTATTATCCCATTGGGGGATAAGTAGAAAAATCTAACTTTTTGGATAAAAATTTATTTAATTTTTAGGAAAAAATGCCTTATTATTATAATTAATATTCACTTACCCTTCAAAGACCTGAGATATTGAAGTACAAAATTAAAGTTCATTGTATTTTTGTGTTATAAGGCTTTCGGCTTGGACGGCCTTTGGCCGCGATTAGGGGCATTCTCCTCTGAGGTAGGTCCAACACTGGTTTCGCGCCTTCGGCACAGTATATTTGTGTAAAATCGCGTGATTTTTTGAAATAATTTTTTAATTTTGGTGAAAAATGGCGCCAATTGTATTTCAAAACTTTAAACGTAAATATCTCCGGTTTTTGAAGGGTTATTGGTATGTATTATACCTTAAAAAAATGCTATAGTCTGGTCTATTATCGGAGTCTACCAAAAAATAAGTATAATGGGGCATTTTTGGAAAAAAAAATAAATTTTTATCAAAAAGGTGAAGTTAAAAAAATCGTTTGTTTTTGAATTAGCCCCCCACCAATGCGTTTTGAAAGACCCTTCTAATGAATCCCATTTTAACCAAATCGGATTATAAATACATGAGATATGAGCGATTAGATACTCAAGTTTTAAAAGCCTATTTCTCAAGAAGTTCGACTGATAGCGGGGAAAACTACTTTTTGAACTCAGCGCAGAAGCTTTTGACGGTGCTGAAATTTCGGTGTAGATCAGGCAGTTGGTGCGAAAGTAAATCTATGTCTAAATAATAATGCAGACAACCGAAATAACGACCTTATTCGCAGAATATTTTATTTTCTGTGAAATGTTACAACTCAGCGATTGTTATATTCTGATTGTCTAATGTGTTTGAATTTGTCGCACCAAACATATTCAACAGAAAAAAACTCTTTTTGTTTACACTCGAAACAAAGTATACAAAAATCAAAATTTAAATTCATTCGTAAAAAATACGTTACAAAAACAAGCCCTAACTGCCCAGACAGCCATACGAGAGGAACCAAAATACTGAAAATTATTATTATTGATAGTAATTCTTTCACAAGATCCTCTTAGAGAAACTCTAAAGATTTACTTGTATAGATTAGGGTGACCGCAGTTGATATGGGAGAAAAAAATGTCCAGAATTTTAGCAACGGGAACCCCACAAAATGATGAGTCCTTGCAGATTTTACGATAGCCAAACTTTGAGCACGATTGGAGTATGTTAACACGTGCAGCTGGGGGCTCAAAGTTTCGAAAGAGTGTTTATATGGGAAAAATATGATTTTTTTTCAGTTTTTACGAAAATTTCGTTCTATAGTTTATTTTTTGCAAACAGTTTTTTCTGAATCGATTTGAGTATCAAATTCTCTTTTGAAAAAGCTACATAACTTCAAAATCGGTGAAGAACTCGCCAAGAAACAGCAAATTCCCCAGACCAATTTTGTGCCAAAACACAGTAGGTCATGAAATTTGATGGCACTTTTTTAAACTTTCATAAATTGATTAAAGCAATAATTGTTTTTTGCTCTCTATACTTATAAATACTCAGATATGAAATACTGTTTTATTACCTGTCTGTTAACCTGTCGCGAAATAAGGCAAAAAACACAATATTTTTAAGGAAATTATGATATGAGAATTTTTTATTATTTTTCAGGGTTTGAAATAAATTATGATAGAAAAAAAAATGATAATGCTTTGTTATAACATATTTAAATGAATTTTAATAAAAAAAAAGAGAGTGACATTGTATCATTTGCCATCTTTAAGAATGATACAATAATGAATACTTTATTCTAAAGCTTTGCTCAAAGTGTATTTAGAAACATCAGGATACAGCTTTCGGCATTTGTGTACTACTTGTAAAACAAATTGTTTCTGCTCCTCATCTTTGGTGAGAAGGTTATTAAAGTCAGTAACTAATTTCACTCCTCGTTCTGCCACATCATTAACGACCTTTAGTGACTTCACAATCCGCAATCCTTTCTGAAAATTTATATTTTCATGCCAGCTACTGGGGGCTTCTCTGACAAAATTTGCATTAATATGGAAACGCTCAAAGAAATTCATGGTCGCCTTGGTAATTAAATTAGATAACCCTGCATTAACCAGTTCTTCCAACTGGGGTCTTCGAAATTTTGGTTTTATAATTCTTAAATCTTCTGTATCAATTTCACTCAGAGTTAGGACTTTGTTCGCCATTTCCGATTTTTCTTCGTCTGAAATTGAGGTATCAAAGAAAACGAGAGCTATCAATTCCGCATTGAAATACCACAAATGGTTTGAGAATTTCTCCAGAGCTCTCAGAAATATCCTTGTCAATCTCCTGATAGTCCAACAAACATCGCACTAGGTCAAAGTCTTGCTTGGGAGCTAAGTGTGATTTGTGGGCATTGAACCAAGCTTTGCAGTACACTCTAACGAGAAAACTACAGATAGCTTCTAATGCACTGTGTTCTTCATCACTCAGTTTGAATTGTCCCCGGAATAGGAATATCTTCAGACAATAGATGACTTGGCCATCCACCTGGCATGACTGATGGCACCTACAGATTTGAATCCCACTTCCGTTCCATTCAGTACTCCAATAAACACCAAAACCAATTGTAGGAGTTCCTTGTAATCGTCTCTGGGTTGTGATTCCATGAGTTTAATTTTGAATTGCATTTTGGAATCTCTTGAATATATCCGGGTGAGGTCCAGTTGTTGATCCAAACTTACATTCGAAAACACCTCTTAACATTACCTCAAGAATATGGTGGCGGCAAGGTAGGTAAAGCAGCTCTCTACCCAACATGTGTTCCAAAATTGTACAAGCCCCTTTGAACCTTCCTGTGTTTGATGCAGTGGTGTCGAAACACATTGCCTTGATAGTATATGCGACACCCCATTCCTCAAGACACTCATATACAGCCAGGGATTGTTCTTCACCAGTGCTTCTCTCTACTTTAGGAACTCCTAGCAGTTGTTCACTTTCGCCATAAGAAATTAAAACAACGATTCGTTCTCTCTACTCTGTCTTTTGAAGGTCGGGTAAAAGTTTTCCGTCCCAATGAACTACAACAGCTTCCTCCTCTGTTATATTAATTCATTCCAAGATCTTCTCAGTGTATTTTTCTCTGAATATTTTTCGCTTTTCATGGATGGCGGTTTTTGACACTTTGAACTCGTCAGGATTCTCCCCAAGTGCTTCTATGGTACCTATGAGTATTCGTGTGGCATTTCTGTCAGATACCTTACACCGATCCAACAACAGATATAGTTTCATGGTTAAAATTTCCCGAACGCCACGCTTCATCCTTTTGCTATGAGATGGTCCAGGACGTTCCTCGGTTTCTTGAGAAGTACAAACGTCCATTCGCAGCACATCCTCGGAATCATCATCGCATGTGTTTTCCTCTTCATCACTGTCCTCGTTCTTATCTTCTTCATCATCAGTCTCTATGAACAAAATAAAGGACCAAATTAATTATACAAAAAGTTAGGTTGGCTAATAACGGTATGACGCTTTTTTTTGTTTTCATTTCTTTCATGGCGTACACCAACAACAACTTTTTCTGTCTGTTGTTTTCATGACCTACTGTGTTTTGGCACAAAATTGGTCTGGGGAATTTGCTGTTTCTTGGCGAGTTCTTGACCGAATTTGGAGTTATGTAGCTTTTTGAAAAGAGAATTTGATACTCAAATCGATTCAGAAAAAACTGTTTGAAAAAAATAAACTATAGAACGAAATTTTCGTAAAAACTGAAAAAAATTCATATTTTTCCCATATAAACACTCTTTCGAAACTTTGAGCCCCCAGCTGCACGTGTTAACATACTCCAATCGTGCTCAAAGTTTGGCTATCGTAAAATCTGCAAGGACTCATCATTTTGTGGGGTTCCCGTTGTCAAAAATACAACATGCATTTTTTACGGTCACCCTAGTATAGATGTTAGCGGAATGGGAAACACTCATAATATAAATTTTATGTGGTACTGAT